>PUQB01000042.1:430219-515219 GCA_003024785.1 Selaginella tamariscina
CTGTCCGGTATCCCAGTTACTAACATATGCAGCAGACATCGTGTTCCACGAGATGATGTTCCAGGCAGGGGCTCTCTCAAACGCATCTCTCGCCTTGGACAGGCACGACTTCTGTGTGTACGCCGCAATGAGTGCATTCCATGAGATCGAATCGCGTCGTGGGATTGTGTCAAAGACAGCCTTTGCCTCGTCGAGAAGCCCATACTGTGAGAGTGCCTGGAGACCAGAGTTACACGAGACTATGCTCCAGTTCGGCATTCTCTCGAAAACCATCACTGCTTGCCACCAGTCTGAAGCCTCCCCATAAGCTGCCATCATCGAGTTCCACAGACGACGTCTCTTTGTGGGGTATGATCGAAAAGATCCTTAGCCTTCCGGATATGCCCATTCTGGGCATATCCCTTCATCATGGAGGACCACGAGACTGTGTCGTGTGCCGGCATTCTTCTGAAAGTCTTCTCCGTCTCCCGGAGACGATCATTTTGTGCATATCCGGCTACCAAGGTGTTCCACGATACCACATCCCGGTTGGGCATGTTCTCGAAAACCGACCTTGCCTTGTCCGTATGCCCGTTCTGGGTATACGTCCCGATCATGATGTTCCATGTTAAACGGGTTCTCTCATTCATGCAATCGAAGACTTCCCGTGCATCTTCTGGGCTCCCACACTTTGCATACATTTGTAGAAGCTGGTTTGCAAGGAAAGTCTTGTTTTGTACCTCGCTGGGAACAATACGTGCGTGTATCTTCCTACCTTGCCGGAGGTCTTTCCTCTCACCGCAACGTAACAAGAGTCTGTATAAGTGTATGCTGTCTCTCAGCTCAGGCTCTTCAAAATGACAATGCTTCCTTATGTTTACAACCATGAATCTGAACTGTCTTAACTGTGTCCTCACTCACGGATTTAAGACGGTTTGCATCATTCTCTGAGCTACACAAGTCCACTTCCAATGTGTCCACAAAGCTTATATTTGCAGACACGAACTTTAAGATGTCTTCCCTCTCTAAACCTTAGAAACCGCAATTCTCCAAGCTTTTGGCGGGAAAAGCTGCAGTACGAGAGAGAAACGTACTGTAGTTCGCTTTCAAGAACATCGACCTCAAAGTCTTTGAAGGCGTTACCGGATAGATCCAATACTGATAACTTGGGTGCATTCACAGTCATCTTTATTGGAGAATCCCACCTGCTCGAAGCAGATTCAATGGAGAGCTGAGGGTCTCTAAGCTTTGATTCTCTATATTGAAACTAAGAGAATATATATCGGAGGCCTTGACACTCATCTCCCTCAACACAGGACAGCACTTGAGAATTCCCTCAAACCAGGTGCTGAAAGAGCAGATATATATTCAAAAATGTCAGATGTATTCAGCTACAAAAAAAACCTGCTTATATACAGGAGACCTGTGCCATGTGGCACACATGTGACACATGGCACTGACACATGGGAGCCAGATCACCACCTATGTATCACTACGCATGTGTGTATATACACATGCATATATATAGTATTTTACATTATCCCCCCTTTGCGGTTGTGTAGATAGTGATGGATCTAATGGTCCTGGATCTGTGTGAGCTGAACCATCTAAGGTATGACCAAATGTACTCAAAGAGTCTCGAACGACAAACCGTTTCATTTGAACCATGTGAACTATCTCAACCTCATGAGATCCCACCAACTGTACTTGATATACCTGAGGACCAACCTTTCGGAGTACTTGGTAGGGACCAAGCCACTTATGTAATAAACCAGTTGCAAGCCTAGGTGCAGTCAACTTGGGAAAATGTACCAGGACTAAGTCACTATCAGCAAAATCTGGTGGAATTTGATATCGTGCATTGTAAGAAGATTGTTACCGCATTTGAGCTCGACCAAGATGTTCAGCAGACTCTGCACGCAAAAGAGGCAAGACAACATCCAAATGTCGAGCCCACATTTTGCATCCTCGGCACGTGCCAAATTCGATGATAACCCCAATTCACTAGGCAACTTAAGATTATATCCATACAATGCCTTGAATGGAAAGATACCAATTGAACTCTGAATGCCTGTTACATAAGCAAATCTTAAACATTGCAAATACCAATCCCAATCCGTGTGATTGAAGTTCACATACTTCGAGATCATACCCTTGAAGGTCCGATTCAATCGCTCCACCAAACCATCAGTTGTGGATGAACGGAGAGGCAAATGAATGTTTTACCCCTAACCTCTCACACAACACTTGGAATACCTCTGCAATGAAAGCGGGGCCATTGTCTGATAACATCCGCTCTGAACAAGAATGCTACAAAATTATATTATCGAACAGAAACAAAGCTGTTAACATGGCAGTTGCATCTGGAAGAGCACCAACCTCCACCCATCGAGTTAAATAATCGGATACAACAATGATGTATTGGTTACTGTGAGAAGAACGTGGAAAAGGTCCCATTAAATCCACTACAATTAACTCAAAAGGGCGAGAGACATTGATGGATTCCAACACCCCCATGGCCCGAGTCGTAGAGGAATTCCGAGTTTGACAAGTGGAACAGCTTTGAATATACCTGATCACATCACCATGCATGCTGGGCCAATAAATGATCAGCGCAGCTTCTCCAACACTCATTGGTGACCAAGATCCCAATTCTACATGCACAAATTTAAGGAAGCTCACACAAGGATTTCGACTAGCTCCCGTCTATGCATCCGATGACCTCCAACAATAGGTGAATCATGATATGCTCGAAGAAGGTGTGGAACATATGTAGAGGGTACAGCCAAACGCCATCTGTCCTCTGGATTTGTCCCAATAAAATACAATAAACCATCCTGAAGTCGAAACTGAGCATGATATTGTCGAAACCGAGGTTCGGAAGACGGATTGCAAACGCATCGCGTAATTGCCTCGTCCATGGTTCATGTTTTTGAGCATCCTGCCACTGTTCCAAGGATGGTAAGTCGGCATCGAATACCTGAGGGGCTTGTATCAAACCGAACGCTGCAGCTACTGCATGAGCAGGCAAAGTGGAATCGAGAGGGGTGCTCGAGAAAGTGCATCCGCATCCACCATTGTTCGCCCAGGCCTGTGCACCACCTTAAAGTTATATACCTGGAGACGTAATGCCCATCTGGCTACACGACCCACTAAATTCTTCCGTTTTAATAAGGAAGTGACAGCAGCATGATCACACTCCAAAAGTGTTTCACTCCCATGTAAGTAGGCATGAAGTCGTTCAAAACCCCAAACAGCAGCAAGGCATTCTTTTTCAGTAGTGGAATAATTCCGCTCAGCCGGCGTGAGTACTCGACTAATGTAAGCCACCGGGTGTCGAATTGAAGAATCCACAGCATCAGTTTGCATCAATACACCACCAATACCAACATCTGAGGCATCTACTCGTAAAATGAACGGACGAGTAAAATCTGGGTATTGAAGCAATGGTGGAGTTGTCAGGAACTCTTTTAACTGGTCAAATGCCTGCTGACACCTGCGAGTCCACCTGAAAGATACCTGTGGATGAACTAACTCCCGAAGAGGGGCAGTTCGATCAGTGAGATGATCGATGAATCGACCCAAGTACTGCACCTTGCCCAAGAAACGCTGGACTTCCTGTACTGTACGGGGACGAGGGAACTCTCGAACAGCTCGCAACTTCATTGGATCCACCTGTAAACCCTCTCGAGATATACGGTAACCCAAGTAAGTGGTGTCGGTCGAACCAAACACACACTTTTCAAGTTTCAACTTCAGGCCAACTTCTCGAAATCGATCAAGAACGCGCCGTACATCACGAATGTGATCCTCCCAAGAACCAGACCCATGAATGAGCACATCGTCGATAAAATCGGCAGTGATATCAGGCATATCGGAAAGAAGCTCATCCATCATGCGTTGAAAGGTGGCAGGAGCTGAAGTCAATCCAAAAGGCATGACCAAAAACTCGTAAAGACCAAATGGTGTCCGGAAGGCCGTTTTTGGAATATCCTCCTCAGCCATAGGAACCTGCCAATATCCTGATGCCAAATCCAACTTAGTAAACCATCGACTCTGACCCAAACGATCTAATAGATCGGCAGAGTTCGGAAGTGGATAGACATCTTTGATGGTAACATCGTTAAGAGGTCGGTAATCCACACAAAATCGTAGAGATCCATCAGGCTTGGGAACCAAATGAGGTTCACATGCCCATGGACTCCGTGATGGACGACACACCTTTACCAATCATATCAGTAACAGCTGTTCGCATGGCTGATAACTCTTTGGTGACCTGCGTCGAACCGGGACTTTGAAAGGCTTTGCATTGCCGTGGGTATACAGTGTCGAGTCTTCACACGTGCACCTTGGGACAGATCAAATTTGAACAAACTTGCATACTGTGCTTAAGTTGTTCGATGCATGTGCTCGATACTCAGGTGACGGATCCGGCATTTGAACCTGTTGAGATGAACACCACCCCAAGACCGGAATCAAAGGAGCTGTATGCGTGATACAAACAGCAACAAGCTTCTCTGGACGTAAAGGAACAGACTGCAAGACACAGACTCCAAGCGTAATACAGGAGGAGAGAGTGAAAAATCACACATACCTTTCGACTGCTTTAACCAATCACATCCCAGAATATGTCAAAGACCTGGGAAGGGACAACCCTAAGAGACCCAGAGGGAAACTTACGTTGGCACCCAAACCAGCGTAGTCGAAGTGGTGTACTGTGATACTGCACGAGACTGCCCATTACCATATAAAATGTGCAAGACCTTATCTGCACGTCTTAAGGGTAATGAGCACCGATGCGCTAGAGTAGTTATGGAAGACATACTGGATCCTGTATCCACAAGCACTGTGA
Source organism: Selaginella tamariscina (assembly GCA_003024785.1). Lineage (NCBI taxonomy): Eukaryota > Viridiplantae > Streptophyta > Lycopodiopsida > Selaginellales > Selaginellaceae > Selaginella > Selaginella tamariscina. Next base: position 435,051 of record PUQB01000042.1, read on the forward strand.
CTGAAAGATCATTCACTCGTGCAGAAAATGTGAAAACTGGATGATCTGGTGGAACTTGCAAACCTTGATATGCATAGCGGAAAAAGCATGGAGGTGAAGTCTCCATCGCACGGGATCCCTCCGTCGCCCGTACGATTACTGGTTTTCCGCAACAGATCCACTGCAAGAGAGGCTTCATCATCTGGAAGCTCATCATCAGACATAATGGCCGCCACAGGCACACCATCCGGAACATATGGTCGCCAGCCTGGATGTGGTGGACGCCAATCAGGATACACATCGCATGCCCGCCAAGTATGTCCAGGCGCCCAACAGGCCCAACAATGAACTTGATTGGGTCGACCTGCATTGTTCCGATTCCTCCTGTCACGAATCCGTGGATTTTGACCACCACGGGCAGGAACTGGAGCAGGTGCAGGACGATTTCGTGGAGGTGGTCCACGGGGTGGGCCCCGAGGTCGACCACGAAAGGCTTGCGTGCGGGCACATATGCAGCAGCATCAACCTCCATTGGATCAGCACGCTGAACAAGAGGAGCAGGTAACCCAAGGGGACACGGCCCTCACCAGGCACCAACTCAAAACGTTGAGCTAGTGCAAAAGCTTCCTCCAATGTGGTAGGACGAAGAGCCCGAACGAATCGAACAAGTTCGGGTCGCATAGTTGGCCATAACATACCGAGCTTAATAGGCTCAGGCATGTTAGGATATGCACGCCGAACTAAATCCCCGAACCTAATACTGAACCGCATAACAGACTCACCAGGATGTTGTCGTATCGCATGCAGTTGTTGGAAAGCATCATCTGAATCCTCAACTTTGCCAAACGTACGTTTGAGGCATTCCGTTAACCGATTACTATTGGCTTGAATCTCCGCAGCCAATCCATTATACCACTTGAGCGCAGGGCCTTCCAAACATGTAGGGAATTCTCTGAGAGCACGGGCCTCATCCCAACCATGGTAACGAACAATGACTTGGAAATGATCAAACCAGTGGTATACATCATCTCCCGGATCACCACAAAAAGATCGGGGTCGAACCCTCGGATTTGTGGCCTGTGAAGAAGATGAAGGAGTACTAGAAGCAGATCCCCCGGCATGAGGCTCAGACGGGGAAGAGGAGGACGGACCCTCAACAAAGCGCTCCAACAACTTAGTTTGTGCATCAATAGCAGTAGCAATAATGCTAAAAGCCGTCTCCATGTTCATTGTCATGGAAACAAGAAAAGAAAAGGCGGAAGAAAGGAATACCCAACTTCTCCACCAATGAAAGAGCAGATATATATAAAATGTCAGATGTATTAGTACAAAAAACCCTGCTTATATACAGGAGACCCTGCCACGTGGCACACATGCACACGTGGCGCTGACACATGGGGCCAGATCACCACCCATGTGTCACTACGCATGTGTGTATATACACATGCGTATATATAGTATGTTATATATTACGTATCTTACAGTGCCAGATATCAAGCAATTCACTTAATCAAGTGATTACCTCACTTTAAAACTTTGGTAGAATAAATGTTTTTAATTTTAATTTTATCAAGGATTCGTTAATTAAGTGGTGATTTCACTTAACAAGTGGTTACACAAGTTGAAGGTAATTCATTAATCAGTGGTTAATTCATTTTAGTTCTAAGAAGACATCCAAAAACATGAAATGATATAATAACAACTTAGGATTTTATTATTTACTATTACTGCAACACTTTGAATTATTAATTATAATATTTTATATTTTTATTATGAGTAAAATTGCTAATCAGACTTATTATACAACAAAGCTATTTATTAAACTTATTACAGGCAAAATTGATCATCAAACTTAAAGATAATAATAAATAATGAAGAAAATTAAATCAAATAAAGTTGATCAATTAAAAATAATAAAAGAGTTTATTATTATTATTATGTTCACCATATTTATTATACAAAGTTGTTCATTAAATTTATAAGTTGTTTATTAAATTTATTCACCAAACAACATTGTTAATTATAATAGTATAAAATTTATTATTTACAATAAAATCTTATATAATAAGTTAGCACTTGTGTGTGTTTGTGTGTCTTTAAAGCCCCATCAACAACCATTAATTTTAAACCCATGTGGCACTATTATCATGCATAACCATGCATGGTATGAATGCTTAAAGGTAAGAGTAAAATCATTAAATTAATATAATAACTAAATTAAAGGTCTAATTTAAGAATAAATTTATTAAGTTAAAGATAAAAAGCTGGTTAAGATATATTAATTAATAAATTATTATTAAATAATTAAGTTCACCAATAATGAATATGTGTGATAATCTTAATCTATTTGTCACGAACGCTCCATCAGCAGCTATTTAAATCTTATTTATGACTATCTTAAATTATTTTAATAATATCCAACCTAAATCTTATCCAACATGCCATTTTAAATCTTAAATATTTTAATTCTTAAACATCTGTCATTAACGCAATGTGAATAATAATAACTTAAAAGTTAGGTTAATCAGATATGTAATAATTTGAGAGAGTTAAAGAGAAAATTATCAATTAATATTTAATAACTTAATATAATAAGAGAGAGAATTCCATATATTATTACATATACACTTTTGTAAGTAAGGATAATAACAAGGTAAAGATTTTTAAATAACTAAATGTAATTAAGCTTATGCATAGGTTAAAGATTTGACTTAAATATCAATGTAAGAGTTTAAGGATAAATCACAATTAGGTTAAAGATAATAATTGAGTTAAGAGTAAATTTATTAAATTAAAGATAATAATTAGGTTAAGTATTAATAACATAGCATTAATAGTTATGTTCATGCAAAGTAAAATCACTATAATTGGGTTAAGGATAAAACTTATAAAATTAAAAATAATAACTCAATTAAAGATCAATAAACTCACCAAGTTAAACATAATAACTGGGTTAAGGTTACAGTTCAACTTAAGAATAAATGCATTAAGTTAAAGATATTAATTAAGTAAAGTACTAATAACATAACATTAATAATTATGTTCATGCAAAGTAAATCACTATATAACTCATAAGGTTAAAAAAATAACTCAATTAAAGATTTAATAAACTCACCAAGTTAAACATAATAACTCAGTTAAGAGTCCCTTCAAAGCCTGGGTAGTCCAATTTAGATACAAATTCATTAAGTTAATAATAATAAGAATGGTTAAATAAAAGCCTAACATAAGAGTTGAAGGATAAACTCATTATTTACGAATAACAAGAATGGTTAAATAAAAGCCTAATGTCAATTTAGATACAATTCATTAAGTTAATAATAATAAGAATGATTAATAAAAATCTAACATAAGAGTTGAAAGATAAATTACAATAACAAGAATGATTAAATAAAAGCCTACATAGAAGTTAAAGGATAAATTCTTATATTACGAATAACAAGGGTCTAACTTAAGAATGAACTCACCAAATTAAGGAAATTTAACTTCAAATAAACTTACTAGGTTAATAAAGTTAATGCTTAAAATAAATTCACCAAGTTAAAAATAACATTAAATTAATGATAATTAAATTTACCATGTTAAATATAACAATCGAATTAAATATTTATTAATTAATAAATTATTATTAAATAATTAAGTCTACTAACATTGGGCATGTGTCCTAATAAACACTAAATTCACCACATTTATTATAAGACTTATAAAAAGAAGATTATGCTTTTATAATAGGATAAAAAAATCTCTTTAATAAGAAAAAATTTATACTGAATAATAATTTAAAAGTTAACTATATTATATTTTCACTAAATCAAGTTGAAGATATTATAAATTAAGTTGTAGATTTAGTTATAATGAATTATAAATTATAATAAATCGAATTAAATATTGATCAAGAACAAAATAAAAATAGACTTTAATAAGTTAAGGCGCGTGTTTTATATATAACTTATCCGGACTGTATTAATGTAAATCCTGTTAAGAGAGATTACTAACCTCTTGGTAGAGAAGAATCAAACTCTAGTCTTCCATTTTATAGAATGCAAGCCGTCGTAATCAAGTTTTATTTAAACATATCATAATTATGAAGTTAAACAATCTTAACTTCGTTCATATACTTCAATTTAGTTTGCTGGTTTTACCTGTAGTTTCAGACCATATCTGTCCAAAAACTCTCATTTGCTCATTTGATGCTCCAATCACCTGTCAATAATTTCATAAAACTCTTTCATGCATGGGCATCACACACACACACACACACACACACACACACACACGTATTGCATGTGTAGAGAGAGAGAGAGAGAGAAGAGAGAGATCTTGCAGTGGCCCCAATGCAACTCAATATATTTGAATTATATCAGATGAAGGACAAAGAAAGCCCTTTCTTACCTTCAACTCACGAGCATTGAATGACGATCCTAAAAGCGATGACACAACCTCTTCATTTCCTGATCCATACTCGTATAATGCACATGCAAGCTACACGTAGAAAGCATACATTTATGATGTGTGACATGTGTGTGTGTGTGTGTAAAGTTAGTTGTTATTTACCGAGAGTATAGTTTCATGAATTTGATCACTGCTACCAAGTACATGAACTCTGCATAACATGATTGGATTTAGTTATTATTTAAACATATGTATAGTATATATAACGTAATTAATTGTACCTCTCTCTCAGATTAGAGATTAATCTCTTGGCTTCTACATAATACGGCATCGTGCTAGCGACCAGATGACTAAAAGATCAAGTAGCCATTCCTGATGCCATTTGGCCTGTAATAAACAAGGAGCGTGTGTGTGTGCGCGTGTGTTGTCAAGACATACAACAATACCTCATCTGTAAACTGCTTAGCAACTTCAAGAACTCTCTCATTGATGCACTCTCCATATCCTTTAACTTCAACACACAGGAGCAGTCCAAGAGCATTAAGGCTAACCTGCATATATATATCCATCACGTACACACGACGCGCGCACACACACACAGAGTGAAATTACCGGAAACAGGTCCTTCTCATCTCGTTCACGATCACCCATTCCGCATATCAAAAATTCTCAAGGCATTTTCAAGTGAACTCTTTTCTTCAGATTCTAAATGACATATAGCCAAATGCCACCAGTGATGACTATACCTGTAAACAAAGCATTATAAACGCGTGCGTGCGTGCGTGTAACTTACAAGAGGATCCACAATCTTCCCAGGACTCTGCATTACACTCCATAAACTTAATAGCCTCCTTAAAACTGTTGCTTTCCTGAAGGACGTGACACATCTGAAACACCAAAACCAACTAAGAGTCGCATACATATTATCGTATATGTATGCCATACGACCATACACACATATATATGCATATGCGTGTGTAAGGAGGCAAACACAGGTTCCGTGCCTGTGAATGGTAAAAGTGCGCACCGCATGTTGAGCCCAGACATCGTTCTTTTCAATAGAGAGGGCTTTTCTTGCTGCAGTATCGGCTTCTTCCTTCTACCCTGTTCAACCAGTGCAAAAGCCATCATCCCATACATACGGGCTTTCAATATTCTCGTGCACGCTTGCAATGCATCGTTATATATGTAAGTAATAACATACAATACAACAAACTTTATATCCACTTACTTGAGAGGCAAATTTGAGCATCATATCTGACCTGCCCCTGGCGAAAGCAAGCACTTGAGCTCGTTTCAGTGACACTAAATCGCGAGGAAACTTTTCCAGTATCTGGGGAAATATATATAATATATATATATTATATATGGGTGCATATTCATTACCTCGGAATGAACAGAGAGGGCTTTATCAAAGGAGTCCTCCGAGGGTTGTCTCCAAAGCTTTAGAAACTAAACGCTCGTAGTCGGTGGCCTTGTCCTAATGTGTGAAGTATATTACGACGTTGTTGTGCGTGCGTGTGTTCATGCTTCATATAATTGATTATAGTACCGCATTATAGCTTGGATTGATGCAGATATTGTTTGGTAGTTGCAGGATCCAGCTGGCATATACCAAGCTGCAAGAGAGTTTGCTAGAACACAATTCTCATCTTCCTGCACTGCTTGAAGAATTATCTTCTTCCTGGATCCATAATTCAACCCTATAATTAACTGGTAATCTGTTTATATATAATATAATTACCAGACCTGTAATTAACTTTATATACAAATATATAAATATAATTACAACCTGTTGATAAAATTCATTCAGAAATTTGATACACTCATCCGAGTTAGTGTGAACCAAATATCCCCATTTATCTTTCTTCATCTCTTCTTGCATTTTTGATACTTACAAGAAACCCTAAACCTATTTATGTGTATTACAATATATAATGGATATAATCTCCTTATAGAGCGTGTGTAGATATATTTGGCCGCCAGACGTTTAAATATAACATGGAATATTATTTGGCATATGCTTGAATATACAGTCAACTACAGTCAACTCAAGACAGTCAAACCCAGTCGTCTCTTCCGGCGTTTGATGTGCAACAGCCGATCATGGACGACCCAAGGGAAGCTTAAGAGCTGCTCTTCGCGACTGATTGTGGATCTTATATGAGGATCGTATGTAACATGGTACCACGCTGATGCCTTGGCGTACATATCCTCGCCGGTCTCCTCGCCCTCATCGAACCATCCCCTCGCCTCCTTCACCAGCGCCTTAGCGCGCAAGAACAACTCGGTCCTTGGCGTCCTGCTGCCTCCTCCTGTAGTATCTCGACAGGCTGCGGATGTTACCACTCATAATCTCCGCTTCAGTCACGTTATAGTGATTCAGAAGACCCACAAGCTTCTCATTGTAGCATTCCTTGTGAAACATCGCTTCCTGCACATGCCTCTCATAGCCATCCACGACGAGATCCTCATCGAATTCTCGCGAGTAAGGGAGCTCCACACGTCCCTGGAAGCTATGGTCCTTAACAGATCTATACAGCTTCCCGATGATCCGCTCGGATTTGTACGATGGTTTGTCTTCTTTCTCCATGAAGTCCGGGAATGTCCGAGCTCGGAGCTTCGGAGGGATACTTGCAGGAACACCAGTCTTGGGAAATCAACTGCTATAGAAAAGAGTTTGCTAAGTCCATACACTTCGGATCATTTGCCTGCATCTTTGATGCATCTCCAAGGGCCAGGTGAGAGTTTGCTATCATCCCGAGGTTTGCCACTTGTCATGTGGTCCACGAAGAACTTGGTGATTTCCTGCATATGTATACACATATTTACATATGTGTGTGTAGATTGAGAACGTACCTGAAGGGTGACAGAATGGTCAAGCTCCACGGCCTTGGCAGCCTCGTAGTTCATCGGCTCAGCTCTCGAGTGAGGAATAAGGTCTTTGTCCCAACTAACAAAGTACAAGTCCCCATCTAAATCACCTCCTGAGCACTCGTTTGGGTGCGGTCTGCAGTGTCATATCATGTTAACTATGTGTTTTCTTAAACTCTAAACTCTCTACCTTGGTCCTTGCTGTGGGAAAACAACACAATCAACCATGTGGTGTAGCTCGGGAACATCTATAGCTCGAAGTACCAGAACATCCCCTGGGTGAAGACATGGATTCTTTGCAACTACAACGCGTCCTTCCAACACGAAGGCTTTGTCACTCCCCGTAACTCCCCTATCGTAATGAACTTGCTCTTCCAGAAGGTAGTACTCGCTCCCTGCCAAACAACGTGTGTGTGTGTGTGTGTGAGAGAGAGAGAGAGGAGGAGTGTTTCCATTGTTATTACTTCTATTATCTACACGTATACATCACTCTGCGTGCGTGTGTGTTTATATATAAGCTGTTGTTATTGATAACGATCGATATGTGAAAATTGCTGCAATGAGAGAAGAGAGAGATGGTACTACTCGCTCCCTGTCAAACAACATGTGCGTGTGTGTGTGAGAGAGAGAGAGGTGATAGTACTCGCTCCCTGTCAAAAAACATGTGTGTGTGAGAGAGAGAGAAAGAGAGAGATGGTAGTACTCGCTCCATGTCAAACAACGTGTGTGTGTGTGTGTGTGTGTGTGTGTGTGTGTGTGTGAGAGAGAGAGAGAGAGAGACAGAGAGAGAGACAGATGGTAGTACTTGCTCTGTCAAACAATGCATTGTGTGTGAGAGAGAGAATGGTAGTACTCGCTCCCTGTCAAACAACGCGTGTGGTAAGAGAGAGAGATGGTAGTACTCGCTCCCTGTCAAACAACGTGTGTGTGTGTGTCTGTATGTGAGAGAAGAGATGGTAGTTCTCGCTCCCTGTCAAACAACGTGTGTGTGTGTGTGTGTGTGTGTGTGTGAGAGAGAGAGAGAGAGAGAGAGAGAGAGATGGTAGTACTCGCTCCCTGTCAGACAACGTGTGTGTGTGTGTGAGAGAGAGAGAGGAGGACATGCACCTGGTGGTGGAGAGAGTTGAACGAAGCACTCTCCATACTGAAGAACTCTAAGCTCATCCAGACACCCCATGAGGCATCTTCCCTTGGGAACAATGATTTTAGACTTTGTCTGAAGCAACAAGAGATGGCAAGCTCTGAAAGCTTGCAACAAGCTACTCAAGTATGGTTCCATTGCCGGATCATACCCTGCCTGTAGCATTGACAGTATAAGCCTGTGACTTTCACCGGCGTACAGAGTCCGAAGAACCTGAATATACGCATCTCAACACACACACATACACACACGCACGCAAGCGTTTAACCTCTTGGGCTATAACTTCATCACAGAGCATGAGATCCAGCTTTCTCGACCACCTGCTCTGCATTCGCTCAAATACACTGTCTGGGATACCCAATGTCGAGAGGAGCATGATGATCTCACGGTTCAGGTAGCATGGAATGTACCGGTCCATTGTAACACATCCAGCCCACTATAGTTAAGTTAGTAATACGATTAATGATTAATATAAGTGTTAAGTTAGTATACGTCTGCGAGGACGGGAACTTTGACATGCTGGGGCGGAGAGAAAGCTTGAAAGGCGAAGTAGGATCACGGCAACAACTCCCTTATATCCACCGTATCGTATTTGAAACGCTGAAGGGACACAACTTGCTCGGCATTTGGAAGACACTTCTTTGGCAAATGCCTTTGAGATCTTCCCTATGCCATCGGAGAAGCAATACTTTCCATCTTTATAATGCCTCTCGATATCGTTTAACGGTAGAGTTCGTGTTGGGAGACGTGGAGTGTGTGAGTCGACGACGAGAAGCTCTGACCCATTCGAGCTGCACATTTGGCCACGTTCCTTATCGCCATGAACTCTCCCATCCATCTCCTTATTTGGTCGGCTGTTAGTTCTTCGTCATTAGTAAACATCCATACCGAGTTCTCCCGGAGCTGGCTCGGTGAGAATGCAAGGAACTGGAACTTCCTCCCAGCAAACTCTACACCTTCGTTGAGCACCTTTCATGAAGTAAACGTGTGGTGTTGTGTGTGTATGTGTGCGTGTGTGTGTGAGAGAGAGAGAACCTTCATAGCTCGATCGTAAACAGCTGAGTGAGATTCACCTCTTGCACCTTGAAGTGCACATGAAGTGAGCCTGTCGTAATCCTCTTCAGTGAAGGTCACCCGGAGGAAATTATCAATCTTGTGGGAAAGTTCCTTGTTACCCGGTTGGAGACCTGTGTTTTATCTTTCATTATCTCATATATGTATAGTGAATGACAAACCTCTAGTTCTGGCCCAAAGAAGTATGCTTTGGATGGAGTAATAATTAGACGTTTCACATACATTTGCCCTTCCTCTGCCACAATATTTCCCAGGTACCTTCCACTTCTTCTGTTGTTTCTCCTCAAGAATCCTGTGTATAATATCAAGTACACACACGCGCACACAACACACGTACACACACACCTTAAGCTTGTTTGTGGGATCCAAACAAGTGGTCTGCTTGATCTCAAACTTTCTCAACGCCGTCAAGGAGCGCTCTACTGAGCTTGTGAACAGCAGCCCGAAAAACTCAGAAGTTACACAAGCTGGACTTATATACCCTTGCTGAAGCAAGTTAAGTTCACCTACAGAACAAGTTCAGGAGTTCCGTAAGCAATAACACACACACATTGTTACCTTAAACTCGACCTCCAAAGGAAGTTGATAACCTTCAGTGCTACGCAAGACAGGCACCACTTCCTGTTCGAGAGCGTAAGGCTGTCCCCTCCTCATATGGATCGGCTTGAAACGAGGTGGATAGTCACCGAGGTGATAGTCATGGAACTTCTCAAGGATGTTCCTGAGGTTGCTGTCGTACGACATCCCAAAGTCGAGGCAGAGGACAACTGCCTGTCCAAAGACTCTCTCTGCAGTGAAGTCCGTTGTGCGAGACCACTCCGGACCGAAACTGACTGCAGCTACATACACAAAGTCCTCCCAGACCGTGCCCTCGTAGTTCAGGATGGGTTTCTGGTAGATGCGAGGCGGATAATACAGCTGCATAGCAAATGTAACACACACCACGCACACGCGAACACACACACACACACACACACCTGAAAAACGAGGCATTTTCGTGAGCCATGCGTACGACTCTCAATGGAAGCAATACTAGGGAGGTGGATCTCAAGCTTGTACTTGGTTTCTCCACTTATGATGAGATCCACCCTGCAGTTGTAAAGGAACTCGACCTCGACGTTACCGGACTCCAGAGATAGTGTATATGATCTCCAGATCCAGCCAAGTTCCCAATGTACATTATGAGATTACCAATATTGGTACTGTCGTGCTGTGGCTTGTGTTGGACTCGGTTGTTTGCTGCTGCTTTCAACACTCTTCCTCTGTATACAACACACACACGCGCACGCATTACTTCGTAGATAAATAATGAAAGAAGAATGTACCCGAGACAGAGGTTGCGGGAGAGGGCGAGGGAGAGAATGAGCTCGGCTGCAGATTGAGTAGAGAAGTGCACGAATGCAGACCCTTTGGAACCACCTCCATTGGGTTTGGTTTGGATGTCACACTTGGTGACGCTTCCTGAACCAGATATACTCTCGAGGAACGTCACTACTTCCCTTGCACGCGCTGAAAATGGTATGTTGCGGAGGAAGAGCTGTAGACGGTCTCTGTTACTACCATTCGATGCCATGGTAGAATATGTAAATGTAACCCCATTTTATGCTAAGCAAGAAGATAAGCTTGTACGGTTGTATCTCCCATAATCCAAAGAACAGCAGAGGGAAAGTGAACCACTCTAGTACAAGATTGCTACACGTGGCGCAATGTGTGATTAGAGTATATAGAGTAGGTCCAACAGAATGGGAATCAATGTGATGCCGCATAATGACTTTAAAAAAGTAATATTAATCTGAAGCTTTTATAAAAGCGGTTTTGAAAGGATGCCTAGAGAATATACATTTAAGAATATGTAAGATTAAGATAAATTAATAATAATGTTGTAATATATTATTATACTTTCCACTGGGTGGTTATTTGGCCGGTGTAAATTAAAATAATGTTACGTTATTAATTATTACTATTATTGTGCTTTTCCATTAGAGTGATTAATTAAATTAAAATATAAATTAGCATACACAATTTGATTTAACCGGTTATTATAAAGAAGGTTTATATATTATAATATATTACATACTGTAATGTGCACCTACTGAGTATTTTTAATTAAAAAAATATATTAAAATTCTAACTTTTCATTATTATTTTCTTATATAAACCAGTCGTTATAGTTTACTAGTGTCTCTCTTTATATTTATATATATATGTGTGTGTGTGTGTGTAACAATGTATACACACACACATATATATATATATATATATATATATATATATATATATTACACACAAACATGTGAGTGTGTTAGAAAGAGAGAGATCTTTCAATTATTACATACTCCATATATAATATATTATATGTATAAATACAATACATATATATAATTTATATATTTACGTACATATATATGTTCAGATTGTTTATTTTTGATTTTTTATTTATTATTTATATATATAATATATATATATATATATATATATAAATTTATAATATTTATATATATTATTAATTTAAATATATATACATGTATAACATTAGTTTAATATGTGAAAAAAATCTATTTATTATTATGCATTCTTACAATACTTACATCGTTTATATTAATACATGTTGAATATAAATGAAACAATATTAAAAAAAACACACACATCTGTGTTTATGTTATAATAAAAAAGACTCTTTAGAGATTTGCATATATCTGCAACAACTAAAGTTCTTTCTCAAAATAAGTATATTAAATAATGTGTGTCTATATATACATATATAATATTCTTACATGTAAATTAGTGATATTTTACTAATATTATGTTTGCTATTTATTTTAAAGTTCTAATTTATCTTTTTTTCATCGATTTTTTTGAAAGTTAAAAAAAACAAAACCTAATTTATTAATTTTGATACATGTGTTATTCAATTATGCCCGGTAATTATACATTGCTTAGTTATTTAACTACCACTGAAAAAAGCCATATAGGCACCACATAGGTGCTATGTAAATTTAAATTATAAATAACCAACAAGTGAAAAACTAAACCCATGATAAAATAAATAATTTCTTTTATTTTAATTGGTTAAGGCAATTAACCACTTGCTAAGCCTAAAAATATATTTAAATTTTAAGTTTTATTTAAAATAATAACAATGATGTAAAAATTAGAATATATATATTATATTATCAATAGACGATCCTAAGAATATATGATAATACTTAAGCTAATTGAATGATTTAAATTTTTTTAAATATTCTATATTTATGCTCAAGAGCTTATTATGTATGAAAGGTATTTAATAAAAGCTTGTGAATGTAATTAAAATGTTTTACACTTTCAAAAACCTCAGAATTTTAAAGCATTTCAAATAAACTTAATATCATTTTTTGGTTTGCTCATTGTAATAATATTTTATTTCATAAATAAGACGAACAAATGTCATAAAATTAAAGCAACATATCTTATGTGCTTATATTTTTTTTTTATCAATTTAAAAGTTTCAATTATAAGTGAGGTAGGGTCATTTCTTTTTCATATAAATTAATAATTTTACTATTATATTTATATAAGAATGAAAAGGCCTTATAGGCAACCCTTAACTTATTTACTTAAGTGTACTGAGGGTTCATGGTTATTTTTTTTTTTCCATTAAACTTTAATTTAAGCCTTAAGTAAGTGAAATATATTCACACTAATCTTTAATGTTAAATTTAAAATTAAATTAAGAATACAATCTTTTAACTTAATTTCACATATGTGAATACACACATTAAATATTTTAAATGAGCTTCAGAAGTCACTTAAAAACTAATTTAAATTATTGTAGCACTTTATTTATTTTATAAGAATAAGAAATTAATGAAAATGCTTCGCACTTAACAGTTAAAGACTTAAGTTAAGAGGTGATGAAAATAAAATTCATTATTCAAAACTTAAATAAGTTAAGTTAAAGGTTGGTGTGAATGACCCCTAATATAAAATTTACCTTGGAATTAATTAAATGATAATAAATTATGTTTTGACATTTAACATAATTTATATAAAATGTCATATGACAAAAACCTTAAACTATGAATAAATTAATAAATTTATCTGAAGATTCATATATGAGAAAATAAATTCTAAAGAAATATTTTAAAAAATTATATATGTAATACGGTTATAAAAACTTTATCAATGTTTACTAATAAATTCATTAAAAGATTTCACAAAGAAGAAAAAGTGAAAAAGTTTTTAAATACATTTACATATAGTAAATAAATGATGTTAATATCAATTTGCAAATGCAAAATAAATTATATTCATCAACATAACTATATTTATCACACTTTTAAATCTTAATCAAAACCTTATACTTCATTTTATTTTTAGTTTTTAATAACATTATTTAATTTATAATACAAATACACTTTGATTAAATATTTTAAATAAATTGAAATTTTTTAAAAAAGTATATTCTAAACACAAAGAAGGTATTTATTACATTTAAATCATCATAATAAAGATTTAAAAAGAAATGTAACACATAAAAGACATTTGAACAATTACATTAAAGATTCAAGAAAAAAATTTAAAAAGATTTAAAATTTATTTAAAAACTTTTTAAATAGTTTTTAAATTATTTTATCTTTAATATGCTTATTATTTATAAATATATGTTCATGCAAACTTAATGTTGTTTATAATACATGTTTTATAAGATAATGAACTAATCCTTATTTATAAAATATGTCTAAGGGTAATAAAGTTATCACTTATAACATATTTAAAGGAACAATACAATAATTAAGATTAATTAATATTTATAACTGAAAAATCTTTTTAATTTTTTAATTTTAATTTTTTTACACTTGGTTTTCTTAAATTGATCAGATTACATTTAATAATATATTTAAAACACTTACATTTAATAATAACAATGTTTAATTGTAATTATGAACATGATTCATGATTATAATGTGAATTACATTAATAAATTCTTTAAAAGGAAATTTCCAATATAGAATTAAAGGTTTATATATATAATATATATAAGTTATTTCATAATTTTAATTAAATTTAATTACTTATAAAATTATATTATTAATTAGTTTACCACTTTATACATTAGTTCTCTTATATCACATTTAAATTCAATCTTATGTATTAAATTAAAAATAAGAACTTAAATTATAACACAGTAATAATAGTAAATTCTTTATATTCAAAATAAATATTATTTACTCTTTGATACATATATAAATATTGAATTATTATTAAGTTTTTCTATTTGTATTACTTTTGGTTTCATTTGAATTTTTATGTTAATTTGTAAAAAAATTTAAGCATTAAATTTATTTTTTTTATTTAAGTTTTTATGTTTATATTGCAGAATATTTTTAATCATTAATGTTTTTATTTTTATTTAGTTTTTACATTTACATTATACAATTCTTTTAATCATTAAGTTCTTATTTTTATTTGAGTTTTTATATTTGTGTTTAAAATTCTTTTTAATCATTAAGTTTTTGTTTTTATTTTTTTTTACTCATTAATATTAATAACAACACTTGTAAATGACAGTGAAGAATGAATAATTATATTAAAGTTTTTATATTTAAAAAAATTAATGACTTCATTACCTCATTATAAAACAAAGGTAAATTTAAATGTTTTTGCAAAGATAATTAAAATGTGTAAATTTAAATGTTTTTGTGAAAGTAATTAAAATGTTTTTAAGAAATAACAAAAGATTGAAGAGCACAATAATAAATAAATAAAAACCAAAAATAATTGCAGATTTTTAAACTTTTAAAAAGTGATGTGTTAAACATATTAGTTACATGTGTAACTGTATTAATGAAAAAATAATTATTCATGAATTTTCACAAATACTTTATAATGCTATTTAAGGTGAATAATGTGGCAAATTCATATACAAATTAATAAAAGTTTAATTGTGAAATGTTACATTATTGTTATTATTAAACTTTTAATTCCAATTAACTTATATATAACATAATCACTATTAGAAAATCGAATTACAAATTATGTAATAACGATTATATAATAATGATTATTAAGATAACGTTTTTTTAACGTTTTTTCAGCAATGTCGATACTTTCATGGAAGATCAATTTTTTATTTAAAGATTGATTACTTTAATTTAAATATTATATTGTTATTAAACATTATAATGTACGATTTAATGAATTACAAAAAAATTTATGATTCTTTAATAAAAATGCAATTGCAATTCAATATACATAATATCATTAAAATTGGAAAATAATTTTTAATTTATTAAAGATTGTAACTTATGCAAAATCAATATTAAAAAACAATGATGCAATGTAATAAGTATTTATATATTAACTTTAATTAATGCTAAATTTTTTATAACTTATGTTTAAAACTAAAGCATACTCATTAATAAATTTCATTATGAATTTATTTGTTATTTAAATAAAGCTAATCCAACCTACATGTAATAGACTTTTAAATGGTAACATGAAAAAAAAACAAATGCAAAAAATAAAAAATTAAAAAAAAATTAAAAAATAAAAAACAAACAAATAAAACGAAAACAAAAAACAAGAAAAAACAAATAAAAACAAAAAGAGAAACAAAAGAAAACAAGAAAACGAAAATTAAAAAATACAGAAAACAAACTAAAAAATCAAAATAAATACTAGTTTGTTATATTAACACTCCTCCGTGAACCTAAGAAATTAAGGTTCATCTCATTAATTCATCAAAATTATAATTTATATCAAAAAAATTAAAATTAGTTAGAATATAACTTTATATATATAATATATATATATATATATATAATATATGAAATAACTAAGTATTTCAACAAATTATCTTAGTAAAAAGTAAAATACATAATGGTTTGGATAGAACAATTCACTTTTTAAAGTAAAAAAAAGTATTTACTAAGTCAGCACCAATGCCAGTCAACTTTGCCACGTTTGAGCTTTTCATACATATATAAATACTTTATCTCTGCATCTTGCTCTTGAGCTCCAGCCATTTGCCTATATATATATATATATATGTGTGTGTGTGTGTGCGTGTGCGTGTGCGTGTGTGTTTAATAATAAAGTATAGTATATATTGATACATATATATAGTATAATTACATAATGGGATATACTATATATTATTGTGTGTATGAGTGTGATATCATATGCATATAGTAGCCGTATAGTTTATCATTAACACATAAGCACAAACATATATTATATTTATATACATCAATTAAGAACATGTACAATGTAAAATTAATTGGTAAGACACACAGACGAGTCTGAATGTCACAAGATGTAATTCTTAATAAACTATACACCTATAAAGCAAACTTATATATATATATATATATAGACACACACAATCGTGGACTTTGATATATACAGACAGCATACCTTTAAATATCCTTTAATGTAAAACACGACTTATTTTATGTGGTTTGAATTATTATTTTTTATCTAGAATATGTATATATGCATACATATACTAGATAAAAAATAATAATTCAAACCACACACTTCATAATCAATATTTACAAGTTTAATAATTAGAAATATATCGATGTCATTATATCCTATACATAAGTCAAATGCTTAAAAAGGCTGCCTATTCATTATAATTAATTATAATGAATAATATTAACAAAGTTAATATTAATGTATTTTAAAGAAATATAATCCGTTGTTCAAATTTAAAATGGTTGCAAGTTAAAACATCAACACCTTTTAAATTAGATAATAACAACGAATAAAAGCAGCCCTTACATTTTATAACATGGAAGCCAACAAAAACTAAATTAATTATATAAAAATGAATTTTTGTATATATATATATGTAAACATAAAAATGATAATACTCTCAATATCTTATTGAAACGGGGCATTTTTAAGAATATCCATACAATTAAAAACGAATCAAAAAATTAAACCATTATAAATACACATACAGACATCAAGTTCCTATTTATTAATCATAAAAATATGTAATACAATTTAATATAATGTACTAATTATGTATATTGTGTCCCCGTGTGTTTGTGATAAACACCAATAACAGAATAAAACTATAGCAGGTCACTCTTCTTTACAACCAGATTCATGTAGTACTCAACTGTGCTCAAATGATAATAAAAGTATTATTTAATTAATTTAATATTTTTTATATAACATAGAGAATTATACAACCTGTCAGTGAACAAAAAAAAAGTTTAATTAAAATTTAACCTTAATGATAATTAGTATAATTAAATTACATATTAAATGAAAGAATATTCCAACAGATTCTTCTTTTTTAGGGTTGAAGTTTTTGGCTGCATGAAGCGGCAGCGCGTGAACACGATTCTGTGGATGGGGTTGGATTCATGTGGTCCTTGACCAGCTAAGGATGTCTTGAAGGATCTTGAGGCTGTGTATGCGTTATGCCAGGAGCAGATTTCTTGTGGGATACGAGCAAATTCCAGACGCTTGTACAACCTACAGCGTTTTTCGGCGCCGATTCTTCGAGGGAATTCAGGTACATAGGCAGGGCCAGAGCTGAAGATTTGTTTCGAGTGATGGTAGCTCTCCAAGGCGGTGCTGATTGCAGATTCAGGGCGCCAAAGGTTCTGGGAAGAGCACTGCAGTGAGCTCAATAGTTGGCTATATGCTCTTGGGAATGAAGCGGAAAGTGGTTTACATATGTGCCGCTCGTTTCATCACTGCTCCGGTACACGTGTTGCGGCACGCATTGCTGGTGGCAAGCGGCGGTGACCAACGTTTGGCTTGTCTAGACAAGATGGAGCAGCTTAGCAAGTGGTGTTTAGCTCACGCAAGGGATCCCTTGCTATTCGTGGTAGACGACTGGGATAAGTTTGAAAACTTCCAAATGAGCAGGCGGCTCTATGGAATGCAGTGTCGTGTCACCACATCCTCGTTAAGACTTCGTCAACCAACAGCAGGGAGCGCAGGATATTTGCTGCCAGTGACAAGTGTCCTCCAACATTCGACTTCGACGGTCCTTACACGCATGCTGAGCTCCAAACATGGATTGGACAGTCAAGCCTTCCGAATGACAAGCTAGAAGCACTTGACTGTCTAACTGGTGGGATGCCCGGCTATTGCGCTTTACGAAGAAGTGAAAGGGGACGGCCGGCATTTCAGGCAGAAATTGAGGAGCCATATACAAGCAAGCTGTTTGAGAAACTGATTCGATTGCAGACCACCAAGGCGCAGCTTGCATCTGCCATAGAAATGGTGACTACAGGTGTCCGAGGTATTCATCTCAAGCAGCCGGTGGACTTGACGTGCTTCTACAAGGAGGGCCACAGATTCAAGCTTCTGAGCCCATACTTGCGGACCAGAGCTGAGTACTGTATCATGGAGCAACAAAAGGAGTTGCAGAGCGGCCTCAATATGCTGCAGTCCAGAATTGGGCAAGGGCTGTTAGAATGGACTGCCTTGTCGAGGCAGAAATCCTGCGCGAGCAGGCTGGAATGTGGAAGGCCTGGTCATAGCTGTGATGAGGTATCAAGGGAAGTTGTGGGATGGGTTACCATTTATGCACTACATGACTTACGAGCATGGCTGTGAAGCAGCTCTGCTTCGAAAGCTGCTGAAGGACGAGCTCAGTGAGGGCGTGTTGGTAGGACCTGTTGCCTTCAACGAGAAGCTTTGGATGTCATCTACCTCAAACTAGATGTGGAGACCGGCATCTTGACAATCAAGGCTGTGCAAATCACAATCTCCAAATGGAAGAACAAGAGAGGAAAGATCACACAGGGTTTGGCAGGAGGAGTTCTACCAAGGTGGCTCTCTGAGGAATGGGATTTAGAGCATCAATTCATTTACATAATGCCGAGAAGGTGAACGTGAAGGATGAGGGAGTTCCCGAGGACTTGGTCAGCTACGTTGCTGCTTGCCATGCGGACAATGAGGAGGATACATATTATTTTGATACGCAATATGGAGCGGAGCAGTACGAAGGAGTGGATTTGGCTCAAGTTAAGAGCCATCCTGTTGAGTACAAGAAGCTTGGGGATGTCCACGAGCCTCGCAGAATTTGATAAGCTGCTCAACCTTCAGGAACCTACAAAGGTGGAGAAGAAGGAAGTTCAGCAGTGTGGTGGTACGGTGGTGGAAATGGCCTTCCACGGGCATGCCGAAGGTGGTCTTGCACAGATGCAAAGGTTTATTACTGTTGTCCTGCTCATGAGCCCCAGACTGCCGAGTAATGCGTTTTCCAAATAGATATTGCCATTAAATCTCTAATTATTATAACTTACAAAGTTATTACTATTATATAATTAGATTGGCCTTACTGAATTTTTAAGCATTTTTAACGTCTGTTGAAATTCTATCTATGTTGACACGATCAATGTTTTATCCTTCCATGAAACATAGGATTTTTGGCTAATTGCAGCTCGTAAATCACTCTCAATATCTTATTAAAACCGGGTAATTTTTAGAATACACTTTCAATATCTTATTGAAACCGGGTATTTTTGAGAATATCCATTTCTATGTATACAGAGATTAAACAATTATAAAGTAATATGAATTCCATATTTCCCCTAATAATTCTCCTATTTCTCTATGAATAATTTTAAACATAAATGTAAATTTTATATCTTCTATATATGTGTATGTACACGTTAATTTACATATTAACAATTGGAACTAGCAGTATAAAAAGCACCAAGATTAATCTGGTCGATCTTGCTGGATCAGAACGTCAAAAGAAAGACATGTATGTTTGTTATATATATATTATATATTATATATATATATCACACACATGCATGAATATTCATACATGTCATATGTATTTGTACATTGCGCTGACACGAAAGCAAAGACACGTGCCATACGGTCCTTAACTTATTTTTGTAAGCATATATATTACCTATTGCTCCACGGGTTTGACATTTCTTCGAGCGCAGTTTGCCGAGCGTACGGATTTCCGTCATACCGGAATATTCCATTCCGTACAGAATATTCGTTTTCATATAAAGAATATTCTGGTGCGGCGGGCGGGCAATCATGGCGGCACGGTAATGTGTCAAAGTTTCACAAATTTGGGGGTTAATCTGACATATATATTTATATATTTATATTATATTTATGTTTTTATTTTTTTAATATTTATATTTATAACTATAATTATATTTTTATATAAATACCGCATCAAACTAAATAAAAATTACAATAAAAACATAACTCAATCATGAAGACTCGTTTCCACCAGCCAGTGCCTCGTCGTTAATGAATGCATTGTTACGGTGTCGTGAACGTTTCTCCAAAATCTGTCTGTCGTAAACTTCGAACTCTTTAACCATTTTCTTTGCCATCTTATTAGCGTAGTCTGGTAGAACAATACTGAAAACATATTAAAGTTTAAAACCAAAGAAATGATAAAACAAATCTCACTCATCATCTGATGACTCGTATGATCTCTCTTCTGCTGACTCATCTGATGACTCGTCGTTGTGCTCCACGGACTTCTCCGTAACAACATCCTTGTCGTTTCGAGAAGGCGGATCCTGGTCTCCATCGTTGTCGCTAGACAAAGGCAAATCCTGTGCTTCTGTTTCCATGGCCCTCTTCCACTCATCAAAAGGAGTAATCATGGAAACAACTTGATCATCCCCACCACCTTCAGCTGCTGTAACACTTGGAATGACCTTCCTGAAGACATCTCTGGCTGCTAAAACCAGATCCTTGTTGATGTCGATTCCATAACCATGTCTCCCTGTGTGAAAAGCTGCAAGAATACTAGCACCGGTTCCCACTGTTAGATCCACAACAGTTCCACCAGGCTTTGTGAGCTTCTCCACTAGCATCGCAAACAACTTGGGAGATTTCGGGCCAATTGAAATCCTGAAAGTTACAATATTAGAACATGAGAAATAACAAACAACATTATACCATGGGAGCTGGAAATCTTCTGGCTCATCAAAAAGAAGAGTGTAGCGAGTGTCCAAGATCTCCTTGTTCTTGGCAACCTTAGAGTAGGGGGAACCAAAAATACACATGGCAATGATGCTTTCCTGAAAAAAAAACATTAAAAAATGACATTCTCAAAAAGAAGAATTACCTTTCTAGAGAAACGGTATCCCCATGACTTTGTCGTGTGCACATAACTCATCTGCAGAAACTTTAGCTTGCAAGTTTCTGCAGTGTTCTTCAAAGCTAGAACATCATCCGGTAGCACAAACACTACCACATGGCCAGCTCTGTCTAATATCCCGAAAGCAAGTTCACCAAGTTTCTTCAGCAAAGCATCCGAGAACTTCGTGTATTGATCCACCATCCCGCCTGCCTCAGCAACGCATCCGGTAGGCGGGTCGATGACAACGAGATCAACAGCTCCCTGGATGCATTTTGGTGGAGGCTTCGCACCAAACACATGAATAGTCCAACTTGACTTGTGACTCACGATCCAATCCTCAAGCTCCTTCAATCCTGACGGAAAAGGCCTTCCGGCTTTGAAGTACTGGACTGCAAGGTTCTCTGAATCTGCATGAATGATTTCCCAGCTTCCATTTCCCTTCTCAGGCATCACCATCCTCAACATATCATCTTCTTCCAATCCAGCCGAGATGAAGGATGGGGCTGAAGAAGAAGCTTGTCCCTTGCTGACCTTGCTCGCCGATCTAGCATACCTGATATCCATCTTCACATGGAGCTTCCTTGCAGCATTGTCGTTCTTCCATAATAGCTCTCGCCGATCATCCTTGTGTATCTTATAGCTGGCCATCTCCCATTCGGGACAGTCACCAGGAAGGAAATCCAGCCAGAAAGGACAGTGTTCCACTTCGTAATCACTGATATCACGTAACAACCGGCTCCACATGCTAGAATCCTTGGTAACATCCATCCACTCTTTGAAATCTTCAGGGAGTGCATCGTTCTTCCATTTTAAAAACCTGTAAAAATAGATAAAAATCTGTAAAGAAACAAAAAAAAAACTTGCCTGAATGCCATTCTTTTTGCAGATTTTTCCAGCTCAAATAGTCGAGGAGGTGGAATTGTCGCACCGAACTCCTTGTTCTCGAGCATGTTCTGGTACATATCCAACTTAATTTCATTGTGCATCTTCATATACCATGTCATGAACTCCTCTACATGCTCGACCAAAAGCTCTTTAGCTGCCTCCGCGACCTGGCACGATAAAACGAATAAAAATGAAAAATATAAATATTAAATTACCTGGAACCAGTAAGTAAAGATGTGCAAAAACTTGATGAAGTCCTTGTCAGGCCAGCCGGTGACACCTTCCTTCTTGTCTTTCTCCGTCATGTTCACCAGCTTCTCAAGAACGCCACGTTCTTGAATGTGCACAAGCTTTCCAAGGATATCAACCTTGACGTTGGAAGGAAGCTGGGACTTCGCGAGCATTTGAAGCTTCTCCAGAGTTATTTGCTTCGTTGATGGTTTGATAGTGATATCTGTGATCGCCTTGAACCAATCTTCACCGACCGCCGGATCAGCAATGGTGAGGAATTTGTTCATCCGAACTGTGAATGTCTTGTAAACGCTGGAGAGGATCTGAGATTCTGTCTGGTTTGGTTTTCTGTTCGCAAGTTTTGTAGCGATTTGTCGCTTCAGTTGATTCTGCAAAAGAAACCGAAAATCAAAAAACAGTCAAAAGAAGAAGAAAAGATTACCTCCCAAAAAATCTTCACCAATGTCGTCTTTGGATACTCGTACCAAACGTCTTCTTTTCTGTTCGATCTCCACACTTCCACAGCTTTTCTATCTTCCTCCGGCATCCCGCGAAGAACATGATCGGTAGAAAGATCTGCAGACTTCACACAACAATTCCGTAAGAACTGCAAGGTGTGAATGATTGTTGTAGGAACCACACGAGCAGTTGCTCTGCAAAACAAAACAACATTTATTTAGTATTTAAATAATGAAACAAACAAGTCACTTACTCATTCAACCGATTGCAAGCAGCGATTAGTCTCTTCTCCTCTTGCACTGTGGATGCTATGAGTGTTGCACGTACACGCAAAGTCCATTTCAAACCTGGCTCTTCAGCAAGCAAAGTGTTCAAAGCAACCCGACGATGATTCCCATCCCACACCAGAAACTTTGCATCTTTCAGAAATCGATACCATGCAGAAAATGCTGGCTTATGCAAATCCGCTTCAAACTCTCTATCGACCTGTGCTTCTGACTCATTCCAACTTCGGCGTTCGTCTGCACTCAGCTGTGGTCCGAAAGATAAGGTGAACACTGACGTCTCCTGGTAAAATCCTTCAGCTCTAATCCATCCAACAAGGTCTTTCACGCCGTCCTTAGTGACATTCCTCAAACGTTGGTGTGGGAGCAACCTGTGAACCGGGATACGCGGAGGCTCACCAAGCTCAACTGGAACGTAGTGGTCTCGTCCTTGTAGCGA
The DNA here is from genome assembly GCA_003024785.1 of Selaginella tamariscina. NCBI lineage: Eukaryota > Viridiplantae > Streptophyta > Lycopodiopsida > Selaginellales > Selaginellaceae > Selaginella > Selaginella tamariscina. The sequence continues at coordinate 458,897 of PUQB01000042.1, forward strand.
TGTGTCAATATCTGTGTCATACCGAATAACAAGATCCCGAAGAAGCTTGGATGGAGCCTCAAGTGTCAGCCGCTCCGGAATTGCATATGATTCGGCAACATCCTCAGGAGCATCCAGTTTCCTCTTCTTATTGAACATTTTACTACCAAGATCAATATCCGGTACTTCCTCTGCATTACCGTGTTCTGCAGAGCTTCCTGCAATCTCCCTATTTCTAGGCATCCATTCACTCACCACAGTATGTTCATCAATGACTTGCGAACTATCCACAGGTTCATTGTTCGTCGGCATCATCTCTTTGTGTTGCAGTTGTTGCTTGGCGCCTCGGCCTCCTTTCTTGCCACGAGGTTTTGGAGCCATATCTGCAAGAGCTTCTTGGACGATATGTTCTTGAAGTGTCAAAGTCTTGTATTTATCTCGTAGTCTCTTACTCTGCCTTTGTCTCATTCTGCAATTACAACAACTGATAAGTGTGTGTGTGTGAGTTTTTTAATTTATGGACACACATTTACTATATATGTATACCTATCAATATATATAGACACACACGCACACACACACATATTTATACGTGTAATGTTGTTTGTGTGTGTGCTCACTATATAATGTTCCTTGTGTATGTGTGTAATGTTGATTATGTGTGTGTGTGTGCAATGTTGTTTGTGTTTTGTGATGTGTCTGTGTGAGAGAATATGGGTATATTCATATCTCTTCACATGTATATACAGACGAAAAAGCATCATCTCATATATACAAGTCTTAAATTCATATACTTATACATACATACATACATACATATATATATATATATATATATATATATATATATATATATATAAGTCTTTTAAGTATGTATTTAAATATATATATTTATATATACACACACACATGTATACAAGTCTAATGTTGTATAATCATACGTGTGTAAAATGTTATTTATGTGTGTGCGCAAAAACACACACACACACACACACACACACACACACACGGATTTCCTGCCCGAATGGTGCGGCCGCCGCACCATCCAGGCGGCAGATTTCCTGCCCGAATTGGCAGGAAATGTGTGTGTGTGTGTGTGTGTTTGCCGAAATCGGCAATAACTCATGCGTCGGAGGTGTGTGTGTGTGCACACGCGCGTGCGTTTGTGAATACAAAGAAATCCTACTGAATTTGCACATACATTCACAGAAATTACTATACACATATATAAGATTTTACCTGTAGCCATGTCGCCGTGACGCTCACACTAGCCTCTTGTCGCCGCAAAAAAAAGAACAAAAGTGCCCTCTCTCAACAATGGAGAATGGAGAAGAAGAATGGGTAGTCCTGAACCTTTACCCTAAAATCTAACACTTAACCCTTTGACCCTTAACTATAAAACTGTGTTTAATTAAACCATACAACAGTATATATAATACTTACGATAAATAACATACTATATAAAAGGATACAAATACAAACACATATTTAAGTAAAAATTTGTATGTTAAAAAAACATATTATTATATAATTAAATAAATATTCGTGTAAAAATATGTATTTATAATTGACAATTGGTAGCGGAGCAAGTATTAATCAACATCTACATTTGATAAAATACTGGATCAAATAACTATATAATTATAATAAATAAATTAACAGAATATAAACAAGTCATAAATAAATATGTCAGATGAATGTAGATTAGACACACATTTATTTAAAAGACAATAAAGATTGCTCTATCTCTACGTGAAGTGCTATACTATATTAGCATCTAAGATCTATACGTTTCCTTGAATTAAATATTCGCCCACGTTGAGTCATGATTGTGAATTTTTGAAATGGTAATATCCGATATTTACCAAAAGATGATTAAGTAATGCTGTTGTTTTTCTGTCACGTTTGTGGTAACTGCTTGCAAAATGGCCAGGATTGTTTACGGCAATTTGGATCACGATGTTCCTGTGATAGATGGTGTTGGAATCATTCTTACTAATCAGATTAGAACGTTCTTTGGCATTTTTGATTGGCAAAGTGTTCGTCTTTTTAAACTTCTTCATGGGCAATCTGCTTTACAGATCGAAATAAACGAGGACCAAGATGCTGGAGGGAAGGATAATCCAGGATATGTTTTGTTACCGGATGAAGGACCATTGTTTAAGCTTGTCGTTGCTTCTGACTCTGAATACTCAACGTTGAAGAACCTTTTCACTTCTAATACCTGCAAAAAGGGAAGAATTCTTATCGAGGGTTCCACGATCATTCATACAAATGAATTGCCTATTGCGTATGATGGGGATGTCATTTTTGAGCTCCCTCCTTCCGAATACAAATACAAAGGAATGAATCGGAAAGAGGATGGACATACCTGGACAGCAGGAACGACCAGCAACTGGAATTTTCAAGCGAGGGTGTCCAGGAGCAAATGTGTTGGGAGCCTTTGCTGTATCAACCCGGACTGCCCTGCTTCTAAGGCAGGATTTCCGAACTGCACTAAATGGAAAGGATGTATTGTTTCCCCACCTTCAATCGACAAACTGGCAAAAGGATTGACATGTTTTTTCTGTAAAGAAAATCCATTGTGCCTTGAAGTTTGTCATGCTGTGGCGTTTTGCGTTTTCCCAGACGACATAACCAAGACTAGATTGTTTATCCACCAGGGAAAACATTCACATCCAGTGGGTGATGGTGTTTCTGCATCGAACAAAGAAGAAATGCATATGGCGGTCCAGAATGCAACAGAAAGAACTCCCAGAGCTAGTCCAAGAGTCATCGAAATGGCAGCATGTAAAGATGCTATCTTTGGTTTTCTATTAGATAATTCTGAGCCTGGAAGTTGGGATAAGCTCATGGATCATTTGCAACCATTATCAAACAATCGAAGGTACAATTAGAGTTTTACTTTGTGCTGAGCATTCTTTGATAATACCTTTGATGCAGAGTTCGTCAATGGGTAGCGTCCGCAAAGAGAACTGCTGCTGAAATGCCAGAGAATATTGATGGATTATTGGAGCTGAAACGAAGGTTGTCTATCCCATTCATCCACGTGATTCACTATCCTGGGATGAATTTCCGTGGTTCAGACGACCAGGCATTAGTTTTTAAGATGACGGTTTCAGGGCCAGGTTCTGGAATCGATTATGTAAGGATGTGCCAACCTCCTCTTGGCCCTTTGCAGAAGAGTTGGGTTCTACTTGATCACACACACCGTGTTGTTGATAAGTGGATCACTCTGGCATTGCATGTTTACGACCCAAAGTAAGATGTTATCTTTTTGTTGTTTGCTTAACTCTTTGATTATTTTATAGTGTGCGCCGATTATCCACCATTGCTTATGGTGACATGAAGAGACAAACGGCTGGAGCTGTGGAGAAGTTTTTTCGTGCTATGTTGGATGTCTGTTCCGAGAAGGGAATCTACAATGTGCAGTTCGCTGGGTTTATGTCCGATGAAGCAGGAGCGATCTGGCAAGCAATTAGGAATGTGTTCTTTAATGGCCAAGAAATTCCTGGACGTGAACGGAGCTGTATCTTTCACTATGAACAAGCCATACAACGTGTGACAAGGAAGTGGGTCCCTCTTGAACATCAACAACAACATCTTCAACTTTTGAGATCATGGCCAACAGCCACATCAACAACTGATCGTGAAGAAATTGAAAATAATCTTTTCCGCTTTTGGAATGAAAATGTGAAGGATGTTGGAGTTATGCAGACGTGGTTTTCATGGTGGGAAAGACAGAAGAATCATATTTCAAATGTTGTTCTTGAAAGCATGCCGGAGAATGCTGCAAGGGTTGTGCCCATGACAAACCAGTCGGAGTCTGTTCACGGAAGATGGAGGAGGGCTAGAGATTCAAAATACATTTCATTGTACCAAGCTACAATCCACGACCTGACTGAATCAGTGCGACAATGTGCTCTTGTGAAGGCTTTTAGAGATGGAAGGTATAGTGGTTCCGGGCCGACTTCAGAGGAGCTCTCAGCAAGGTTCGAGAGAAGAATGTCAAATGCTAACTCAACAACACCTACAGCAAAGGTTATCATCGACTTAGTTGAAGATGTTGCTCCATCAAGCATGCAGGATACTGCTTTTGTGGCTGCCACGAATGTTGAACATCGCACTGTGCAAAGAAATATGGGGTCAGAGGCTGAACGATCCCACCGACCGGACATCTTCTATAGTGAACAGGTTATTCCAACACAGTGTAGACGGAAGCGACGATTGGATTTTCAACTTGCAGAAGAACATGAAGAATATGTTCTGGTTGAAGAACAAGATGTTACACCTGGACAATGGGCGATTAGAAGATGTGGTGAAAGAAGTTCTGTGAAATGTCTGGCAGGCTTTCCCTCTTCAGGAGGTCAGTGGAGTGCTTGTGACAAAAAGATCAGTCCTAGTGGTAATCGAGTGGCTGCTCCTTGTTTTTTTGGAAGGATCAGATACAATGACAAAGAAACTGGTGAAGAATGCTTTCGCTCACAAATGATGTATTTTTGTCCAACAAACATGCTTTGCAACAGACATCCAAGACCAACTATTGTTTCTCCGCCAGCTTCTACCTCGGTTTGGAAAGTTCAAGTGGGCACGAAGCTGATAGCAATGGAGATCAATGATCTGGCAAGATCAGGTTTTATGCTAGCTGGGCTTCCTTCAGCTCATGCAGGAGTGCCAGGTTTTTCAACACCTCATGTTCCTTCAGTTCCTGTTGGAGTCACTGGATTTTCAAACCCCCCCCGTGACCTCCTGTTCCTGCAAGTGGTCGTGCAACAAGAACACCTTTAGGGATGTCTAAGAAACAACAGGTAAGTTTTGAAGCATGTTTGACGTTGGGAGCATATGTCGCAGAAGTTGACGTGGTTGATCCTCCAACATGCATTCGCTTCAGAGTATGTGACAACGACCATACATCTGCTTGGGTTGTCATTTGTAGCGCACCATCTTGTTCATGCTCGGAGTTCTGCAATGGTCGTCAGTGGGTGCCTTGCAAACATATGTATTTTGTTTACAAGCGTGTACTGGGAGCTGATCCTCGAGTTGTCAAGCATTTGCAACGTCGTACACTTGCACCCCGTGAACTAAGTTCTTTATTGATGCTACCAAGGAACCTCCATCCTCCACCATCTATTTAGTGTGTTTGGTTTGTTTTCAAACAGCTTCGGTTTTATATTTGTTATTTCAAACTTATAATTTTCAATATAAATTTTAATGGTAATTTTATGTTTAGCATATTTTTAAGTAATTTAACATATATTTTCTTTAAATACAACAAAAATATACTACCATATTTTGTATGCGGCCGCCGCACTAGAATATTCTAGAATATTCTTGAAAATTTTGGAAGGTCCAATTGTGTGTACACTTGGCAGTACGAAAAATTTCCGTACAGAATATTCGAGGATATCTAGACGGAAATCGTACGGAACAACGGAATATTCAAGAATATTCGGAAATCTAGGTCAAGCTCGTTGACCTGCGCTCGAATTTCGCCGTGCCCCTTGCTCCACATACCTGTAAATTATATGGTGTGTGTGTATATATCTATATCTTTATATATATATATATATATATATATAAACTCTTGATAAACATGCTTGTGCAGTGAGACACAGAGCACTTTAAATGTTTGCACAGAGAGCCAAAAACATCCAAAAAGAAACCGGTTGTCAACGAGGAGACCACTAATAAGATACATAAGTTATACTTGTTTCATAGTTATTCATAATAACTTATCATTACATGATAATTTCATGTACAGATAGTACACAGAGTTTTAATATGCTTTTAACAAACCATATATAAATTCATTAAGGTTTAAAATATACAGAGATATCCTATTTAAATTAATGTTAAATCAATATTAAAATTATAAATGTCATGTTTAGAATAGTTTGGATGTATTCTCTTAAATCTTTTCTATGTTTTAGAATTTAAAAAGGCCTCCCTATTCTTAATTCCCATGGGTTTCTTGCTTATAACATACACTAAAAACCCATTCCTAAATGCATTTAAATAAAAAATATATTAATTCAGAAATGTATTAACCCTAAAGGGCCTTATGTTTTCATTTTTTAATTTTTAATTAAGATTTGGATTTTTTTTTTAATTTATTTTATTAAATTTTCCACCATATTATAACACTCAGTATCTTAAATCCCTCCTAAATAATATTAAAATAAAAGAGGGACCATATTCTACAAAACTAACCCATTTGTAATAATCATCAGTGAAGAATGCACAACTACATCAAAGTTTTAAACTGAAAAAAGTTGCTTGATTGTCTTGATCAAAATCAAAGGTAAATTTAAATATTTTTACAAAGGTGTGTAATATTTTTTAAACATATAATGTGGTTGTATAAATAGAACAGGATTATGTTTTAATATTGAAGTTCTTTAATAGATTATATGTGCAAATTTTTGTTTGATTAATAATAATATACTTTTAAATAAATACACATTTATAATAGTTCTATCATGTTTTAGAGTTAAAAAACTTTTTATATAAATTTTAAAGTATATTCTAATTTTAATACTGAAGTTTTAAATATGAAGGTATTTTAACTTCACATACTAATTTTATTCTAACTAGTAAACCTTCTAAATATTTTATGTACTTGCTGCAAATCTTTAGACGTCTCATTTCTCTGTAAGCTTACTTGTAACTTAAGAAGATTCGTGTAGTATAACAAAGGTATTATTTAATTAATTTCACAAAAAAACTATAATTAATATTTATACTAGAGGTAAAATACAACTTTTACCCACCTTGAAAGCCCCCTTTTACCGCGCGTCTTAAAGCTGCATTCTCTCTGTCTCTCTCTCTCTCTCACACACGCACGCACGCACGCACGCACGCACGCACTTTGCTGGATAAAACCTCTATAATCCCACCTTCGTTCAAAATCTTTCTTCCAATCTTCTTATAGAGATACTTCCAGATTACAATATTTTCCATTACTCTGGTCTTCATCACACGCTATACTGCAATACACATACATCTCCTATTATATTACATATAATACACGTGGGCATGTATGTACGTATATCCGTATGTATACATTCTCTAAACTACAAACAGTTTAAATTTTTAATTAAACAGACGACATGATCAGTAATATATATAGATATATACTATATAAGTAAAGAACACATACACAACTCTAGGTAGCACATTACTATATTTCCAAGTGTGTAATATGATATTTAAACAAAACCATTCCAAGATAACAAGCTTAGAAATATCGATTTCTTCTTGTATATAAATAAATAGAATACAAAATTATATACATTATAATTAAACGGAACTATTCCAAGAGCTGCATGGATAAAAAACCTAGAAAATATCGATTTCTTTTTGTATAGAAATAAATAGAATACAAACTTTACCTACATGTTATAAAAACAGTTACCGTGACTACTGGCTCATTGATTGTGTTATTGATGTATGTGTAAATATTCTACATATGTATTATATTACATCCTGCTTTAGTGAATTATACTAATCAACACATAATTATAATTTTTAAATAAAGCTTAAAGCTATAAACTTTGTATGACGTGGCAGTTGGATCGTGTTGACAATGTCAAGGAACAGTTGACTTATAACGATTCAGTATACTTGTACGTATACAACATCCCCTGTGTTCAAAGCTGATTACGTATAGAATGCATCCATATATATACATTTTTCTTATTTTCTTCCCGAGATCGATGTACCTAGTCTACCAAGTGCAGATCTAGCAGGACCATGGTCTGATCTTCTCAAGCTTGTGGACACATTGCTCATTGTTGAAATCATATTATCTCGTGTGTACCCCGGCCTTCCGAAGCCTCGGGTGTCCACATGCTCATCGTTCACATTGCTCGTGGTTGAAAATCGTTCTTCGGGAAGACCTAACATAGATAGTTGCGACTGGAATATGTATACAATAGTTTTGGTGAACCGGTTGACACAAAGTTCACGGAAGGACTGTTTGGCGAAAAGAATCAAGTGGCTCACTCATTGTGGATCATATGCGTGAGCAGCCATGGTGATCCAATCTTACATGAGATGCACATAGTCAAAGTGGACTCAACAATTCTTCAGATTTCCATCTCCATTTGTGTCCATCCTTTTGACAAGGTCGACGTCGGAACCTAGATCTCCTGTGGACAACTTGAAACAAGACTTAGTAGGCCCTATCTGATGTTATAGTAATTTGCTTAGGAAACAAACTACCATCAATGTACTTGTATATGTACTTGTTCTTCAGTTGTAAAATGCCTTAAATGCCTTAGTGTTGTTATTTCAATCCAATTCTTTACCTTGTAAAAGTGTTTTAATTAACAAGTGTTTGAAATGGAATTGGCATTATAATGTGAATGAGTTCGTTGAACCCTCTTCCAATAACATTTCCCTCTTGACCCATTGAGGAGTTGAGTAGATGTCCCTTCATAATCTCTAGGTGGATTTGTCTTGGTGTCGTGGAAGTGCTAGTTCTCACCAACTCCTCAGCCTTTCACCTGCCTTTATGGAGTGATAATCATTTCACTCCTTTGTCCGAATGGGTGCATGTGCTTGCCCACGTGAACTACTGCCTTGCCTCTTCCACAGTCTAAGGAGGGATGAGTAGTAGTATATTCAAGCAGGACATTCCTATATGCACAAGAGTGGTGTCTTGCAATGATGACACTACTTGTTGGCCGACTTCAGGGGGTAAAAGGGATCCCTTCAAAGTCAATCTTGTTGCATGGTCTCCCATGAATCCCCTCCCTTTGATGATTTTGTAATCCTCGTTCGTAACAAAAGGCATATGTGATATTACACTTCTAGCTTAAGATTGTGGTTGACTTTCATCTACACTAGCGTGGATCAAGTTTGCCATATATTCCTTGTTGTCTGAAATCTCAATAGGTAGGGGCTCAATGTATAGGTTGCCATTGTATGAGCTTGGTAAAACTAGAGCCTTTCGCACGTCAAAACCCTATAAATCAATACATGGCTTGGAAGAAGCCATGTATTGATGCTTACAAAAGCTGTGAACTCAATTGCACCATTGCCCTTTGCAATTAGAACAATCACATCTAGGTTATTGTGAATTTTGGTTAAGGTTTCAAAAGACTAAAATGCATGAAGATGTTTAAGGAGTCATCATCGTAGCTTAAAGGTATATTAATTTACTAAAAGAGCCACCATAATTACGATGGAGTCTCACCTTGTGAAGCACGACTCCACTTCGTAGCATAGAGTCTCATTTTGTGAGCTTTCGAGTTTCACTTCAATGGGAATGACTCTCATTCATATGTTTGGAGTTTTACTCATATATACATATGTACGTATGTATATGTAAATTGCATTAATATATTTTATGTCTTTTTAATTGCAAGTTTTGTTTGTGTATGGAGGAAAGCTACATTAATACATGCATATATAATTACACGCACATGTGAACTTGTGTGTGTGTCTTACGAATTAATTATAACATTGTACATATTCTTAATTCATGTATTATGTGTGTATATCAATATAATAGATGTTTGGCTTGTGTGTGTAAATGATAAATTATATGGCTATAATACAATTACTATATGCACATGACATCAAACACACACACAATAATATATATACCCCATTATGTAATTATACTAATATATGTATCATTATACTATACTTATTATTAAACACACACACACACACACAACACACACCACATATATATATAGATTGAAAGATGGTTAGAGCCCAAGAACAAGATGTAGAAATAAGGTATCTTGTAACTCAATTGGGACTTAGATATTAAGAGTGCGGCCATGGATATAAAAACTCTAATGTGGCAAAATTGATTAACATTAGTGTTAACTTGGATTTTTACTTAAATAAGATATGTTCTGACTTTGATTCGTTTGAACTTGATAAATCTATTACACAAAGTTGTGAGATTGATAAATGCTAACTCAAGTTGTGAAATGAATTAAACATGAGTAATTTTCGCATTTAATTTCAATGGTGGTGGGCATTTGGATTTGAAAATTGAACACACTTGGGTTTTTTACACAAACAAGCTAGCCCACACCCTTTGCTTGATTCAATTTATTTACACATGGATTAGTGAGATTAGTGAAAATCAATAACGATGCTGCTAGATGGAGCTTAAATGTCTCTTCGAAACTACATGTAGATTGTAGATTTCAATTTCAAAATGTTTGTTTCTTCCACTATCCTCTCAATACCAACTACATTAATGTACACCTCTTCATATGCCTTCTTCATCACATTTGATGCTTAATAATCTCCATTCTAGTGTTATTGCATAAGTGTCTGTCTTAGACACGATTAGATCATGCATTGTAATATATCACAAGAAAACAACGTTGTGCATGTATGATTGACATTGTAGAAGGTTCGTAGAATGTCAATAAGAAGATCATGAGGTTAACATGAGGTTTGTAGAAGGTCAGCATGAGAACCGGGAGGACAAGGAGGTTAATAAAAGGTCCAATCCACAGACAACCGAGAGGTCAACAAAAAGTCTGCATGAGGTTTACATAAGGTCAACATGAGGACAATCGAGAAGTCAACAAGAGGTTTGCGGGAGGATCGGACCATGAGGTCTACATAAGGTCAACATGAGGACTAGGAGGTCAACATGAGGTCTGCAAGACGATTAAGAGGTTTGCAAGAGGTTTGCATGAGGATCAAGAGGTCAACAAGACAACCATGAGGTCAGCATAAGGTTTGGGAGGTTAGTAGGAGGTCCACAAGGCGACTAAGAGGTTAGACCCATTTACCAATTAACGCGTTCGGGTGAAAATTTACCGTTAGTAACGCATTCGTAACGTCGCATTCGTAACACACGTTCGGGTTCGAGTCACGTCTCTTTTTAAGATCCGAATCTTTCCATGAATTTAAATTAAGTTTATCATTAAGTTAGGTTTATCATTTATTATGCTTCCAAGTAGATGAGGCAAGAGGAAAGAACTTCGTGGGAGTTTAAAATTTCTTTCCACTTTCTTTAGGGTTTGTCACGTTCGGTTGGTTTGAAACCAAACGTCGCGTTCGAATGAAAATTTGCCATTTGTAACACCGTTTATAACACGTACGTATGCAACGTTCGGAAGTTCGACGGTAAGAACTGTATCTGGACGTTGTCTGCAGGCTCAGTTGTTGGAAGCACTTGGTGCAGGTAGAAAGAGTTAGACCTGTTTCCATCACTCACAAGGAGCACTTCGTTAACATTGCAAGGCGAAGAGCATTAGAAGCAGAAGGCAGGTACTATGCAGAGAAGGAGCAAACGGGAGATTTAAACCAGCAGCAGCAAGTGCAAATCGCTAGATATCTTACCTTCTCAATAGCTGCATCATCAGGAATGACACATGACATTTGCACCATAAGCTGCAGCTACTACTGCCAAGCTTATCCCGGTACTCCCTGCACTCCCTTCCGTGACCAAGCGTCCAGGGCGTAACTTTCCCGACTCCAACGCCTAGAAATGGAGATGTTCCAGCTAAAAGAAGAAATTCGCTTCTTACCTCTTTGATGATTTCCACTGCTACTCGATCTTTCACGCTTCCTCCTGGGTTCAAGAATTCTGCCTTGCCATATATCTGCAAAACAGAGGCTCTCACATAGGTAAATAAATAAACCTTGCCTAACCTCGCAACCGGTTGCGTCTGACAAGCTGCGGATTCTTATCAACGGAGTGTTTCCAATCGCTCCAAGAATACCATATGTGGCGCCTTGTCTTCTCTTCCGCTTCCACACGCGCATAACGACGATAACGGCGGCGCATAAAATTGTCCCTGCCGTAATTGCGCAGGCTCCTCATATGTTGGCCTAGCAAAAACTTAAACGAGGAACTCTATCCTTTTGCACTAGGCATCAGGCCATGAGTAGACAAGTAGTTATCATTGTAGAATTTGCTAAGGTGACGCACACCACTATCACAAAGAATAGTAACTATTGTGTGGCCAGGGCCTAGTAGGCGGGCCACCCGAACGGCTCCAATACAGTTCACGACTGAGGAGCTCCCAATGAATATGCCGTCCTCCCTTAAAAGAAACCTGTGCAATTTATTAGAATATCTGTTGTTAGTGAATCTATATTTGGTACCTTGACTCTCTACGGCTTCCTTGTCTGTACCGCGGATTGCTCCGTCGAGTCTAGCCAACAGGAAGTTCCTGGTGAGCCGGTTGATGCCTATTCCTTCTGTTATTGTATCAAATGGATTTTTGAGGCGTCTGCCTTCTGCCTCCTCCCTCGTGTACATAACTCCGCGACCCGGTTGAAAAGTCCAGAACCAGGCGGTCTATCAAATAGCACTTTACATCTGGTTTCTGGTCCTGGAACCAGATGATTAACACAGCTAACAAACATGACAACATCTATAACAACCTTAAGGTAGCAAGAGATTCCTGCAATTGTACCGCCTGTGCCAGATGCAGCAACAAACGCATCAATCTTACCGTTGATTTGCTCCCAAATCTCTGGCCCAGTGCCTAGGTAATGAGCTCGGAAATTGGCAGGTTCTCAAACTGATCAGCAAAATATCCTCCCTATGGTTAGACCAAATGAGGTTAACATGAGGACTAGGAGGTTAGCAGGACGACCGAGAAGTCAATAGAAGGTCTACAAGAGGATTGGGACATTAACATGAAGTTTGCCTCGTCCTTTTTGACTTTTATCTTCTTCGTGACATTTGTCGTTTCACTCTACTATGAATAATTCAAAGTTTCAAATTAAAAGCAACAATAATAAATACAATGTGTTATTCAATTTTGAAATTGAATATGAATTTCCCACTACACTTTCATATATTGAAAATTGCCCAACACTTACATTATTTTAATGACCCCTTGCTTGGTTCGCTGCCCCTTTAGTTTCTGTCAATCATAACCTTCTCAATTCAAATATGCAAGTATTTCCCATATTTAAAACCCTTTATTATGTGTTTTTATTTTTTGCCAAGATAATTACCTAGTTATCTCATTATAATATATATATATATTATATATATAATATATAAGAAGTTGATAATCTTCATATTTCTAATATTTTTTTCAGCCAACACTCAACAAGATGATAAACTGGATCTTTAGGCACACATTAGAATTGCACATAGAAGTGCTTGTCATGTTCCTTGTTATAAGAAAAGGTGGATTATATATAATATATATATATATATATATATACATATATATATAATAATGGTCTTTTAAATTCTAAAACGTAAATAGATTAAGAGAACACATCCAAACTATTATCAAATTTAAACATGGCATTTATAATATTAATATTGATTAACTTTTTCATTAAATTATGAAATTAAATAGGATATCTCTGTATCTTTATAAACCTTATGAATTTATATCTGTACATGAAATCATGTAATGATACTCGTTAACTTATTTGAATAACTATGAAACAAGTATAACTTATGTACTTATTAGCAGTCTCTTCGTTGACAACCAGTTTCTTTTGGATGTTTTTTGGCTCTCTGTACAAACCTTAAAGTGCTCTTGTCTCACATAGAGTTTATATATATATATATATATAATTTGGCTTGTGCTAACATGTATGTGGAGCGATAGGTAATATATATGCTTACGAAAACAAGCGTTAAGAAAATAAAATGCTTGTTAGAGATATTCCACATACAACAGCCAGTTGAGAATTCCCACCTAAGGATTCTTGTAGAAGAAATGGTATGGACCGGACCCGTACGGTACGTGTCTTTGCTTGTCAACGACAAATATACATACATATGACATGCATGAATATATTCTGCATGTGTATGTATGTATATCTACAACATGTACATATATATATATATATATATATATGTATGTATGTATACGACGATTACAAACATACATACGTATTACTCCGGCTGTAAAAGGGAACGATTGATATTGTTGAGTCTTTCTCCAGTGTGCCTTTGACGTTTTGATCCAGCAAGATCGACCAGATTAATGCTCATCATGTAAATTTTAATAAATATATTGTTTAATATGTAAATTAACGTGTACATATACATACACACACATACATTTATGTTTAACACGTATTACACATATTTAATATGTATTTTCCTTTTATATTCAGAAATTAGATATATGCATTTTTAAAAACTAATTACTTTGAGTTTGCGATCAAAATAAATAAAATAAGGAAATTGTTTATATAATCAAACAATCATATTACTGGCTTTATGGTGTGTGTGCGTGCGTTAAAATTGCTATTTGAAAAGGACGTGTATTCAACCTTCAAGATACATACAAGAAGCTAAGCTATTTTGGGCAACATATGACATTCATATTTAGTTCTAATATATACCTTAGAATACTTAAGGTATATTTGTAGAATCCTTACATACTGCAGCTTTAAGACACTGTAAAAGGAAGCTGTAAAATTATTAATGTTTAATCTTATTATTGCAGCCTCCTTATCTGACTGGCTTTTTTGTGCGTTTTCTCATGACGGATGAAGTCCAATATTAAACTTTGACAGGTTGTATATTCTTATAAATACATTAAATTAATTAAATAACACTTTTATGACATTTGAGCATAGTTTAGTACCTTGGTGGACATATGAAAGAGGGGGAGACTTGTCTTGCTATAGTTTTGTTCATGAGCGGGAACTTTGGGATAGGACCTTCGACCGATGATTGTGGCAGTGGCAGCACGCCGGCGGGGTATCAGTCTGTTGTTAGTGTTATAACAAACACATGAGGCCATGATACATAATTAGTACTTTATATGAATTGTATTTGGATAATAATAAGATAATTCTAGATTCAAAAGATTATAAATTGATATGCATAATAATTAGAGCAAGGATAATTATCATATATGTATTTGGAAAACGCATTACTCCGCAGTCTGGGGCTCGTGAGCAGGACAACAGTAATAAACCTTTGCATCTGTGCAACACCACCTTCGGCATGCCCGTGGAAGGCCGTTTTCCACCACCGTACCACCACACTGCTGAACTTCCTTCTTCTCCACCTTTGTAGGTTCCTCAAGGTTGAGCAGCTTATCAAATTCTGCGAGGCATCGGTGGACATCCCAAGCCTCTTGTGCTCAGGATGGCTCTTAACTTGAGCCAAATCCACTCCTTCGTACTGCTCCGCTCCATATTGCGTATCAAAATAATATGTATCCTCCGCATTGTCCTCTGCCTCGTCACTCATTGCTAATGCATGGCAAGCAGCAACGTAGCTGACCAAGTCCTCGGGAACTCCCTCATCCTTCACGTTCACCTTCTCAGGCATTATGTAAATGAACTGATGCTCTAAATCCCATTCCTCAGAGAGCCACCTTGGTAGAACCTCCTCCTGCCAAACCCTGTGTGATCCTTTCCTCCTCTTGTTCTTCCATTTGGAGATTGTGATTTGCACAGCCTTGATTGTCAAGATGCCGGTCTCCACATCTAGTTTGAGATATATGACATCCAAAGCTCTCTCGTTGAAGGCAACAGGTCCTACCAACACGCCCTCACTGAGCTTGTCCCTCATCAACGTTTGAAGCAGAGCTGCTTCACAGCCATGCTCGTAAGTCCTGTAGTGCATAAATGGTAACCCATCCCACAACTTTCCTTGATACCATCACAGCTATGACCAGGCCTTCCACATTCCAGCCTGCTCGCGCAGGATTTTTGCCACAGACAAGGCAGTCCATTCTAACAGCCTCTGCCCAATTCTGGACTGCAGCATATTCGAGGCTGCTCTGCAACGCCTTTTGTTGCTCCATGATACAGTACTCAGCTCTGGTGCGCAAGTATGGGCTCAGAAGCTTGAATCTGTGGCCCCTTGTAGAAGCACGTCAAGTCCACCGGCTGCTTGAGATGAATACCTCGGACACCTGTAGTCACCATTTCTATGGCAGATGCAAGCTGCGCCTTGGTGGTCTGCAATTGAATCAGTTTCTCAAACAGCTTGCTTGTATATGGCTCCTCAATCTTCTGCCTGAAATGCCGGCCGTCCCCTTTCACTTCTTCGTAAAAGCGCAATAGCCGCGGCATCCCACCAGTTAGACAGTCAAGTGCTTCTAGCTTGTCATTCGGAAGGCTTGACTGTCCAATCCATGTTTG
This sequence comes from Selaginella tamariscina, assembly GCA_003024785.1. Taxonomy (NCBI): domain Eukaryota; kingdom Viridiplantae; phylum Streptophyta; class Lycopodiopsida; order Selaginellales; family Selaginellaceae; genus Selaginella; species Selaginella tamariscina. Next base: position 474,950 of record PUQB01000042.1, read on the forward strand.
GAGCTCAGCATGCGTGTAAGGACCGTCGAAGTCGAATGTTGGAGGAGACTTGTCACTGGCAGCAAATATCCTGCGCTCCCTGCTGTTGGTCGACGAAGTCTTAACGAGGATGTGGTGACACGACACTGCATTCCATAGAGCCGCCTGCTCATTTGGATAGTTTTCAAACTTATCCCAGTCGTCTACCACGAATAGCAAGGGATCCCTTGCGTGAGCTAAACACCACTTGCTAAGCTGCTCCATCTTGTCTAGACAAGCCAAACGTTGGTCACCGCCGCTTGCCACCAGCAATGCGTGCCGCAACACGTGTACCGGAGCAGTGATGAAACGAGCGGCACATATGTAAACCACTTTCCGCTTCATTCCCAAGAGCATATAGCCAACTATTGAGCTCACTGCAGTGCTCTTCCCAGACCCTTTGGCGCCCTGAATCCGCAAATCAGCACCGCCTTGGAGAGCTACCATCACTCGAAACAAATCTTCAGCTCTGGCCCTGCCTATGTACCTGAATTCCCTCGAAGAATCGGCGCCGAAAAACGCTGTAGGTTGTACAAGCGTCTGGAATTTGCTCGTATCCCACAAGAAATCTGCTCCTGGCATAACGCCATACACAGCCTCAAGATCCTTCAAGACATCCTTAGCCTGGCCAAGGACCACAGAATCCCAAGCCTCATCCACAGAATCGTCATGCATGCGCTGCCTCTTCATGCCCAAACCCTAGCCCTAGCTGTGCCCTAACAAAGAATCTATTGGAAGATTATTGGGATTTAGTATATAATTAATTATATTAATAATCATTAAATTTTAATGAATATTTTATTTTGTTCACTGACAGGTTGTATAATTCTCTATGTTATATATAAAAAATACACTAAATTAATTAAATAATACGCTTATTATCATTTGAGCACGTACAGTTTTATTTTGTTATTGGTGTTTATTACAAACACACCAAGACAAATAGGAACTCGACGTACATATGTGTTATAAATTATTTATAGAGAAATAAATATGGAATAGGAATTATGATGTTTGTATGTGTTATAAATTATTTATAGAGAAATAAATATGGGAAATAGGAATTTGATATTTGTATGTGTTATAAATTATTTATAGAGAAATAAATAGGAAGTGTGAATGTTGTAATAAATGCCTGAATGAATTCATATCAATTTATAATGGTTTAATCTTTTGTTAATCATTTTTAATTGTATACATAGAAATGATATTCTTAAAACTGCCCGGTTTCAATAAGATATTGAGAGTATATATAACACATTTTATACTACTTAGTTTTATGTGAGTATGTGAGGGCTGCTTTTATTTGTTGTTATTCAATTATTTGTTCTTGAAAAAAACATATGTCCTGAGTTGAAATGGGAGAATGAAGAGCTTTTAAGAAATTGAAAACTGGTTTAGGACAAAGTGACAAGCAAGAGACAACAAAAATTGAATAGATTTTTCTAACCATGTAATAAGCTTTTACATTTCTCTCTAAATTACTTTGTATAATCAACACTCTTTAATTACTTGTATAATTAGAGTGTGTTAGAAGAAATGCATGTGGTGGAGAATCGACCTGAGTAAGTCTTTAGTCATGTTTTAGAGTCGGCATTGTTGTACAATCATCCGTATAATTTTGTACAAATGAGTGTTCAAGGCTATGAACAAAAGGAAAATTGTAGTTGTCCATATCAAATTTTATCTTCATAGTGCAATTGGTTATTCTCGGCTCCAAATACATGTTCTTAGTAAAAACGACTTATGGACATATAGTGTAAAGGAATTTTCATAAGGTGATTCAAGCTTTACATAATTAATTTTTGTGTTTTCTTAAAGAAATGGAATCGTTAGATAGAATAATTCTTAAATGAAATGAAATAAGTTTACTAAATTCTTTTTTTATATTTATTTCTTAATTGTAAAGAAACTTTTTGATTGTGGACTAAATATGATTAGTTTTAATTTGAAAGGATTGACTAACTTGATTAAAGTGAAAGCCCATCCTTGGCACTGAAGATTGTTCATGTAATAATGTGTATTTTAATTGTATTATCCATGAACAATTATCCTATCTTCGGCACCAAGAATGGTTCATGTAACATTGTGTGGCACTGAAGATGGTTAATGCATTATCGTGTAACTGAATTGTATATTCTAAGAACAATTGTACCATCCTTGGAACAATGGATTTGAAATACCTATAGTAGGACCTTTTTTTACAATGATTCGCCCTCAGTGCCGAGGATGGAGTAGGGCCCTATGGAGACACTTTAGAGTTGACAAATTTAGTGAGGATGTTCATGCATATGTTCTGTTGATATTGAACAAAAATACTTTTTTTTTGCTAATTTCTTAGGTCTACCTCTTTCTTTACCACATGTTTAAATCACTGCAGCGTCATTCCTTGACAAGGCTAGATGCAATCAAAACGACTTCTTGATTCTTTTTTTTTTTTGTCTCTATAACAAAATGCTCTCTATGTGCATTCTTGGTTGTTGCTGAATCCTTTCTGGGCTGTCCTTTCTCCATGATCGTTTTTCTCTTCTACTTGGAAGGTGGTGTATTTTTACATCTTTGAGACCTAAATTGCCTTCATTTAGAATGTTGAATTATCGTTTCCTCAGTTCGTCGAAAGGGGTTGTTTTGCTTGTTTTTTGGGGTGGGGCTATCTCATTTTTGGTTCTTCCTCCAATTGGTCTTTCTCATTGCTTGATCGTTATCATCATTCACTTCTATTTTCTGGAATGGTACATGCCCATCCTCTAGTACGTCCATCACTTTTTTCTTTAACATGGTAAAAGATCTTATTATTCGAATCATTACCCACAACATTCCTTCTGAATCTTGTGGCTAAAAACACAAGACCCCATGTCCCTGTAACATGTTGATGATGAAATCCTCGGGCTTTGTCAATTGTAGTATGATGAAGTTCATGAGACCCTTTGATTTTTGCACCAAGACATTTTTCAGATGACAATATCATTTAAGGAAGTTGCTTACATGTAAGAACATTGGCTACTTTAATGTAGTGAAGTTTATCCACAATGACACTGGAATTTATTTGTAGGGGATTTGGTTCCATATCATTGGCTTATTTCCGTATTAACGTTAACAAGCTCAATTGAACAATCTACACGTAAGGTACACCAAATCAACATTAAAAAGGATTAACATCCTAGTCATGGATACTTAAGGTGAATGATGCCCATTGTGTAGCTTCCCCTCCATCCTCGTGGTGCTAAGGATGGAAGGAAAGCCAAATTATTATAAACATTTTCCTTCCCCTTGGAGGCACTTCACATCCTCGATGTTGAGGATGTAGAGTGCCACACACTAGAAATCCCAAAAGGCCGCTATAGCCATTTTTTTATATAGTTCAATCTCCAACTATGCGAATATACTATATGTAGTATCTTACATACTCGACATATAGTATCTTACATACTCGATTAAATACTATACCGTATAGAAAAGTTGATGTGTGCCAATGCTTTGTATAGTTTTTGGCATCAATTTCCATGTCTAGTCTTTTTTTACTCACACTTAGCTCTACTTACCTTTTCATTGAGAAAGTGGATGCCCTCATCCACAGACTCAAGGGTTTAGGGCCAGAGGTGATCACAGAGCCACTTGGCTGTACAAGTGTGAGTCTGTGGGGTTTAGGGCCAGAGGGATTCACAGAGCCACTTGGCTGTACAAGTGTGATCGAGGGGTTTAGTTAGGGCCAGAGGTGATCACAAGCCACTTGGCTGTACAAGTGTGATCGAGGGGTTTAGTTAGGCAAGGACAAGTGCGCCAACCTTAGTGGCGTGAGCTTTCTCAAAGTTCATCCCTTGATGAAATCGAACCCGGCACTGCTCTAATACCAATTGTTACAACCTTCCCCTCCCCTTATGCCAACTAGGCAAAGGAATTGGTGTTTATAAGAGGACCCCTGGTCATGATAACCCGGACCGCTTGGGTCTTTTTGCCCACATATCTCACATATCCCATAATCTTTTCTAATATTCTAGATATAGCTCACAAGGATTGTCAAGTTCTAACCTGGTGAGTTGACTACCTAGGTAAATATGAGTTGTTCTTCTGGGTTTTTATTATTGAATTCAACCCAGAATATGTTGAACCATGAGAACGGAGGTATGGAATTATTGGCTCCAGGTCCATCGGCATGAGCATTGATGTCCAAGATGCTACATATACTAGATGTAGTTTTGTATAGTTACGGTTGGGTAACAAAGTCGACACATATTGTGTATTAACTATATAGTTATTATAATAGTTTATTATTAGTTATGTGTAAAGTCATCCAAGTGTAGTTTTGTACATTTTATTTATGCTTTTCTGTCCTCTAATAACTACATGTAGTTTTGTTAGTGACATGTTCAATTGTTTATATAGTTATTGAATACAACTATATAGTTGTCATATATAATTTAGTTTTCACTATATCAAGAACTAGGTCCAATACCTAGGCAACATTGTAGGTTAGTAAATATATATAGTTATATGCCCGATGCAGTTCATGAAACAACAATGTTGTAGCAAAAGCATATTCTAATGGAAAAAAATCATTGGGTCCAGAAAATTCGTCCTCGCCAAGAAGCTTGATTTTTACTGGGCCATGTAAGAAAATACTTGCCAATTCCATAATAGATCATGCATGAGAAATGAAAGATGTGATCATCTGGCCTAAGTTATGTGGAAATTCGAAGCCCTATCTGTCTTTATGTACTGAGGATACCTAAAAAATTATCTATGTAAACATGGCTGAAGCAGGAATGACACATGCCTGTAAGACGACATTGTTACCATGTTTGACAGTTGGTGGTGGACTCTCGTTGGCGTTGAAAACTTTACCATTAGCAAGGATATTGTCTTCATCATTCAAAATTACAACATGATCTCCCATAGTGTACTCAACTGCCTGCGCATGTTTACTAAGTCAAAACAAAAATAAATAGAACTACAGTAGCAAGCAACCTCTCGAGCTTTGATAGTTGCCTTCCTCCATTTCAATTGAGTAGCATCTCCCTTAAGCAAAAGTTTTTAGTAACCGTGAATGACAATGGTAAGAATAATATACCTTTTTCATTATTTTTTGTTGTCTAGATTGGTTAACCATTCTGAAAATTTGGTTTGAGCATTAGAACAATTCACACTTTCAAAATTAGTCAAAGGTACCTTGTTAGTGTTTTGATCATTTTTGCTTTTTGATCTATGCTCATATTCTTGTTTTTGTTTCCTTGCCCTCGGTGCTTGCAATCAGGATTGAAATTACATGGGAAGAATAAATGTGTATAGACATATACCTGTTCCTCTTCTTCTGAGTTGTCTTTTGATCCAGACACCTCCTCTTCAACCCAGCCTCCAAATCGCCAAAATTTTCATTAGTGGCATAAAACATCAAGGATTCGGGCCATCTTACAATGTCTTGTAATTGCACATTAGAAAAATAGTAGCTTGGCCATCTACTTTACCTTGAGATTCAGAAGACTAAGTCGCTTCTCCTCTCTAGGGATTTTATATTTGTTTGCATTCTTTAGCTTATGCAAGCCATCAATTCTGATTTGCAGGTACCGGATGTTGTTCTCCTCTTCAGAGCCAAGAACCAACCCTACACTAACTCAAACTTCTTTCTCTCAGTAGTATCGCAGCTAAAGCCGCTTAGCCATATAAAGCACATTGAAAAATACCAACAACTCATCATTGATCTTCACTCTAGAAGCTATCAACTACACTTTTGTGTTGCCAAAAGAATAGTCCCTTGTCTTCTTGCCTACACGCAACGCCTTTTGCATGCGGTTCCATTTCCAGTTCGTCAGCATGGAAATCCACTTCTCAATGTAATCGATATCTACTTCATACTCAACTTCGGCGTTGAATGTTACGGGCTGTAGTTTCCCAAATTGCACCAAACTTTTGTCAATTGCGTGCAATCTTGAAAACCAATGCGCATGTTTTATCTTGGACCCCATTGGCACTTTGTAAAGAATGGAAACTCGCGGTCTGTAACTTCCTTGATGATCCTGTTGATCTCCAACAACTGTGCCCATTGGGTACAATAGCCCACATCCTTGAGCCCTGCCGCCCACACAAGAAATGTGCAGTGCCTTTTTGTCGGAACATTTCAACCTTCTGTGGAACAGTGTCCTTGGAAGTTGTCACAACTTTGCACTTGCCTTGGAGCTTAACTTGTGATACCTCCTCATTTGGCTGCAAAGCAACAACACCTTCAATAGCAGGCCTTTGTGCACTTCAGAACCTTTGTCTTGAGTCATTTGCGCAGGTGGGGAGGATTTTGCTAGTGACTTCACCAAATTTGCTGCAGCAGATGGAGCACATGACATGGGTGGGCATTTAATTCTTCTTTGCAATTGACTCAAAGGCCTTTGCCAAACCCATCACTTCTGCTTTGACATATAAAAAACATAAGGTCATTCTTGCAGATCAAGTCGGTTATGACCTCCCTCTGTGCTAGTAGGATCTTGGATAGGAAGTTGGATAGTTCTTTGGGATCCATGTTTAGTATTTCATCCTCCAACTTAGTGAGGTTCATGTTGGCACCCTTGGGCTTTGTAGGAGTCTTTGTTTGAACAAGGCGTTGGCTTTGATTTCAACCCAAGGTGAGTTGTTGTTTGCTTCCTTTCTACCTTCTTGATCTTCTCAATAGAAATTGTAGCTATTGATGTGGAGTTATCAGTGCTTACTTCGTCAACTTCTTCACGTTGACTATCTTCATCATTAACTTGCGACTTCTCATCATTAAATTGTGAATTCTGATTATCATATTGCAGGTCCTTACTAGGTTGTTATCCATCCGACTTGTCTTGGTTGGTTTGTTGCTCTTTCGACTCCTCATGTTCTTGTTGAACGACTTGCTGCCCATTATACTCAAGTGGTTACTTAGCACTTTTACATACCACTGGTTGCTCAGTGTGATGCAACAACTGCTCGATGAGAATGGTGGGATGAGGTTGTAACGGGTGCTCACTATGATTAAAGGGTTGTAAGTGATATATTAGCTGCTCTTGACCTGAACCTCTACAAAATCTTGCTTGGGCTTGTCTGGCTGTTGCGGCTTCTTTGGTTACTGTGATTCCTCAGGATGTGCCTCCTCAACTTGCTTCCATGGCTACTCTTGCTGTAGCTCAAGCTGCGGCTCCTTTTCTGGCTGCGACTATTGCTTCTCTAGCTCCCGTTGATGTGCCTCAAGCTGCGGATGCTCATGTACATGGATTGGGTCAGGGTTACGTTGCTCGGCTACTTCTTTTTCACATTGATCATCTAGCTTTGGCCGTGGCTTCTTTATTTTTAGTGATGGAGGGGAAGGAGAGAGCTCGCTACAATCACCTGACTCTGACTTAGGTTTAGGCTGTGGCTTTTTTTTTTCTTTGGTGGAGGGGAAGGAGAGTGCTCATGCTGATCAAGATCAAGTTCTGGCCACAGCTTCTTCGTATTCAATGGTGAAGCACTCATCCAGAGGGGTTGCCTTTACAACACCTGTAACATGGAAAGCTCATGAAACACGCAGCTATGAAAGCTCATGAAACTTACAAACATGGAGCAAGCTTCATGCAATCAGCACTTACTTGGGCCGCAAGTTTATAAGGTTTGGCATGACATTTAGCTTAATCCTCCATAAATTGTGCATATGCAATGTTTGAAGCGTTTTGTGGGTTCAAGTCCACGCTTCCTCTTGGCGCCTCCAGTGCTTGCCTTTTGCCTCCTTTCTTCACCGATGGATCAACCCTAGTTCTTTGGCTGTGTGTTTGCGACATCATTCATTGAGTAGGGATGAAAAGATTGAGCCCTAGGCAAATGAATGCAGCTTGGTTTAAAATGAGTGGCTACAATTGACTATATTGTACGGCAGTAAAGACTTGTGCAATCTATGCAATAAAGACTTGTGCATTTTGTGCAAAGTGCAAACTATAGCTGACTCAATGGGCGATTTAGGGTTTAAACCCCATAAGTGTTGGTCCTTCCAATAGTGGTTCCTTCAATATGTAGATGTAATAGATACATAAGTCTAGTTTGAAAAGGGTTTTGGATATAGATGATCTACTAGGGTTCATATTATTCATTTGGGGATGGTGCCATGGCCAAGGGTAAGATGCACTTGTGGAAGGTGCATGCTTAGTGGATAGAAGCTAGAAGGGTGTTTAATAGCATTCACCACTTACCAGGAATACCAAAAGAGAGTGTCACATTTGAAGGTGAGGCATGCATAGAAAGCACCACAAGTGAATGAAGCAAATGTGTACTTGTGCCATTGTGGAGCTTGTTTGCTCAACTTTTGTTATGGAAGCCTTTCGCAACTGTTGGTAGCTATTCAAGACATGTTAGCATGGTGGATGGGACTGCAAATTCTAGCAAAGGCAAGGAAGCTCCAACCGAAGATGAAGAATTTGCAAGTGGCAAGGCATTTGAAGAGGAGTAAGTGGTTCATGGGTTTGAGTTGAAGTAGACTAGGCCAAATTTGAACAAAAGTCATGGAAACTTCAAGTTATATGATGCAGTCCATTAGAAGTTTTTGGAGATCATGAATATCTTACGTCTAAACAATGTGTCTCAAAGTTGTAGGGATGACGTTTTGAAAGCTTTTCCATGGTAGTGAAGCAGAGAAGTTGTCACTTTGTAGCTTGATTACACAATTTAGATTTGATTATGATGGAACATTGGATGGAGTTAAAATCCCAAGTACATGGAAGTAATTTAAGAGTAAAACTTTCAGAAATACCGACTTTCCTAAGTTGCAAAGACATGCTGTCTGCTATCATGAAGGTAACTTAGAAGAGCAACTTCCATATGCATTCCCATACATTTGGGATGAACTAAATAGAGTTGCAATGGACAAAAATGCCATGTTTGCTAAAGGCCTCGCAAGAGGGCACTAAATTTTATCTACATGCCTTTGGCTAGACACTTGCGGCTTCGGAGCCAAACTCGCACTATTTGCGAGAACGATATGCGGCCATGGACAAACCAGGCTAGGCAGGGACACTACATATAGTATAGAAACTATACGTGAGTCCTAGCATGGTCTCAAATATCAGACTTTTTTGATCCATGAAAACAAATTCCCATGCATGTCAGATGTTGCAGTTGTAATATGTACTTGAGACAGTGGCCCAAGCCACATGCTTACTTTGATGGAACTGAGAAAGATGAAGAGTTGGAGGTGACAAAGATCAAGTGTCCAAGTTGTGCCACCACAATTGCATTCAAACATACATACTTTTCTAGTGATCCAAGGAACTTACTTCTTATGTTGCACTTAGATGGTTTCCAAGTGACCAACACCAAAATTCAGAGTGTCCATGCAATCACAACTGTGGTTTTAAATGGTGGTTTGCATGGGGATTTTAAAGTTGAGCAACTACTACTGCCTTTTATATTCATTCTAAAGAAAGATATTCCTAAGAGAGCAAATAAAAAAAGTACTGATGCTATAAACAGTTTTCTTGAGCCACTTATGCATAAATTAACTTTTTTGGCTTAGACCATGGTTTTTACTATTCATAAATAGTAAACCCTAAATTTTAGTAAAAATATATATACTAATAATTTATATAATGAATAAATAGAAAAGGTATTCATAAAATTAAAGAATATAAGATTAAATTTATATATTTGATTTAATTTAAAATCATTAAAATTTATTATATAAATTGGTTTGAAGTTTGTTAATTTAAAACACCATAATTTATTTGGTGATTTAAACCATGGGTTAAGTCAAAATTGTTAATCCATGCTCTTATGAAAGAGTTGAAAGAGTTGTTCATGCGAGGAGTTTCTGTGAAGTATGCACTACCTTCTGTTGATATTAATGGTTGTCATGACCTACTAGAAGAATTTTATCAAAGGGCAATGATATATTATACAGTTGAAATCATGTTGCTTAGTGTGAGCTACTTAAATTATCATTTGGTAAGAGGCTATATTATCTATTTTTGTTTCTTTGTCCTCAAAGTTTTTATTATGTGTAACATGTTGAAAACAACTTTGCAAAAGATGCACTGTCAGTTGTCCAGATGGGAGAACACTACCTATTCCAGGTCTCGAGGATGACATATTCGCACCCAAAGACTATGTCAAGCTATGAGGAAGCTTTGAGTATAGTTCTAGAAAGCAAAACTGAAGCGAGCTGAAGATAAATATGTGTGATACAGGTGTTTGAGGGAGAAGTATGTTACTTCGACTTTGGGAACTCTATGGATTTGACTTGCTTCATCATACTGCTTTTGACATAATGCACAGCTTTGAACTCAACATGGCAGAGAAGTGCAACCAAAAGGTGCTTGAGTCCATTCCAAATAATCTTAAACCTATAGCAAATCGAAGGCTAACAACCATTACTCAACACAAAACTTGAATGTTGAAGTCTGGAACTGCACCTTCGAATTAGTTCACACAACTTTGCAATTGGAAGGCACAAGAACATCAATTCTACAACCAATATTTTGCAGAGTATGTGCTACCCAACCTTGCCAATAATCATGAGCTTAGGATCATTTAGGTGGTGGCTAATCTTGCAAGAGTTTTCTATGATTTGAGCAGGAGGAGAGGCTAGTCTGAAGAATATCTTGCCAACACAAAGGAGCTTCTAAAACTGGTAATTTACTTTGGATGAAAGGTAACAACTCCTGGTCACCCTTGGAGCATGCACTAGGTGCAGCACATGTGCTTGATGACTATTGTGTTATAGGCCCCGCATGACGGATGCGGTGTTACAAGTTTGAAAGGTTATTTGGAGATGTAGGGAAGATAAAGACAAACAACACAATTTGCATATGGTGTGCTTCTGTTGCATTACAGATCTCTAGAATAATAAAAGTTCCTCACTTAGTTCTTGCTGCTCCTTAGAGCTCTTACTATCTACTAAATCTGGCATAAGGACATATGTTGTTTACAAGCTTTTAGATTTAGATTTTTTCTCTAGTGCTGTTGATTGCTTTGTGTATAATAAAACCAGCATCCATGTTCCTATACCACATCGTGGCTAAAGACCTTTCTCACAGCATTCCAACCGCATTTAAAAAGTATATTAAGATATATTACATTATAAATGTTAAAAATGTTTATTAATATTAAATTATCATTGGATCACACATGAAACTGCGAATTTGACCTACTTTGAATCTTGAACTCACGAAAACACTAACAAGCTTATTTTAGCATAGCTCATGTGTTGCAACATCTTTAATCTTCATCTTTCAAACTACAAAACCAATTGAACTTAATTAAAATTAATGTGCTCGCTTCGATTGTGACATGGTTATAACCGCTGAAGTCATCCATGAATGAATACATCTCGTGCCCTGCTACATCCTCTATGATGGCCTCTATGAACGGAATGGGGAACGAATCCTTCTCCGTGGCTGCATTTAGCCATTGGTAGTCTAACCTGTCCTTCTTTGGCATGATGATGATCAATGATAGCCACTCTAGATTCTTGATGGGGTACATGAAGTTTGCTTCCAGCCACTTGTCAATCTCATACTTGGCCTTCCATGCATAATTCGGGTTGATGCAGTATTGTTGTTGGCGGCTAGGCCTTGTATCGGGCTTCAACTTGATCATGTGGTGACTGCTACACATGGCACAAACCAACTCCTAGCGTTCCAATCGTCTATCCTTGTCATTGTACATTGGCCGATACGGCCGGGAGTGTGAACTATAGCTGTGCTCCCCCAACCACAACCTTATGTGGGACTAGTCATTCTTGTTAGTCCTACGTCCTTGGCCCCTTTGGTTGTTCATGTCTACCTCCGACTTCTATTTGACTGTTAATGCAGTTGCTTGAGGTAGCGTGTTGCTCATGAGCTCGATCAGCATGTAGCAGTCGTCTGTGTTGTGGGATCCACAGATATTACATACCTTACAATACTTGTCTCCGTGTGCTATGTATCGCAATTGGGCTAGTGTTGTGGTTAAGTCCTCCTTCTGGATTGCAGCCCTATGACCCTCTCTTCATGGTAGTTGTCCTTGCTCTCTGGTTCCCAAGCGTCGTTCATTCTTGTGAGCCTTAGGGCATCCGAGAGGTTCTCTTCATTCGTGGTAGTGTCGTTCGCCCCTTCAGCATCAAATTTGTCTTGTGTCTTTTTCTCCTGGTGCCTCTTGGCTTCCCAATTCTTAGCTTTCTTGACATACCAGAGTAACTTGTCAAACATCTGGTCATCATCCAATTCAATCCATTTGCAAATCTTCAACTGTAGTCCCTTTTGATACCACATCTTCTTGGTAAGGTTGACCAGTCGATCCCTTAGTCATGCTATATACCCCAACATGCAAACTATGTATTCGTTAACCAGCTTCCCTACTTTTTGCTTCAAGTTAACTAGCTTATGGATTACCTCCTCCTTGCTCTTCTCCTTCTGGGAAGTGTCCAAGAAATGCTCTTTAAGCAAAATCCCACCGAGCTCCTGCATTTGCCTCGTGGAATTGCATTCACTAGGCATGCAACCTTCTTGTCTAGGGTCTATGCGAATGCACTCAGCTTCTTGTGGTTATCAATTACACTTATCATCTCACACACCTGTTTAAACTTGTACACATGTTGGTTAGCATTTTAGCCCTTCACTCTCAAAATGCGGGTAAGGGCACTATCATCGTGCTCTCTTACATTTGATTGAGTGCATGAGCTAGTAAGGTTATTGGGTCTACTCTTGTGACTTCTTGTTGACCATGGGAAGTATTCGGTTTGGTCCCTCAGCTTCGGCCATGCTAAGGTTTATATCTTGGTTTCTTGCGGGTACCTTCTTCTTCCCTCGCACACCCACCCTTTCATTGAGGGTTGGCGACAAGGATGGGCTCCTCCCAAATGTCCCTCGGGGTCCCCTTTGCAAGACCATCATGTTTGTTGGCAGTGCCAATTGTCTTAACAGGATTGTGCGACCTTGCGGAATCCCTCCAATGTTGTAATGGTCGTAGCTCCTAGGGCAGATTCTCCTCGGCTTGAGACGGTATCCTCTCGTCTCTTGGTTGTCACGGTTTGCCATATGCCTTGGTGGAATCCCTCGTGTGGTCAGTATGGTCTCGCTTTCCTAGAAAGATTCTTCTCACCCTAGAACGGAATCCCCTCATCCCTAGCCCATAGTGACCACTGTGTGGTTCCCCTCACCGATGCTCCTTCCCAGTTTGTCAGCTCATCAATGTCTAGTTGCCTTTTTGCGAGTGGCCTTCTCGTGTGCTGCCCAACCTTTTGGAGCCTCGAGCCGCCATCTCGTACTCACCTTGACTTGTTGCATCATCTAATCTACTGAACTCCTAGTGTGGAGGTCTTTTTGTCAATGGTTGGCGCCCTCCCTATGGGGACCTTCTAGATGAGGCTCTTCCTCCCCACTTTTTAGACATCCACGGTCGGCATGCCTTGCCCTATTGGGTGATGGCAGCCTTGGGTTTACTACCTTCCGTCTCTTGTAGCGTTGCCCATGCAAAACCTTTGGCTCTCGTCCACTATCACTCCCTCCACTGTCATCACTGCTTTGAGTTTCCTACCTCGAGCACATGCTTCCCATGTCATGGGGTTCTTTTGCACAAGGTCTCCTCCTTATGGAATACTCATTGAATACGAGTTCAATTGTGTAGTGTGGGGCTCATCGTAGCCGTCACTATCACTTACATCAAGAGTAGGTGGCGGGCTTTCTTCGTCCAACCATCTGTCCCACTCTACTTCATAGGCCATCACCGAGTGATCTCGCTCATCTAGGTGTTGCTCATTCCTACACGTTCCTACACTTGGAATTTCATTAGGTGTGCTAGGGGTTCTTCATATCTTTCTTCATCGTTTGTGGCTTGAGACCGATTTCAATGGTGTTGTGCTAGGTTCTCCACTCTTCGTAAGGTTGACCATGTGGTATCTGTGTTGTGAACCTGAACTGGTGAGGCTGGGCATTCACTAATCTCCAGTTGTTTGAACAAGTTAATCCTGGCTCTTTGATCTCTTCTTCGGGCAGCAACTAGGCTTGTTATAATGAACTCCATCTATGTATGTCAACTATCCCTTCATAGTCGTCACAAATGGTTGTCGGGGACTCCGCATGCCAAATGTGCGGTGACTTTGAGTGGTCTCAATGGTTGCCAAGATGTTGTTGCTAGTGCCCAATCCTAGGGTTTCTGAGATGGGGGGTCCAACCATTACTTTGGGATGTAAAAGGGGAGGTGTAATAGTGGCCTCTACCCAGATGCTGCAAGGGTCCGTGTACCAGAGGGCTAGAGTTCCCTTCCTTCTAGTATGTGGACTTCCACTGAGGAGGGAGCAAGAGAGAAAGGAGGGGAGACTGGGGCTAAACTTGCTTCATGTACCTCTCTTTCTTGATGAAGATTCTCCAATGGAATCTATTTCAGGAACCAAGATACACAAAAAAGATGAAGTAGAAGGACCCCAACCCATTGCACACCTTCCTACTTATATAGTGGGTTGGGTGGTACTAAGACATGTAAAAACCATGGTCTAAGTCAAAAAAGTTAATCCATGCATAAGGGGCTTAAGAAAAATGTTTATAGCATTAGTACCTTTTCTATTTGCTCTCTTAGGAATATCTTCCTTTGGAATGAATAAAGAGGGTAGTAGTTGCTCAACTTCAGGATCCCCATGCAAACCACCATTTACAACCACGGCTGTGATTGAATGGACACTCTGAATTTTGGTGTTGGTGACTTGGAAACCATTTGAGTGCAACATAAGAAGTAAGTTCCTTGGATCACTAAAAAAGTATGTACGCTTGAATGCGCACAACTTGGACACTTGATCTTTGTCACCTCCAGCTCTTCATCTTTCTTAGCTCCATCAAAGTAAGCATGTGGCTTGGGCCATTGTCTCAAGTACATATTGCAACTGCAGCATCTGACATGCATGGGAATCTGTTTTCCTGGATCAAAAAAGTCTGATATTTGAGACCAACGATTGGTTTGCTAGAACTCATGTATAGTTTTTGTACTATATGTAGTGTCCTTGCCCAGCCATGTTTCCTGGTTTGTCCATGGCCGCATATCGTTCTCGCAAATAGTGCGAGTTTGGCTCCGAAGCCGCAAGTGTCCGCCAAAGGCATGTAGATAAAATTTAGTGCCCTCTTGCGAGGCTTCTAGCAAACATGGCATTTTTGTCCATTGCAACTCTACCTTAGTTCATCCCAAATGTATGGGAATGCATTGCTCTTCTAAGTTCCTTCATGATAGCAGACAACATGTCTTTGCAACTCAAGAAAGTCGGTACTTCTGAAAGTTTTACTCTTAAATTGCTTCCATGTATTTGGGATTTTAACTCCATCCAGTGTTCCATCATAATCAAATCCAAGTTGTGCAATCAAAGCTACAAAGTGACAACTTCTCTGCTTCACTATCATGGAAAAGCATTTTCAAAATGTCATCCCTGCAACTTTGAGACACATTGTTTAGACGTAAGATATTCATGATCTCCAAAAACTTCAAATGGACTGCATCATATAACTTGAAGTTCCCATGACTTTTGTTCAGATTTGGCCTAGTCTGCTTCAACTCAAACCCATGAACCACTTGCTCCTCTTCAAATGCCTTGCCACTACAAATTCTTCATCTTCATAAAACATTGGTCCATCATCGGTTGGAGCTTCCTTGCCTTTGCTAGAACTTGTAGACCCTGCCCTAGTCCCATCCACCATGCTAACATGTCTCGAATAGCTACCAACAATTGCAAAAGGCTTGCCATAACGAAAGTTGAGCAAACAAGCTCCACAATGGCACAAGTACACATTTGCTTCATTCACTTGTGGTGCTTTCTGTGCATGCCTCACCTTCAAATGCGACTCTCTTTTGGTATTCCCAGTAAGTGGTGAATGCTATTAAACACCCTTCTGGCTTCTATCCACTAAGCATGCACCTTCCACAAGTGCATCTTACCCTTGGCCATGGCACCATCCCCAAATGAATAACATGAACCCTAGTAGATCATCTATATCCAAAACCCTTTTCAAACTAGACTTATGTATCTATTACATCTACATATTGAAGGAACCACTATTGGAAGGACCAACACTTATGAGGTTTGAACCTTGTTAAAGGTAAAATATTAGGAGCATAGGACGTCCTACTGTAGAGAGAATAAGGGTAGGAAGGTCGTAGAAATGGAAGGAAAGGCTTGGAAGAGGAAAATCCTTACCGAGAGGAAAGGTAAGGAAAAGGAAAAGGAAAAGGTAAAGGATGACGTGGCGAGAGGAAGGTAGTTAAGGGAAGTTAGGGCAAGGAAGGGGGTCTCCATTTGAAGTTCTAGCAGGAGATAAAGGTTCTCTACACTTTGTCTTTTGTATTCATGTTAGTAATGAAAGGTGCATATTAGAGAATCTTGTGTGTGTGTATTTACTCTCAATGAATGGATCTAACAAGGCAATAGCCAAAATCCGTTCTTGCCCTTGACTTTGGAGACCAGTCATAGTGGCACTGGGAGAAGTCTGATATATATACAGATATATTGAGAGTTGAGAAAGGAAAGGGTGTAGCCTTTCCTGTACGTTGTATGAAAGGTTTCCTGTCTGCGTGAAGGAAACAGGTTAAATAGGAAAAGGTGAGGCAGAGAGCCCTTTTCCTGTTTAACAATTGGCGACCACGGAGGGATTTCGCCATTGCAGTGTTAGCATTCATTGAGAAAAGAGGCTAAAAAGATAGAATTCTCATTCTGAAAAAGGCTCGGAAGGTGTAGAGCCGGATGTGTAAAGGAGAAGGAATGAATGGAACCGTGGAGGAACCATCGTCCTGATCAGCCTTAGCTGATCAAAGGAACCAAAGGCAGGCCAATAGAGTGGCTGCCCAACAGCAACCTGAAACTGACGAAAATAGACGTCAAAATATCCTTGGCAAGATAGTAGAGGATATTGCAGAAACAATACAGAAATCTGAGGCTGATCCAGAGAATTGGAGGCAGTATCAAACAGCTGGTTTAGAGGAAACAGTGAGAGGAGGAGTGCCTGTTCATATACCGAGATTGCAAGGAGAAGGATCTCCTGAGAACTCCCGAAGAGGAAGGGAGGAAGGTGTAAGAGGAAATACACCAGAGCAAAGGGTTATTACAAATATGGCACTTTTCCCGGGAATGTTTGGGGGTACGGTGATGTATCCCACATTCTCTGCAGGAAAGAAGGAAAATCCGAAAAGGCACTTACAACAGTTTGAAGAGGTAGTAAAACTGTATAAGGTGACGGATGCAGAAAGGCTGCTTATATTTCCACATACATTGAAAGGAAATGCCTCTGACTGGTATTATGATTTAGAAAAGGAAGTCAGAGAATTATCAGAAGGTTACTGATGCATTTAAGGAATATTTCAGAAAGGAGGAATTGCCGGAGGAACATTTAGAGAAGTTAAGGACTATCCTTCAAGGCAAAACAGAAAAGATAGATGAATATACACACCGTTTTAAGAAACATGAGAAAAAGTGTAAGGCATATGTGAAGATGGATGCCTTATTGCAATGGTATAAGCAAGGGTTGCTAAAACCATATAGAGATCTAGCACTTACTATCAATGAAAAGGATAGAGAGGATCTCATTAATCAATTAAAAATATATGAGAAGAAGAGAAGGCAGATAGAAAAGATTGCAGAAGGAAAGTTGAAATATATGGAAGAAAGGAAGAATCCTCTGATGAAGAGGAAGAGGAAGCTGATGTAGTAAAAGTTCGAAAATATCCTATAGATGAGAAAGCATTGGCTCAAATGATGAAAACTTTAAAAGGAATGACAGTTAAAGAGGAGTTAAAGGAAAAAGTATGGTGTACTAAATGTAACAATCCTGGTCATACAGTAGAGGAATGTAGCTGCAATTGCCTACATGCCAAATTGCGGAAAGGAAGGACATGTGGCTAGGAACTGTAAACATTTCCTAAATCAGAATGTGGCTAGTATAGAGAGAGAAAGGAGGAAGATGAACGTCCACCTCCTAGAAGGTTCCCACCTAATAGGAACCGTGGGAATGATAGGAATGATAATGTTCCTTATGAGAACAGGAACAATAATATGGCAGAAGGAATGAAGTTCCTTATCAGAATAGGAACTGGATATTATGACAGAAGGAATGATAATCCTTACGAAATTAGAGAGGAAAGGTATTATGCAGGAAGAAATGGTCCATATAAGGCGTGGCAGAATGATAGACCTTATCCTGAAAGAAATGATAGGCAATATAGAGGAGAGGAAAGACCATATCAAGGTCAAAGAGGCAGAAATGATTCCTATAAACAAGGAAATGATAAACAAGGACCACAGGGTAGGAATTTTCCTTCCCAGGTTTGTTATACATGTGGTGAAACAGGACATATCTCTAGGGAATGTCCTAGGCGGAATGTACAACCTCCTACTTCCACCAGAACGACTAATGTGCAGCCTACAACACGGCTTATTCAAATAGAGGAGGAAAAGGATGAGTATCCACCCGTTGCAAGGGCAGTTATAGCTCTTCAAGAGAAGAAGAAGGAATCCTCTTGTTATGGAGAAGGTGAGGTAGTTACTATTCCTAACAAGAAGGAGAGCTTGTTACAGGAAAATGTAAAGCAAGGAGCAGGATCTGACCAGAAAGGTCAGACTGATAACGAATCAGAAGGTATAGACAAAGGTGATATAGATAAAGGTGAACAAAGTTTTTCATTATTACCATTACATGATAAAACAATGGACTCCATGTATCACCAAGCTATAAATCAGGAGATAAAGATTACGCTTGGACAGTTGATAAAGGTAGCTCCTTACATAAGAAACCAGATATTAAATGCATTAAGTTTAGTTCAGCAAACATCACCTTCACGTGAAGGATATACAGTTTGTAAAATGGAAAGGAAGTACTGTATGAAGGTGATTATGATGGACATGTTCCTTGCATCACAGTATATGTGGGAAGGAATAAGTTAAAGAGAGTATTAATAGATGGAGGTTCAGGTGTGAATTTTATTGAAGAAGGAGAATGTAAAAGATGGGTTTAGGACCTATCCAACCGGCTCCATTTAACCTTAAAATGGCTGATCAACGAAGTGTAAGCCATTAGGCATTGTGAGAGCAGTCACTATATCCGTTAAAGGACTTAAATACAAAATATCCTTAATTGTCCTACGAATGGAAGGACAGGATGCAACATATACTATGTTGTTAGGACGACCTTGGCTTAAGGTGGCCCAAGCGGTGCAGGATTGGGGCTCAGGAAAAATGACAATAGAACAAGGTGACTTGAAGGTCGATATTATACATGCTAAGGGATACTTAGCACAGAAGGATCGGCCAGTTGCATTGGAAGGGTATGATTGGGTGCGGGGCTTGGATGATCAGGAGGAAGAGCAAATTTTAAAAACATATCCTGATCTAAAAGCTCTTGCAGAGATTGATTTATATGCATTCTGAAGGAAAGAAAAAGCATCTTTCAAAAGGAACAGGAACAGAACAGAACAATCTGGGTTGCAGGAAAAATTTTATAAGTCTGTTCCTTATGAAATGAATTTGCAGGAACAACCTGCTGAATATACATATATCTACACGAATGATCCTTTAGAGCAAGTTAATATAGGTACAGAAATGGAACCTAAGATATTAAATATAGCTCAAGGATTGGATCCTGATTTTAGGATAAAGGATTGATGTTGTTAGCCAAATACAAGGATGTATTTGCATGGTCCTATCAGGATCTTAAAGGAATACCACCAGAGATATGTATGCACACTATTCAATTATTGCCGGGATGCCAACCGGCCAAACAAAGTGCATACAGGATGAATCCTAACTATGCTAAATTGGTGAAAGAGGATAAATTGAAGGTTGGCTTTATATATCCTATACAAGGAGCGCAATGGTTGTCACCACTCGTGATCGTCCCTAAAAAGAATGGGAAGCTAAGAGTGTGTGTCAATTATAAAAAGCTAAATGATGTTACAACTAAGGATATCTTTCCTATTCCTTTCACAGAGGAAATGCTGGATAATGTCGCAGGCCATGAAATGTATTCCTTTATGGATGGCTTTTCAGGATATAATCAGGTGATGGTAGCTCCAGCAGATCAACATAAGACGCTTTTATAAGTCCGTGGGGTGCCTATGCTATAGGGTTATGCCTTTTGGCTTATGTAATGCACCCTTTACGTTTCAAAGAATTATAACGGATACCTTTCGTGAATACCTTTTAGATTTTATGAAAGTCTTTATGGATGACTTTAGTGTGTATAGTACAAAACAGGAACATCTACAGTGTTTGGAAAAATGTTTCCAGAAATGTAGACAAAATTCAGTTGCTTTAAATCCAGAAAAATGTAACTTTTGTTGGGAGGAAAGTTGTATAAACTAGGGTCCAATGGGTATTACGAAGGTGTGTAGATCCTTTAGAGTCCCAGAGGTTCTTAAAGAGGCTCATTCAGGCCTTGCAGGAGGACATTTTGCAGAGGAAATAACAGGAAGGAAAATCCTTCAGGCAGGGTTATGGTGGCCTACTTTATGGAAAGATGTAAATAGATTTGTAAGGCATGTGATAAATGCCAACGTGCACAATTGCCTCCAAAGAAACAAATACAACCTTATAATCCAGTTCTACCACTGGAACTTTTCCAAAATGGGAATGGACTTTATAGGACCAGTTAATCCTATAAGCTCAAAAAGGAATCAATATATATTGGTTTTAACAGATTATATGACTAAATGGGTAGAGGCAGAGCCTATGAGAAAGGCTGATGCATATAATACAGCGAAGGTTATATATAATACTATTAGTACGTTATGGTATTCCTAAGGAAATTGTGAGTGATAAAGGAAAGCATTTCGTGAATGAAACAATAGAAATGCTTATGAGGGAGTTTGTGATAAAACATAAGAAGTCTACACCATATTACCCACAAGGTAATGGTCAAGCTGAATCTACAAATAAAGTCCTTAAAAACGTTTTTAAGGAAGATGGTTCAGGAAAATAAGAAGGATTGGGATGAAAGGTTACCAGAAGTATTATGGGCCTATAGAACAGCTTATAAGGTGACTACAGGTACGACACCTTTCAAGCTTGCGTATGGATTGGAGGCTATAACTCCGATGGAGTATATTGTGCCGTCCTTGAGAATAG
This sequence comes from Selaginella tamariscina, assembly GCA_003024785.1. Classification (NCBI taxonomy): domain Eukaryota; kingdom Viridiplantae; phylum Streptophyta; class Lycopodiopsida; order Selaginellales; family Selaginellaceae; genus Selaginella; species Selaginella tamariscina. The sequence continues at coordinate 496,005 of PUQB01000042.1, forward strand.
CAATTCAATATAGGATGGGAGAGAAGGAGTCTTTGGAAGCTCGTTTAATAGAGCTAGAGAAGTTAGATGAGAGGAGAATGCATGCCCTGTGGACGATACAGGCGATTCAGAGAAGGCGGAAGGTTTGGCTAGATAGGCGAAGGAAAGGCAAAGAGATAAAGGTAGGTGATCTCGTCCTTTGGTACAGGGGAAAGGTGGATGAAATAGGCCAAAAGTTTAATTTGAACTGGATAGGCCCTTTTCGGGTTAAATCTGTAGAGGAAGAAGGTGTGGTGGATTTGGAAACATTGGAAGGAGAGGCAATAGAAGGAAAGGTTAACCTTAATAAGGTAAGGAAATATCTCGTTGAAGGGAGTAGTATTTATGTTGAGTTGAAGAGTATATTCTGCTCTCTGAAGTGCACGAAAAACAAGGCAGGAGATCTAGGGTTTTGCAGTGAGAGAGAGATGTCGGCAAAGAAGGGTCTTGTGTCTTGCGGAATTGCCGGGAGTTGGTGAATCCTCCTGATGGAGAGAGATTGGGGAAAGTCCAGTTGATGCACACAATGGGATTTTTCCTGTGAGATGGAGAGGTTTGCGGGAGATAGGTTTGTGGCCATACGCGGAGATTCTAAGAGATGCCGAACCTCATGATGAAGAATGCTTCACCTTAGTGATGCTTCTGGAGAAGGTGGAGAAGCCGGATACAGGATTTGTAGCTTATGCAGAGGAGAGGAAACTCCTTTTCACCGATAGGTTGGTGGAGGAGGTATTTCACCTCCCACATTCGGAAGGAGAGGTAAAGGCCGAGAAGGCACACCTCACAGAGTACTTAAAGGAAGGCAAGCAGTACGTGAGCAAGGTGGGGTTGAAGCTTTCCGACCTGAGGGAGGAAACGCAGTTAGCGATGAATTTTATCGTTAACGCGTTCGAATTTCGGACATCTTATATTACAGCATCGAATCCGGTCATGTCTTTATATGACGGATTAAAGGAAAAGAGGCCAGTAGGAGTGGCGAGTATTTGCTGAAAAGGCTGAGGGAGCACCTCTGTGCAATGCAGGAGTTAGAGAAAAAGGGAGAGCCTTCGTCCATGATGGCCTTCACGTGGGTACAGATAATCGCGGATTATGTACGCCAATACGGCGAACCGGCGGGGCCGGAGATAGTCGCGCGTATGAAGCAAGTGAGGAGAGAAACGGAGTCACTTCAGAAGAAGCAAACCAAGCGCAAGATGGGGGAGACGAAGGGAAAAGGAGTAGATTGACCTGCAGGCAGAGGAGGAAACAGATGGAGAGAACGCCAAAGAGGAAGAAATCAAAGGTCGAGAGATCAACGACCGCGAGGAGGAACACTAGATCGGGTGAAAAAGGTAAGAAGTCAAAGCCAGGAGCACAGGATAACTCCGAGCCGAGAATAGTGGTAGACCTCGACGAGGAGGAAGACGAGCAGTCAGGAGAGATCATACGGGAAGAAGAACCTTCGTTGGAACAGGAGGAAGAGGACGAACCTGGAGAGGACGAGGAACCAAAGGAGGTTGAGAAGGAACGGAGAACAAAAGCCAGGCAGGAGAGTGGAAAACTTCAGTCGGAGCTGGAACCGCAGGTGGGAAAGGAACAGGAGAATATGTAAAACTGTTGCGTGAGAGACGGATGATGATAATCCCGTTGGGAGAAATAGACCCTTATAAGAAGAAGGGATGTGATGAGGGTGAGCCAGCAGTTGGGGAACGGACGACGGAGATCGGGACAAGCAAAAGTATCCTCGGATATTCCCTTCCCGACGGTTACACCCACAACGGATATAACCGATGAGGAAGTAGTGGGAATTGCGAGAGAAGCTGAGGAGATGGCGCGGGGAGCGAAGTTTCCGAGGCATCAATTTAATCCGCCGCCCTTTCAGCATTCTCCACGCACACATACAGGTATGTATGGACGAGGGATGTATCGGGGAAGTGGATCGCAGGGTGTGCCAGTGACTGATTTCCGCCTGGAGGAGGAGGAGCCGATTCAGCAGAATCTTGATGGCGGGATGCAGACTGATGCGATTTTCAAAAGACGGAGGGCGTTTGCGCGGAAAGAGGTGCAGGCTACGGAGACGCAGATGCAGTTTGCACAGTGTCTTGCACACAGCTCCAGCAGGAAATGGTCGAGCAGATGGATAAAGGTGGAAACGAGACACAGGACGCAACGCAGATTGCGCGAATCTCTTCAATCACCTCGTAAATTCCGGGTACACGATTAAAGATAGGGCAGACATTCAGCGGCTCATTGTACAAGCAGTTGAGAGCGTGATGGGCCGAAGATGACGGCACTCCAGGGACTGTGAGTAAGGGGATTCAGCGACCGATCAAGCAAAGGACTCCAAGCCCGGTTGTGGAGCTTAAACCTCCACAGACTGCACAGGAGCCGATGAATTTATTTCAGAGGCTGGTACGAGCGCGGGATGAGACGCAGCAGACTGCTACCATTCTGTCTGTAGTGGTGGTGACGAGTTCCAGCGTCTTCAGGAGAGAACGAGCAGCTTAGGAAGGAGACGCAGGCGTTTCGTCTTCAGGTGGCAATGGTGCAGCAGGAGCTCGATAAGGAAAAGGCGGAGTTTCAGAAGTATAAGGATCAGGAGGAGGTGGATACCAGGATGATGCGCAGGATGTGTTGCCGTGAGGACACAGCAACAAATAAGGAGGGGGCAGTGTTAAAGGTAAAATATTAGGAGCATAGGACGTCCTACTGTAGAGAGAATAAGGGTAGGAAGGTCTGTAGAATCATGAAGGAAAGGCTTGGAAGAGGAAAATCCTTACCGAGAGGAAAAGGTAAGGAAAAGGAAAAGGAAAAGGTAAAGGATGACGTGGCGAGAGGAAGGTAGTTAAGGGAAGTTAGGGCAAGGAAGGAGGGGTCTCATTTGAAGTTCTAGCAGGAGATAAGGTTCTCTACACTTTGTCTTTTGTATTCATGTTAGTAATGAAAGGTGCATATTAGAGAATCTTGTGTGTGTGTATGTCTACTCTCAATGAATGGATCTAACAAGGCAATAGCCAAAATCCGTTCTTGCCCTTGACTTTGGAGACCAGTCATAGTGGCACTGGGAGAAGTCTGATATATATACAGATATATTGAGAGTTGAGAAAGGAAAGGGTGTAGCCTTTCCTGTACGTTGTATGAAAGGTTTCCTGTCTGCGTGAAGGAAACAGGTTAAATAGGAAAAGGTGAGGCAGAGAGCCCTTTTCCTGTTTAACAAACCCTAAACTACACCCATTGAGTCAACTATAGTTTGCACTTTGCACAAAATGCACAAGTCTTTATTGCATAGATTGCACAAGTCTTTACTGCCGTACAATATAGTCAATTGCAACCACTCATTTTAAACCAAGCTGCATTCATTTGCCTAGGGCTCAATCTTTTCATCCCTACTCAATGAATGATGTCGCAAACACGCAGACAAAGAACTAGGGTTGATCCATCTGCGAAGAAAGGAGGCAAAAGGCAAGCACTGGAGGCGTCAAGAGGAAGAGTGGAGTTGAACCAAGTAAGTGCCGATTGCATGAAGCTTGCTCCATGTTTGTAAGTTTCATGAGCTTTCATAGCTTCGTGTTTCATGAGCTTTCCTTGTTGCAGGTGTTGTAGAGGCAACCCCTCTGGATGAGTGCTTCACCATTGAATACGAAGAAGCCATGGCCAAAACTTGAGCTTGATCAGCATGAGCACTCTCCTTCCCCTCCACCAAAGAAAAAAAAAAGCAACCATGCCTAAACCTAAGTCAGAGTCAAGTGATTGTAGCGAGCTCTCTCCTTCCCCTCCATCACTAAAATAAAGAAGCCATGGCCAAAGCTAGATGATCAGCGTGAAGAAGAAGTAGCCGAGCAACGTAACCCTGACCCAATCCATGTACATGAGCATCTGCAGCTTGAGGCACCAACGGGAGCTAGAGAAGCAATAGTCTCAGCCAAAAAGAGCCACAGCTTGAGCTACAGCAAGAGTAGCCATGGAAGCAAGTTGAGAGGCACATCCTGAGGAATCATAGTAACCAAAGGAGCCGCAACAGCCAGACAAGCCCAAGCAAGATTTGTAGAGGTTCAGGTCAAGAAGTAGCTAATATATCACTTACAACCCTTTAATCATAGTGAGCACCTGTTACAACCTCATCCCACCATTCTCATCGAGCAATTGTTGCATCACACTGAGCAACCGGTGGTATGTAAAAGTGCTAAGTAACCACTTGAGTACACACGGCAGCAAGCCGTTCAACAAGAACATGAGGAGCCGAAAGAGCAACAAACCAACCAAGACAAGTCGGATGGATAACAACCTAGTAAGGACCTGCAATATGATAATCAGAATTCACAATTTAATGATGAAAGTCGCAAGTTAATGATGAAGATAGTCAACGTGAAGAAGTTGACGAAGTAAGCACTTATAACTCCACATCAATAGCTACAATTTCTGTTGAGAAGATCAAGAAGGTAGAAAGGAAGCAAACAACAACTTGCCTTGGGTTGAAATCAAAGCCAACGGCTTTGTTCAAACAAAGACTCCTACAAAGCCCAAGGGTGCCAACATGAACTTCACCAAGTTGGAGGATGAAATACTAAACATGGATCCCAAAGAACTATCCAACTTCCTATCCAAGATCCTACTAGCACAGAGGGAGGTCATAACCGACTTGATCTGCAAGAATGACCTTATTTTTTTTTATATGTCAAAGCAGAAGTGATGGGTTTGGCAAAGGCCTTTGAGTCAATTGCAAAGAAGATTAAATGCCCGCCCATGTCATTGCTCCATCTGCTGCAGCAATTCGGTAAAGTCACTAGCAAAATCCTCCCCACCTGCGCCAATGACTCAAGACAAAGGTTCTGAAGTGCTGCAAAGGCCTGCTATTGAAGGTGTTGTTGCTTTGGCAGCCAAATGAGGAGGTATTCACAAGTTAAGCTCCAAGGCAAGTGCAAATTGTGACAACTTCCAAGACACTGTTCCACAGAAGGTTGAAGTGTTCCGACAAAAAAGGCACTGCACATTTCTTGTGTGGGCGGCAGGGCTCAAGGATGTGGGCTATTGTACCCAATGGGCACAGTTGTTGGAGATCACAGGATCATCAAGGAAGTTACAGACCGCGAGTTTCCATTCTTTACAAAGTGCCAATGGGGGTCCAAGATAAAACATGCGCATTGGTTTTCAAGATTGCACGCAATTGACAAAAGTTTGGTGCAATTTGGGAAACTACAGCCGTAACATTCAACGCCGAAGTCGAGTATGAAGTAGATATCGATTACATTGAGAAGTGGATTTCCATGCTGACGAACTGAAATGGAACCACATGCAAAAGGCGTTGCGTGTAGGCAAAAAAACAAGGGACTATTCTTTTGGCAACACAAAAGTGTAGTTGATAGCTTCTAGAGTGAAATCAATGATGAGTTGTTGGTATTTTTTCAATGTGCTTTATATGGCTAAGCGGCTTTAGCTGCGATACTACTGAGAGAAAGAAGTTTGAGTTAGTGTAGGGTTGGTTCTTGGCTCTGAAGAGGAGACAACATCCGGTACCTGCAAATCAGAATTGATGGCTTGCATAAGCTAAAGAATGCAAACAAATATAAATCCCTAGAGAGGAGAAGCGACTTAGTCTTCTGAATCTCAAGGTAAAGTAGATGGCCAAGCTACTATTTTTCTAATGTGCAGATTACAAGACATTGTAAGATGGCCCGAATCCTTGATGTTTTATGCCACTAATGAAAATTTTGGCGATTTGGAGGCTGGGTTGAAGAGGTGTCTGGATCAAAAAGACAACTCAGAGAAGAGGAACATGTATATGTCTATACACATTTATTCTTCCCATGTAATTTCAATCATGATTGTAAGCACCGAGGGCATAGAGGAAACGAAAACAAGAATATGAGCATAGATCAAAAGCAAAAATGATCAAAACACTAACAAGGTACCTTTGACTAATTTTTGAAGAGTGTGAATTGTTCTAATGCTCAAACTAAATTTTCAGAATGGTAACCAATCTAGACAGCAAAAATAATGAAAAGGTATATTTTCTTACCATTGTCATTCATGGTTACTAAAAACTTTTGCTTAAGGGAGATGCTACTCAATTGAAATGGAGGAAGGCAACTATCAAAGCTCGAGGTTTGCTTGCTACTGTAGTTCTATTTATTTTTGTTTTGACTTAGTAAACATGCGCAGGCAGTTGAGTACACTATGGGAGATCATTTGTTTAATTTGAATGATGAAGACAATATCCTTGCTAATGGTAAAGTTTTTCAACACCAACAGAGAGTCCACCAGCCATACTGTCAAACTTGGTAACAATGTCGTCTTACAGGCATTGTCATTCATGCTTCAGACCATGTTTACATAGATAATTTTTTCAGGTATCCTCAGTACATAAAGACAGATAGGGCTTTGAATTTCCACATAACCTTAGGCCGGATGATCACATCTTTCATTTCTCATGCATGATCTATTATGGAATTGGCAATATTTCTTACATGGCCCAGTAAAAATCAGCTTCTTGGCGAGGACGAATTTTCTGGACCCAATGATTTTTCTATTAGAATATGCTTTTGCTACAACATTGTTGTTTCATGAACTGCATCGGGCATAACTATATATATTTACTAACCTACAATGTTGCTGGGTATTGGACCTAGTTCTTGATATAGTGAAAACTAAATTATATATGACAACTATATAGTTGTATTCAATAAACTATATAAACAATTGAACATGTCACTAACAAAACTACATGTAGTTATTAGCAGGACAGAAAAGCAAATAAAATGTACAAAACTACACTTGGATGACTTTACACATAACTTAATAATAAACTATTACAATAACATATATATAGTTAATCACAACTATGTGACGACTTTGTTACCCAACCGTAACTATAACAAAAACTACATCTAGTATATGTTTTAGGCTCTAATATTCTAGATATAATCCACAAGGATTGTCATAGTTCTAACTTGGTGAGTTGACTACCTAGGTAAAGATTATGGGATATGTGGGATATGTGGGCAAAAAGACCCAAGCGGTCATGGGTCATCAATGACCAAGGCCCTCTCATAACACCAATTGGCCCTTTGCCTAGTTGGCATAAGGGGAGAAGGAAAGGTTGTGGCAATTGGTATCAGAGCGGTGTCGGGTTCGAGCTGGGTTGTGAGCCAAGTGGCTCTGTGATCACTTCTGGCCCGATTGATATGTGATGCGAGTACAGCCTGCGAGCTGGGTTGTGAGTCAAGCATAAGTAGAAGCTAAGTGTGAGTAAAAACGTCTGCGAGCTGGGTTGTGAGTCAAGCATAAGTATGCGAGCTGGGTTGTGAGTCAAGCATAAGTAGAGCTAAGTGTGAGTAAAACGTCTGCGAGCTGGGTTGTGAGTCAAGCATAAGTAGAGTTAAGTGTGAGTAAAAACGCCTCTGGCTGCACCTTCTGGAGGCATAGTAGCAACCCCTTGAGTTTATGGAGGGCATCCACTTTCTCAGTGGAAAGGTTGTGACAAGGATAGTTTAGTACACAACTATACAGGTATGCCGTTCCAAGTCTCTAAACACCAATTGGCTCTTTGCCTAGTTGGCATAAGGGGAGAGGAAAAGGTTGTGACAAGGATAGTTTAGTACACAACTATACAAGTATGCCGTTCCAAGAGAACTATTTGTAGTGAAAATTATAAAGTATATGATGTAGGCAAACTATAGAAGAGATTTCTTACATAGCAATACAATAGTGAATCTAAGACTAGAAACTATACATGGTGCAATCACTTATTGGTAAAAAGAACACCAAGGACTAGACATGGAATTGATGCCAAAAACTATACAAAGCATTGGCACACATCAAACTTTTCTATACGGTATAGTATTTAATCGAGTACGTAAGATACTACATATAGTATATTCGCATAGTTGGAGATTGAACTATATAAAAAATGGCTATAGCGGCCTTTTGGGATTTCTAGTGTGGCACTCTACATCCTCAACATCGAGGATGTGAAGTGCCTCCAAGGGGAAGGAAAATGTTTATAATAATTCAGCTTTCCTTCCATCCTTAGCACCGAGGATGGAGGGAAGCTACACAATGGGCATCATATTCACCTTAAGTATCCATGACGGATGTTATTCCTTTTAATGTTGATTTGGTGTACCTTACGTGTAGATTGATTGGTTCAATTGAGCTTGTTAGCGTTAATACGGAAATAAGCCAATGATATAGAACCAAATCCCCTACAAATAAATTCCAATGTCATTGTGGATAACTTCACTACATTAAAGTAGCCGATGGTTCTTACATGTAAGCACTTCCTTAAATGATATTGTCATCTGAAAAATTGTCTTGGTGCAAAAAAATCAAGGGGTCTCATGAACTTCATCATACTACAATTGACAAAGCCCGAGGATTTCATCATCAACATGTTCACAGGGACATGGGGTCTGTGTTTTTAGCCACAAGATTCAGAAGGAATGTTTGTGGGGTAATGATTCGGATAATAAGATGTTTTACCATGTTAAACAGAAAGTATGGACGTACTAGAGATGAGCATGTACCATCCCAGAAAATAGAAGTGAATAATGATAACGATCAAGCAATGAGAAAGACCAATTGGAGGAAGAACCAAAAATGAGACAGCCCCACCCCAAAAAGAACAAGCAAAACAACCCCTTTCAGCGAACATGAGGAAACGATAATTCAACATCTAAATGAAGGCGATTTAGGTCTCAAAGATGTAAAAATACACCACCTTCCAAGTAGAAGAGAAAAAACGATCGTGGAGAAAGGACAGCCCAGAAAGGATTCAGCAACAACCAAGAATGCACATAGAGCATTTTGTTATAGAGACAAAAAAAAAAGAATCAAAGAAGTCGTTTTGATTGCATCCAGCCTTGTCAAAGAATGACGCTGTAGTGATTTAAACATGTGGTAGAGAAAGAGGTAGACCTAGAAATTAAATTAGCAAAAAAAAAGTATTTTTTTCAATATCAACAGAACATTCGAACATCCTCACTAAATTTGTCAACTCTAAAGTGTCTCTATAGGGCCCTACTCCTCCTTGGTGCTGAGGGCGAATCATTGTGAAAAAAGGTCCTATTATAGGTATTTCAAATCCATTGTTCCAAGGATGTACAATGTTCTTAGAATATACAATTCAGCTACACGATAATGCATTAACCATCTTCAGTGCCACACAATGTTGCATGAACCATTCTTGGTGCCGAGGATGAGATAATGTTCATGGATAATACAATTAAAATACACATTGTTACATGAACAATCTTCAGTGCCAAGGATGGACTTTCACTTTAATCAAGTTAGTCAATCCTTTTCAAATTGGTAAACTAATCATGTTTAGTCCACAACCAAAAAGTTTCTTTACAATCAAGAAACAAATATAAAAAAAGAATTTAGTAAAACTTATTTCATTTCATTTAAGAATTATTTATGTAGTGATTCCCTTTCTTTAAGAAAACACAAAAATATAATTATGAATCACCTTATAAAAATTCCTTTACACTATAATATACATGTCCATAAGTCGTTTTTACTAAAGAACATGTCTTTGGAGCTGAGGATAACCAATTTGAAGATAAAGTTTATACGGACAATTACAATTTTCCTTGCTGTTCATAGCCTTGAACACTCATTTATACGAAATTGTACAGATGACAACGTGACTCTGAAAAATGACTCAAGATTTACTCGAGGTCGATTCTTCACTATATGCATTTCTTCCAACACACTCTAATTATACAAGTAAGTAATTAGAGAGTGTGTTGATATACAAAGTAATTTAGAGAGAAATGTAAAAGCTTATTACATGGTTAGAAAAATTTTATTTAATTTTGATTGTCTCTCGCTTGTCACTTTGTCCTAAACCAGTTTTCAATTTCTTAAAAGCTCTTCATTCCCCATTTCAACTAAGGACATATGTTTTTCAAGAACTATATATATTTTAAGCAGTATAAAATGTATTATATATACTCTCAATATCTTATTGAAACCGAACAGTTTTAAGAATATCCATTTCTATGTATACAATTAAAAATGATTAACAAAAGATTAAACCATTATAAATTGATATGAATCATTCAGGCATTTATTACAACATTCACACTTCTTATATTTTTCTCTATGAATAATTTATAACACATACAAACATCAAATTCCTATTTCCCATATTTATTTCTCTATAAATAATTTATAACACATACGTACGTCGAGTTCCTATTTGTCCTCGTGTGTTTGTAATAAACACCAATAACAAAACAAAACTATATGTGCTCAAATGATAATAAGAGTATTATTTAATTAATTTAGTGTATTTTTTATATAACATAGAGAATTATACAACCTGTCAGTGAACAAAATAAAATATTCATTAAAGTTTAATGATTATTAATATAATTAAATTATATACTAAATCCCAATAATCTTCCAATAGATTCTTTTGTTAGGGACAGCTAGGGCTAGCGTTTGGGCATGAAGGCAGCGCGTGCATGACGATTCTGTGGATGAGGCTTGGATTCTGTGGTCCTTGGCCAGGCTAAGGATGTCTTGAAGGATCTTGAGGCTGTGTATGGCGTTATGCCAGGAGCAGATTTCTTGTGGGATACGAGCAAATTCCAGACGCTTGTACAACCTACAGCGTTTTTCGGCGCCGATTCTTCGAGGGAATTCAGGTACATAGGCCCAGAGCTGAAGATTTGTTTCGAGTGATGGTAGCTCTCCAAGGCGGTGCTGAGTTGCAGATTCAGGGCGCCAAAGGTTCTGGGAAGAGCACTGCAGTGAGCTCAATAGTTGGCTATATGCTCTTGGGAATGAAGCGGAAAGTGGTTTACATATGTGCCGCTCGTTTCATCACTGCTCCGGTACACGTGTTGCGGCACGCATTGCTGGTGGCAAGCGGCGGTGACCAACGTTTGGCTTGTCTAGACAAGATGGAGCAGCTTAGCAAGTGGTGTTTAGCTCACGCAAGGGATCCCTTGCTATTCGTGGTAGACGACTGGGATAAGTTTGAAAACTTTCCAAATGAGCAGGCGGCTCTATGGAATGCAGTGTCGTGTCACCACATCCTCGTTAAGACTTCGTCAACCAACAGCAGGGAGCGCAGGATATTTGCTGCCAGTGACAAGTGCCTTCCAACATTCGACTTGACGGTCCTTACACGCATGCTGAGCTCCAAACATGGATTGGACAGTCAAGCCTTCCGAATGACAAGCTAGAAGCACTTGACTGTCTAACTGGTGGGATGCCCGGCTATTGCGCTTTACGAAGAAGTGAAAGGGGACGGCCGGCATTTCAGGCAGAAATTGAGGAGCCATATACAAGCAAGCTGTTTGAGAAACTGATTCGATTGCAGACCACCAAGGCGCAGCTTGCATCTGCCATAGAAATGGTGACTACAGGTGTCCGAGGTATTCATCTCAAGCAGCCGGTGGACTTGACGTGCTTCTACAAGGAGGGCCACAGATTCAAGCTTCTGAGCCCATACTTGCGCCAGAGCTGAGTACTGTATCATGGAGCAACAAAAGGCGTTGCAGAGCGCCTCGAATATGCTGCAGTCCAGAATTGGGCAAGGGCTGTTAGAATGGACTGCCTTGTCGTGGCAGAAATCCTGCGCGAGCAGGCTGGAATGTGGAAGGCCTGGTCATAGCTGTGATGAGGTATCAAGGAAGTTGTGGGATGGGTTACCATTTATGCACTACATGACTTACGAGCATGGCTGTGAAGCAGCTCTGCTTCGAACTTGAGGGAGCTCAGTGAGGGCGTGTTGGTAGGACCTGTTGCCTTCAACGAGAGAAGCTTTGGATGTCATCTACCTCAAACTAGATGTGGAGACCGGCATCTTGACAATCAAGGCTGTGCAAATCACAATCTCCAAATGGAAGAACAAGAGGAGGAAAGATCACACAGGGTTTGGAGGAGTTCTACCAAGGTGGCTCTCTGAGGAATGGGATTTAGAGCATCAATTCATTTACATAATGCCCGAGAAGGTGAACGTGAAGGATGAGGGAGTTCCCGAGGGTGACTGAGGATTCCCGAGCTTGGTCAGCTACATTGCTGCTTGCCATGCATTAGCAACGAGTGACGAGGCAGAGGACAATGCGGAGGATACATATTATTTTGATACGCAATATGGAGCGGAGCAGTACGAAGGAGTGGATTTGGCTCAAGTTAAGAGCCATCCTGTTGAGCACAAGAAGCTTGGGGATGTCCACCGATGCCTCGCAGAATTTGATAAGCTGCTCAACCTTGAGGAACCTACAAAGGTGGAGAAGAAGGAAGTTCGCAGTGTGGTGGTACGGTGGTGGAAAACGGCCTTCCACGGGCATGCCGAAGGTGGTGTTGCACAGATGCAAAGGTTTATTACTGTTGTCCTGCTCACGAGCCCCAGACTGCTGCTCACGAGCCCCAGACTGCTCACGAGCCCCAGACTGCTGCTCACGAGCCCCAGACTGCTCACGAGCCGCAGACTGCTGCTCACGAGCCCCAGACCGCGGAGTAATGCGTTTTCCAAATACATATATAAATTATCCTTGCTCTAATTATTATAATATCAATTTATAATCTTTTGAATCTAGAATTATCTTATTATTATCCAAATACAATTCATATAAAGTACTAATTATGTATCATGGCCTCATGTGTTTGTTATAAACACTAACAACAGACTGATACCCGCCGGCGTGCTGCCACTGCCACAATCATCGGTCGAAGGTCCTATCCCAAAGTTCCCGCTCATGAACAAAACTATAGCAAGTCTCCCCTCTTTCATATATCCACCAAGGTACTAAACTATGCTCAAATGTCATAAAAGTATTATTTAATTAATTTAATGTATTTATATATAAGATAGAGAATTATACAACCTGTCAAAGTTTAGTATTGGACTTCATCCGTCATGAGAAAACTCACAAAAAAGCCAGTCAGATAAGGAGGCTGCAATAATAAGATTAAACATTAATATAACATTTTACATAAAAAGACACCACACAAGAGTTATGAATGTACACACCAGTGAAGTATTGTAAAATGATAAATATAAGTTTTTACCTCCGGAAAGCCCACTTTGAAATGGTAAACAAGCTTCCTTTTACCGTGTCTTAAAGCTGCAATAGCATATTTAACTCTCTCTCTCTTCTCTCACACACACACACACACACACCTGCACTTTGCTTCTTCATACAAGCTTCACATTGTGGATAAAACCTTTGTAATTCCACCTTCAGAACCTGTTCAAAAGATTTCTTCCGAATCTTCCTATAGAGAAGAATATACTTCCAGATTTCTTCTTGTGCATTTTCTATCATTCTGTTTTCATGTTAGGCGGCATATGATCCGCTATACTGCAATACATGTACACACAAAAAAAACATATAAATATAAATATAATATAATATATATATATATATATATATATAGAGAGAGAGAGAGAGACATATGTATGTATATTACCTGATACCTTTGTAACTACCACAGTGATGGCAACCGTGTTTGATGTATAATTCTCTAATGAGCTGTGCTTCACTATCAGTTGCATATCTGGACCCTCTGGCTATAATTCATTAGTTATTAGTTTTATACACATAAAATTATATACTATATAGTATACTAATCATCAACACTAACCAGGTACAGACGCCCTTGAAAGTGCTCCAGGAAAGCTCAAATCACTTGGCAGCACATTACTGTATCTACCCCCAAGTACCTGTTTAAGCGTAATAGGATGTGTGTGTGTGTGTGTAACATTATATAGCAAATATATACATTATACTAATTACCTTGAACAAAACCATTCCAAGAGCTGCGTGGATAACAAGCCTGTTACTGGATATAAATGCCAATTTCTTCTTATTTATAATTGATTCCAATACACAATTTACCTGTTATAATAGTTACATATGTATATATGCGTGTACATCTATATACAACACCTGAGCTGCTACAATAGATGCGGATCCAACTGCTATGCAGCCCACAAGTGGTGCAGCCACAGGAGTCGCACACGAAATTCTAAGTATTTTACCTGCACCCTAAATACATATTATATATACACACATAATACATACACACAAATACATACATATACATATACACATACAAATGCATATGTATATCATACCTGCCATGCTAGAAGCGTCACATTGAAGCCTATAGCCGCCCCTGCCGAAGGCGCTACTCTCTTCGCAATATTTTCCAGCATTAGCCCTAAAATTGATTTCACACAATATAATATTCAAATTTGAACCCTAAACATTATTCTGGTATATACTTAATATTCAAAATTTGAATCTAAGTCAACTCTCTCTCTCTCTCTCTCTCTCACACACACACACACACACACATTCACAAATAACCCCCAAGCTTGTATGTAAAGGAAGCAATAAAGAGTACAAATGTAAGAGTCAAGTGACTCGTCCGACAAGACACACCGAGTTCTCGGTCCCAACCGAGACTGGAGTTCCCGGCTTGAAGTTTGGATTCACCCCATAGAGCGCCTGTGCTCCGTCTATGTCATCCCGTGCAAGCTCGGTCTTGATTTCCCTTGGCGCAATACTGGGAAACATCACTGCCTGGAGATCCCCGGAGTGACCGAGCCCAATGAGGTGCCCGATCTCGTGTACCGCTACGGACTCCAGGTGCATTGCAGTAATTGATATGTCGGACTTCAGATCCACGCTCCACTTCTCGGACAAATCAAGGTGGAACCTCCCGTCTTCGGGGGAGAACGCGTGTGCCAGAACACCTAAGGCGCCGTCAAAGGGATTCCCGTCCCCGTGTTCGAAGCTTGCAAAGCTAACCACGATGTCTGCTTTCCCCACATCGAAAATCTCTCGGAAAGTTATAGGAACGACTGCAGCCCACCGTGCGAAAGCCCTCTGCAAAACATCCCGCAGGGTCTCTGTAGGAATTCCTTTGGGGAGACTCCCGGAGTCACCAGAGAAAGCATATGTGAGATCGGACTTTGAGATCCATCTCGGACTCCCTGGAAAGAAAGCGTAGTGCTTCACACCTTGTCTCTCTTGTATCTTCTGCATCTGGGAGGTCCCGTTGTCCACGTCTTTCCCCCCGCACCGGGGCTTTACCATCTGAGCAATTGTCTCTCGGTTCAGATCTCCGGTGACTTGCAGCTTGAAGTTCTTCTGGTAGAGCTTCACTGCAGTCTCAACTGCATCGTCGTACTGTGAATCTAAACTTCCGCACAACTCTGCACAGTAGCCGAATTGAAACAGATACGACTTCAGCTTTGCCACAGCCGGATTTGTATTCCCTTTCCGCATGTCTACGAGCTTGAGAAGATCAGACCATGGTCCTGTTAAATCTGCACTCGGTAGACTAGGTACATCGATGGCATGTATTCTCCAGAAGAAAATAAGTAAAATGTATATAAATGGATGCATTCTATGTGAACACTGAGAAGAGATGTATTATGTTTTATAAGAATGAGAATGTATATAAGTAATATATTGAATCGTTACAATCTCAACTGTTCCTTGCATTGTCAAACATGAGAACGAGTCTCGAACTGTCACGTGGAACTTGATGCGGCTTTGCTCTATGAATAAAGTACATATTAAGTAACATAAACTCTACTTTAATTATAATTATAAAAAGATTAAATTATACATATGTGATTAGTATAATAATCAACAAGCATGATACATATGTAGAATATTTTACTCGTGATGTCATTGTATCCACAAGCACGCACACACACACACCAATAACATAATTAGTTAATTATATATAAGGAAAAATCGATATTGTTATCCATGATGTATATAATATTGCACAATTAAACAGATACTTGGAGAAGTAATGTGCTACCGAGATGTTCTTTACTTATATAGTGTTTAATTAAAAAATTAAGCTGTTAATGGCTGTCGTCACTATGGTACAGGATATATTAATGTATGCATACGTATAAACACACATGCACATATGTATTTGTAGATATGTATTTGTATAGCAGATCATATACTTTTTACACTATAAAGCGATTCCACGTGGAAGCTGACTTGTTTCTTACGTGGGATTTAGGGTTCTTCAAATGTCGTGTTTTTAGGGTTCATCTGAGACTGAACAAAATGCCGCTTCCAGGTAACGAGTGCTTGTGTGCGAGAACGTCTGTGTGTGTGTGTGTGTGTGTGTGATGAATTAATACATACCTCCTGTATGCAGTTCTGACGGTATAGGGTTGTATTGCGATGGCACTGGCTTCAATGCGAGGCCTCCAGATGTTTATTACCGATATTAGGAACTGCCAGTCTAAGGATCAAGAGAGGTATCGAGTTGAGAAAGAGCTGAACAAGATCAGAATGAAGTTTTCATATGAAAAGGTCAGAATATATGTGAGCTGCATTTGTATGGTAAATACATGTATATAATAAACACACACACACACATATTCAGTCTTATACGAAAAAATGTACAATGTAATATACAGATCACACAACACAACACACACATGCACACATGTATGTAGTCTGTGTTTTTTTATTAAATGTATGTCTAATGAAACTCATGTATCTGTTTCTGCACTAATATGTGTATCGTATTTGCATTTGTATGGTAAATTATGCAAGATAAGACATAGGCGTAGATACATATGGATATATGGCAAACCATTTTGATCATATGTTTTACTTCATAAATGTAAAATTTATATGGTGAAACGTATGTGCATCTATTCTTTATGTACAGAACAAGTTTGTATTGCTTTTCTGGTTCTTAACGTGTAAAGTGTATGCAGATTCTTTTGAACTATGTAGTTGTATATAGATGTACATATAGTATATATGTAGACGTAGATGTGATATTCTATCTATTGTAATTGCGATCAGTGCATATCCTACACAGATATACATACGTTTCCTATCATACACATATCATACATAAGCATACAGATTAAATAGATAAAACATTATACCTATATTTCATATCTACTATAACAACATATAAGAAACACACACACACACATATGTACCTATCATGTGTATACACACACACTCACGCACACGCATACTAGGTTTAACGTTGCGTCTTGGCTTCTCTTTGACAGAGTCTATCATATGATAAAAGAAAGTACGTCTGCAAGCTGCTTTATATATACATGCTAGGTTATCAGCTTGATTTTGGCTATCGCGAGGTGCTCTCACTTATTGGCTCGACGAAATACCCTGAAAAGCAGTATAATTTGCTATTCCAATATATAATTGTGTGTGTGTGTGTGTGTGTGTGTGTGTGTGTGTGTATCTATCTATCTATCTATATATATATATCTATGTATGTATGTATGTATGTATGTACACACACACACACATACACAAACACGTGTATATACACTTCTACAGGTTGGTTACATGGCGTCCGGATGTTTATTACACGAAAACAATGATAGCCTGAATTTTATAATCAAATCAGTGCGCCTGGACATTATTGGCCGTAACGAAACATATCAATGTCTTGCTTTGACCATGGTAAGACACATGAACATTTACGAGTGCATGTGTGAAATGTTTTACACATATACAATGTACTCGCTCCTTATAACTATTTAATTGTTCTTAATGCAGATTGGGAACATTGGAGGAAAAGCTTTTGCGGAAGAGTTTGCTCCTGAAGTGCAGAAAATCGTGGTAAAACACAGATACACACACATAATACATATTCATTCATATATGCATATATAAAAAGCTGTGGAGAGGCATTTTGTATAAGCATGTGAACATGCCAGCTTCTTGAAGTATTGTTTCAAGCAGAAGAACACACGCATACACACATATACACATTATGAGTAACCCATTGGTTTTATATAGAAATGTTTTGTATTGTTGATGCATATAATTTAATAGTAGTCATATCGTACTTATGTATCAAAATTGGAACAACTCATGCAGGTTTCTAGCTCTTGCCGGCCTTTAGTCAGGAAGAAAGCTGTTCTTTGTCTTCTACACATGTACAGGAAATGCCCACAAGCTATTCAGGCGGACGTATGGTAAGAATATATGTGCATACATACATATATGTGGTGTGTGAATTTATTTATATATGTATAAATGTGGTTTTGATACTTAGGCCTGATTACATGGGGAGCTTGTTGGATGAAAGAGATTTGGGGGTTCTTATTACTGCGGTGACGCTATTAATGGAACTGGCCAGCAAAGATCCGCATCCGTACTTCAATTGTGTATCAAAGTGCGTTCGTATACTTGAGAGACTCTTGCGAAATCAAAGCGTTCCACAAGACTATACGTTTTATGGTATCCCGTCTCTTGGCTGCAGGTTCTTAAATTGTGTGTGAACATTTGTGTATTTCCGTGTCTATCTATCTATCTATAGATTTTCCGTGTGTGTCCGTGTGCGTGTGTGTGTGTGTGTGTTTATGTATACACACATATACATGTATATATATTGTTTTGTTTCTTCACTGGTTTTGCTGGATATCCTTTACAGGTTAAGACAATACAAGTGCTACAAATTTTGCCAGTTTCTGAGGATCCTCAAAGCACTCATACACTTCTTCAGGTGAACTGTGTGCGTGGGTGTGGGCTTTTGTGAATGTGTATGTGTGTATTTATAATTATTTGCTATGATGGGAATGTATATAAGTACATATAATATATAATGTTTCTTTTTCTTTTTCAGCTCCTTGAACGTGTTGTTAATGGGACGGATATAACCCCCAGCATAAACAGAACCAACGTTATGCATGCTGTGTTATTCGAAGCCATGGCTCTTGTAGGTCTTCATAACACACACAGACGCACACGCACATGTATATATGCATGCGGTGTATGTTATAACGAACTGAGCGTTAATATATATACTTTTATCACAGGTGATACAGTTGGATGTTCAAAAGACTGTTGTTCCAAGGTGTATGAGTTCTCTTGAGAAGTACATCTGCACTCGTGATTCGAATATTCGCTGTCTTGGCATGGTATATGCTCTACTTCCAACATGCATCTAAGTGAGTAAAGTCGCTCTCTTTGTTTTGCGTGTGTGTGGGTGTTTCTTTATTTCTTATTATAACGTACATCTCATATATATTTGTATGTATATATGTACAAGTTTATTGCAGGAAATGATGTGTCGAATGTTGACGGTGGCAGATATGCGAGACAGTGTCAAAATATATGAAAGTGATATTCTGATAGCTTTAAGGGATTTAGACCGAAGGTAGATAAATTAAAGAATAAAATCAAAACTATATGATATTATTATTTAGGCTAATAAATTATA
>PUQB01000042.1:517719-927215 GCA_003024785.1 Selaginella tamariscina
GAACTAATCATATACTTAAACACTAAGTATATCACTCCAACTGTGTATCTATAGTAGTATATATACTATATATGTATGAGAACTGTATATACATGATATATATGGCATGACAATGTCCATGCATATACACATTAACTAGCTATGTATGTTGATTGATCTAGTTGTAGGACTTTAGTGTTTGAAAGCTAATCCGTTACGTTTATTTAAAGCCAACTGGAAATATTGGAGAATGGTTCAAGGCACTATGTACAAAGGACAATGGCATCTTATATGAAGACCTTTACGTTCAGGTTCACATACATACATATGTACATATGTGTATATGTGTACAGATACACAACAACATAATACATACACACATTATTTGTATCTATTATTTATTATTTGTCAGATTGGCATCAAAGCACGATGGCAAGGTCCACGTGGTGAGATGAATATGTACGTAGGAAATAAGCAAAGTGAGATTTTGACATTGGTTCGAGCCTCTATAGTGCCTGAACCTCATCTCAAGCTCGATTTTACTGGTCTCCCAAATACCATCAAAGCTTCTGAGCAGGTTTAAACCCCCCCCCCCCCCCCCCCCCCCCCCCCCCACACACACACACACACAACATATATAGAGAGAGAGAGAGACTTATATATAAGTATAGATACGTACGTATATATGTGTATATGCGTAGACGTATTCACACGCACACGTATGTATTGCAGATGCCAGCCGTTTTTAAAGTACATGTTTGTATGCGGGCAGAACTGTACCTTTCTTTCATTTTTCTTATGTAGTTTCCGGCAACACAGTAAGTTAAGAACTTTTTAAATAGTATTGTGCTTGTTTAATTTCATAAGCTTCTTATTTTTAATACTGCTTTTTTGATTTTTGAATTTGCGAAGGTTTCTGTTAAGTTGAGGCTTCCTATAGTAATAAGCAAGTTTTTTCAGAAAACTGCACTTTCACCTAGTGATTTCTTTGCAAGCTGGAGAGCACTGGCTGTTGCCCGAACAAGCTTCAAGAAGTGGTACATGATCAGTACAGCACGTGCACACGCAGAGAGAGAGGAGAGAGAGAGAGAGAGAGATGCTACACATACACAACTTCGTGTGTGTGTGCAATTCTTTTCTTGTATGCAGGTACGTGGTCTTCAATATGCGTCGGTATCTGAACTTGCTCATGCAATGAATAACCTTCACATTGGAGTGGCAACAGGCCTTGTAAGTCTCATATATACACTTACATAGTAAATCTTGTTTAGTTTCGAGATTTTTTATGATGAATTGTGTGTGTGTGTGTATACGTATATGTCTAGATATGTAAGGTTCTTTTTCAACAGGATCCTAATCCCAACAATGTGGTAGCTGCGTCCACGTTTCATTCAGAGACTGGAGGAGCTTTACTTTGCATGGTAAAACAATAATTAACAAAACCAAAAATGTGGGATGTTTCTATGCTAAATGTACACGATAATAACAACTTCGTATGTTAATGATTTATCAACTATGTATATCCATGATCTATAGACACATACACACACGCACGCACAAACATTTATATATGTAACGTATATATGTGCAAACAACACTTCTATGCAGGTGAGGATTGAAACTGATCCGGCGGATAAGACTCAACTTCGTTTAACGGTGGCCTCTCCAAATGCACGTTTGGCTATGGAGTGAGTTCTTATGCCATAATATATACACTATTCCTCAGTATCGTATAATAGTTTCAAGGTACTACACTATATAACAGTATATCTAATAGAGTTATACATTAATACTGTAATCCACACGTCTCTCTCTCTCTCGCACGCGCACACACACACACACAAGATTGTATTCATAATGCTCCAAATATAAATGAATATTAATATATGCGCTAGAAATGTATGACTGCGCGTTCTCTGGAACTCAATATGACCTTATGTGTGAACTTAATACAGGCTCAAGGAATATATTAAGGAGCAGCTGCTGCCTGACCAACTTACGTCATTAACCACTAGTACAGTGGTTTAAACAGGATTCCATATCCATAAATCCAGTGGATAAACCAGGTTCTATTCGTCCGCAGACAGGTGTCTCTGCAAGTCCGACTGCTCCTAACATAGCAGTTACTCAATCATTTCCTCAGGTAGTATCTTTTACATATATATTTATATACATTTATGTATATATGTGTATACACACACGTGTGTGTGTGTGCAAATGGATGCGTATGCATACACATATCTACAGATATACGTGTGTATGTGTATTGTATGCATGTGTGTGTGTCTAGACACGCATGTATATTTGTAGATTTGTGTATGTATACACATCATAGATGCCATCAATAATCTGTCAGGTGTGTATGTGTGACATGTACACACAAACTTAACTCGTGACTATGAATTCATCTGAGTATATATAGACACATCTGCACCTATGCAAACACACACACACTCACACACACACACACACACACACACACACACACACACACCACACATATATATATATATAGAGAGAGAGAGAGAGAGAGACGCATGTATATCTGTAGATATGTGTATGTATGTATACACATCATAGATGACCATCAAGTAATCTGTCAGGTGTGTGTGACATGTACACACAACTTAACTATGAGTTCATATCAGTGTATATATAAACACATCCATTTACACATGTAAATACGTACCATAAATATATTTGTACAGTACTTAAACGCGGTATTCCAACGTGGCAGGCTGCAGCCAATCAAAAGCCAGGAACTCTTCCACGTAGCTTAACTCAAAATGCAGCGCATCTAGTGACCCTCTTGCTGATTTAGCAAATCTTACAATAACTGCATCTAAGCCTGCTCTTAATCCTCCAATAAACCAGCCGATTGCCCTCACTAACCACGCAGTAAACCAGGCAGTTACTGGTAGTCCTTTGAACCAGCCTGATGAAGGTTTAGTAAACAATCCCTTTGCAGTAGCATTGTCTACAAGTGACACTCCTGTGCAACCTCCTCCAAGTTCATTCGACTTTGAAGACCTTCTCTGACCTTTGTAATCATATTGATATAATGTATAACGTGTGCATACCACATGGTACAGATACATATACGGTCATATATATTCATGTGTATATCAGAGTGAATAAACTTCTTCAACTTTAAAAAAAAAAACAAATTTGTTGTGGCATATTAGCTCAGTTGGTCAGAGCTCCCTGCTCCCCAAGGGAGCCTAAAGGGAGAGCGGTTAAGTCTGCTCGGGACTGGCACTAAGCTGGAATGCTAATGTGGATGGGGGAAGTACATGATGACGTGGCCCGTAAGGTGGAGGACGACGTGGCAGAGGAGGTGAAGATGCAGGTGGTGACGTGGCTGATGACGTATGTGATGGCGTGGCCGCTGACTTATGTGATGACGTAGTTGCTGACTTATGTGATGACGTGGCTGCTGAGGAGGCAGAACCAATAACACGAAGATTGCAGGTTCGATACCTGCGGAGCGTTTTTCGTGGTGGGCATAGCATATGTTACATAAAGTATATTCATATGAGATTGTCTCCCCAATTTCAATAACATGTACTGTTTACAATGTTATATAAAGAGTTGTATCAATATCTAGTGTCATATCTGTTGTGAGGGGTACCACGGTTGTAACTCCTGCCATACGTGGTATGCCCATCACTCCTGTCAGAACTTCTATCGTACTGCTGGTACCCATAGTCATGCGTGGCATATCCACGTCCTTGTCGATCCCAGCCACTGCGAGCCCTGTATGTCCGGGGAGGAGGCACCATGGCAGCACTAGCTCGCCGCGGGGCAGCCTCGGAGGGGGCTCGAAGAAATGCAACTGGAAGTGCTGGATCAACTTGTCCGGGCTGTCAAAGTACCTCTGCCTGAACCGGAACCCTTTATGGGACACCGTCACGTACTCGTGGTGCACGTTAACGCTCCGTATGTGGAGAGAGTGAACACGCCGGGGTGCTCGTAACACAAGGAAACAAAGTAGGGTACGACACCCGGGTTTGCGTCCTTCGCTACCTTCAGTGCATTGTCGACCTCTTCACGCGTACCCAGCTTGAACTTGCGGTACGCAAACATGTTCTTCCAGTGGACCGTGAGAGGATCCACATATCGGGCAATCACCTCGTCGAGATCTTCAAACGACTCGCCCCCTATGGTAAGCTTCTTCCCCAACCGCATGAGGCTCATCATGTCCCTCCTGTCCTTCCCGCCCTCAACTATCTCCACGTGACAATACATGCCTGGGTAGAACTTGATGGTCATTGCGAGATGATACGGACCCTTGCTGCTTGGCCGGATTATCACCTCTCCCACCTCTGCGTCCGACAAGTCCTGAGAAGAACAGAGAACAACATTAGATTCGGTGGATATACATGTGTTTATTTATATCACGTACGTGGACAGCCTCTTCAAGTGAGCAGTTCTTGAACCGAGGATGAAAGATGGAGCGTGCCTTGAAAGGCTTCTGCTGTTCCACTGGCTTTTGCTTCGCCTTGTCCTCCTTATCCGACTCTTGCTCCTCCGCGTAATACGGGTCCACCCGACGGTCGTTCTCCTGTCTGAGATCCCTGCCCCTGCTGCTCAGGTTCAAGAAGAACCTGGTCGCGTCTACTCTCTCGATCATGCAGGTCAGAATGGTTCCCTCCGACACCTCGTCGGAGAGATCCTCCGTCCTAATGGTCCCTTGAAGACCGCACTCCAATGTACAGAGAACCTTGTCAGGATATACTCTCTTAACTGTGGCCTGCACCAGCTTCCCTTCGCTCAAGGTGTCCCGGCTCTCCTGTGTCAGCATGTACAGAACCTCCTCCATCTCCGGCTTCCGGTACTTCACACGGGGCTCCCTAAACCCTCTACAAACTCCCTCTGCATATCCTGTACAGTCTGCAGCTTACTGTTCACCATCGTAGCAAACTCGCGCACGTTAAGTCTCTCCATTTCCTTGGGGTTGTTCATGGCCTGCTCCACAGCCATCTCGTCATCCTCTTGCTCCGTGCCCATTACATATGCTGCCATCTTCTTTGCCACCTTGTAAGACTCCGGGTGGATCCTTGTAGAGTCAAGGGGATCATCCGCATTGGGAACCCGTAAACCCTGCACAGTTAACAAACACGTTCTTTGTCCTTATGATGTCGTAGATGTCCTTACGACACCTGATGCTTCCCATCTTCTGAACCTCTCGTTTGAGAAACGCAGCCTTGCGAGGCCGAGTCCTGCGATAAACTGCAGGGGTGCAAGGAGCCATTCATGAGACGCTGCCGTGTTTATGTCCAGCCCGACCTGGTTGGTGACCGTCACCATCACTCTCTCCAGTGCCTCGTAGAGCTCATCCATACCGAGGAAATCCTGTTGGGGGTGTAACTTAAGAGAAGTTATCTCCTTGGACGGCCCGGAGAGCTGCAGTGACGGCAAGCGGATTCTGCAGAAACCGTCCCAGTGCAGCTGCGCGTCGCACAATCCCTTGCGTCTGCTCCTGAAGCTCACAGAGCTCGTACAGACCAGGAATGGTTTCATCAACATATACCACGACAATGTCGCCTTCGCTCGCTACCTTCTTCGGGTGGTTCTCGACGATCTTGAATGCCACCTGCTGCACCGCATCGTATAGGTACTTGCAGCTCACATTCGCTCCTCCGACCACCACGACATGTGGCTGATGGTCCATCATGAAGTTCATCACCCGCTCTCGGTCCTTCTTCTTCCTCTGCTCGTTCTCGTAGCTTCTGGTGCTCATTGTGAGATACCCTGCATGGAGCGTGTCTACAATCTCCCCTGTGGAGTCGAGCATGACAAACGTGGTCGCTGGGTTTCCAGGACCCCAACAACAGGCCATCACTTTCATGTCTTGCCCGTATGGTGCAACCGAGACGCGCCTCCACAGCTGCTCAGCGCACTCAGTCGCTATCCAGTCTCTGCATCTGCTCGTCAGTGATACACGCACCTCCTTTTGCATTAGGGGGATAAGGAAGCTCGAGAGTGCCTCGTTGAGTATCTGCTTGCGCTGCTCGTTCCATAGCTGAGTGTTCTTGCTCACACCATCACTCAGATACAGCTTCTCAAACTCATGGACCAGCCAAGAAGCCCGGTCTCTCGGTATACTTATGGTTACCTCGAGCAGCTTCTCACCTCCGCCTTCTCGACGAGCAGCCACTGTGCGTCTTGAAACGCGTCCACGGGCTTGTCCCGGAGCCACTTGATCACTGCGTACTGGTGGAAGCTGTCGTGATCACACGCTTCCCCTCTGCAGTCGGCCTCGTGGAGACAAGTGCCTGCGGCAGCAATGTGTTCCGAACAAACTCGCGTACTGCCGGCTCCGTGCTGATACCCACTGCTGCCATGTGTCTCATGCCCTTTAACACCGATTCCACAGTCGAAAACTCCCCTGCTAGATGTGTGGAAGCCACCTCATCCGGTGAAGAGGTAGCATTCTCGATCTCTGCTTCTTGTACATGGCGTGCAGGTTCTCCCCAAACTGTTCAGGGGTCAGCCCTAGGTGTGCTACGACACTCTCCAGGTTGTGCTTCCGGCAGGCGCTGTATAGAGCCTACGCTGGCTAGGCCTCTTGAACATCGTGTTGAGCTCGTCGGGTGGGAACACGAGGTTGAGCTTTGCCTCAATGTCATCTAGGCAGACCTCGGATGTAGCATCATGCACACACTGCAGGAGCCTCTCTCGAGCTTCGCCCTCTAGTGTGCGCCTCTCAAAAGCACGGGAGAGTGCATTTCCTCTTCTGTAAAAGAAGCCACTTCTTATCCCAGGTCTGCACCTCCCAGAGAGACTTGTACCGCAGGAGAGAAGAATTGTTTTCCTCGTGGAGAAGCTCACTGCAGAGCTCCTTGCGGTATGCAGCTATGAAAGGCACTTCCTTGTTGTCATGCAAGAGACTTAACACATTTGCAATCTGCTGCATGATATCCGCCTTCTCCTCATGCCCAACCGCATAGCCATCCGGGCATACACCCATTCTGCCTCTTGGCAACCTGATCAGCCTGTGGAAGTGCCATCTCCATCATGTACTGCAGTCTCTCAGGGACGTCCATTTCACGTATCCGTTCGTCACTCTCGGTCAGGTACTTCTCCTCAAGGAGACTGGGTTCGTACTCCGTCCTGAGCTCTTCTTGTAGTCTTCTTCCTGCTTGTTCCCCTTTGTAACCATCGAGCGATGCTCCAAGAGCTCGGATACATCTCCGAATATCTCCCTTGCCTCTTGTAACGCACTAGATGAAATCGTGCTGCTCTTTTTTGCCCTTCGTGCTCTTGAAGGTCTTCTGTATCCCCATCCATGTACGTGCCCTCCTCCTCATCTATTATGAAGTTTTCCATCCGTTCCTCTTCATCATCTACTATGAAGTTTGCTTCATCATCCTGTTCCGCTCCTTTCTTACATATACGCTTATACTGGTTGGATCTATTCAGGTTTTCATTCAGAAGCTCTAAATCTTCTTCATCTAGCTCGCTCTCGACCTTCTTTCTCTTCCTCTTCTTATGTCTAGGGCGCTGCTCATCTTCCTCTTGTGGCTCCTCCTCTTCGTCTACAATGAAATCGTCCTCTCGAATTCATCAAGCTCTTCCCCGCCGTCTTCTTCTTCATCGTCTTCATGGTGCTTCACTACTTCGCCCTCTTCCTCCTCTTCCTCTACTTCGTCGTCTACAAACTCGTTCCTTGACATGTTGCCCTAATCCTAATTCTTTTTCACCTATATATACACAGACTAATAAGATTCGTCGACGTATACGATTCCAAATCCACACACAATATTTATATATGTATAATAACTAAATCTACTTACCTCAGTAATTTGGTTGACGGAACCCTCAGAGTCAGATGCCCTAATTTTTTTAAATACCATTCAGGGCCAGGATCCGACGGCTACAAAATTTAAAGGGATTGAACCAATGAAAGGTTATTATTTAAAATTAAAGGACTTTAAAATGTATATATATATATATATATAATATATATATATATATTTATATTTTCCTTTAGGATATCACGAATGAGATTTTGTAACGTACTTTGCCGCCTACGCAGATAGGGTTTATAGTGGAATTAGGGTTATTGGGAGGGAGGAAGAATGCGATGCTGCGAGGTCACGAGAGTCTATTGCGTCTTGTGGGGAAGCGGCAGAGGAATTTGAGCATTCAGGATGTTATTTCTTCTGCTGCGCCTTCTAATCCGGTAAGTAATTTAAGCAAATTCATCAGAATGCGTATGCAATGTTTGTATAAGAGGATATATATATAACAAACAAACAATAATGGATAATTTGAAATAGATTAAAATATGTAAGAGTGTATGTGTGTCTGTATATGATGAATGTATGTGTGTGTGCTGAGATATGTGGATGTATATATGTATATAATATGAATAGTTTCTATTTTGTAGTATCTCTGTTGATGTCACTTATGCATTTAAATATACAATATATGTGTCATGTGTAATGCACATATATGGGTTTATAAACAAAAGCTATATGAGTATGAGAACTTATTCATCTGGTCATATGTGTGTTATCTTATTCCTAGATAACTAAAATTTTGTATAAGAATCCATATAAGATAGATGCATACCTTACAGACAGACTTTGCAATTTCACACTGTAAAATTGGATCAGTTGTGGTTCTATATATTGTTTTCGCTCACACACACATAAGCTATACATATAGTATATATATTCCCGCAGCCTAACTATATAAACGAAAGAAATATCACATGCCAAATTTGGTTCGTATAAGACTAATATGTATAATGTACCCGCACTATAACATTGTTGCAGTTATGATAATGTGCAATGTTATAAACACACGCGTGCGCGCGCGCGTCTGCTAAGAGGACATTTGATACAGGAGGTAACGGGTTCGAGTAGTTCCAAAGTCTCCATTGTTGTAGAGGAAAATTGGATGCCACTTTTGAATGGGTAGAATGCCCTGTTTGTGCAAAAAAAATACGAGGATGTGATGTGTATGTTAACTGTCACCTTGGTACGTGTTATATTACATATAACATGGATGTGTGCGTGCATCTCTTTGATGCTTGTGTATACCATACATATATACATATATACTAAAATCTTTATGTATGCATATATATATAACTTAAATACTATATGTATATTGTTTTGTGTAATGCTGAAAATTATATATATATATATATATATATATATATATATACATACACTCAGTTGCTTACATTTTGTATATTTATGCACAGATTCCTGTCTGGACAAGCCAAAGAAAAGGAGCAAGAGGGTTCAACTGACACTACTTCAATTTAGCTCCTCGAAAATTAATAGGGAACCCTTTGAAGAAATTAATCAACAATCTGTGCAAAATAATCAACAAATTAACAAAGAAACTACACACATCGAACAACCAGAGACATTTACATACGTTTCCTCCAACAAGTAACTCTCTCTCTCTCTCTCTCTCTCTCTCTTTTGTGTGTGTCGCAAACACACGCGCACACACATCAAGTATGTGTAAATAACTATCAGTCGCTATATAAGCAGTTAAACTAGGTAACTAGACTATTATTTAGTTTAATGTACTATTATAATAACAGTTTTAACTATAGTCTTCAAGCCTCTTCAAGCGACCACTCTTTGAAAAGAAATTCTACAGAAAAAAAATGAAGCGGAACTTGGTTCAAATGAAGCCCTTACAATGCCGGCAGACCGAGTTTTGTACAATGGCTGTCTGGAGACAAGAATTGCTGGACGTAAATACAACGGAGAAAGCCGTTGTGAAGTTGGAATGCAAGTTTCTCTTGTACGGGAGCCAGATAATCCAAAAGACCCATTTGCAATCAAGGTGAATATATATGTGTGTGTGTGTGTTGCACACTCGCATAACTTGTATGTGTATATAATAATTTCATATGGATATACGAATATTCATATAGCTATGTGAGTATACGAACATATTTACTTCGTCACAGGTGATAGCAGTGGAATCTACGGGTGGGCCTTCATTGGACATATTCCAAGAAATGTATCATGCTACTTGTCTCCACTCATGGATGAAAATGTACTTCACATTGAGGTGAATTATATATATTTGTATATATACATATATACATATATACGTGTGCATGTATATATTGTATGTCAAATAATGGAATTTTGATGTCTGCTTGTATGTGTACTATCGTCTCTCTTACACACATACACACAGATTAACAGTAACACGCGCGTAAGCGTATATGCATATAATGCATGTTATTGCAATCACAGGGACATGTAGCAGCTATATCCAAATCTGAAGAAGTTATTTTGAAGCTCAACTGTGAGGAGCTTCAGGATAGATTAATTCTAAGTCCTATTAAAGAGAAAATGCTTGCCACGAACTGGGAAAAAGCCATGTCCACATCCTTTGAGGTATATATGCATCATCTTACATCTAATATTGACATATGTTTTAATAATCTACATTTATTAATCTTCTGTATGTACTCTATCATCTTTTTATGTATGTGTAATACTCCGTGAATATATGTACAGGCACATACTCTCTCTCTCCCTCTCGATATATATATATATATATATAATGGACGTCTCTTTATCTTTATTTCTTCTTCAGAATAGAAG
Source organism: Selaginella tamariscina (assembly GCA_003024785.1). Classification (NCBI taxonomy): domain Eukaryota; kingdom Viridiplantae; phylum Streptophyta; class Lycopodiopsida; order Selaginellales; family Selaginellaceae; genus Selaginella; species Selaginella tamariscina. The sequence goes on from PUQB01000042.1 coordinate 528,294, forward strand.
CTCAAGATACAGAAGTAATTTTGTATTTGCTAAACACGGTTCTAGAAAGAGACTCTCATCTTTTCAATAGCGGTGAACTCCAGTTTCTTAATGGTTTTTATTTGCTCTCAGAATGTGCACAAAGCCTTTTCGTAAGGCTTGTTCAACGTAAAGGTGTGTCTGTGCGTGCGTACACGCGTGTGTGGGGAGTATAACAGGGACACATTAGATCTACTTCTTTAGATATATTAACAAAGTTTTCTTTTCTCAGGTCCATGGTTTCGTGTTCAAAACATTGATTATGAGGATGTTGTTAATATGAGCTCTGCAGTACAAGAGCTTGTAGGTAATAACACGCACGCACGCACACAGAGAGATGTGTTTTACATATTTTTCTTTAGACAGAAGCTTCTTTCTCGAATCGAAGCTAGAACATACACCGGAACTTCTGGAGCTTCTCACGGTGCAAGAGCTTAAGCATTTAAACTACACGGCTAATCTTATGGTGTGTTCTATTTATTCACTTATTAATTATGCTTAACATCTTTCTACAGAAAGAAGAGTTGCGTTTCGTTAGCAAAAAAGAGTGAACTCATTTCATTGATCATTGACACTTTGAAAGCTCAGCAGTCCCTGCTTTCTGAGTAAGTATTAACACACAGAAATATACCTACATACACATACGCACTTGTGTGCATGTGCATGTGGTTAATATTCTTGTGGCAGGAATGGTCTGCTCACATTAATACTAGAAACTTTGGGTACATGCATTCGAATCTCAGACGAGACTATTTTCTTGCTATGGCGATTACAGGTCACACACACACACACACACACACACACACACACACACACACACACACACACACACGCACACGCACGCACGCACGCACACACACGCACACGCACGCACGCACGCACACGCACAGTCACACATGTTAATATGTATGTGGTAATTTATCATATTAACTATGTTTGATTTTATTTCAGAGGCTTTTCTTTCTTGATGGAGAACAAGAGCTCAACGTGTTTCTACTTGTGGACATGGAAGAGCTAAATATCCAAATTACAAATGCGCCAGTACAACCTCGGTTTTTGCAACTCGAGAAGCTCTTCTTGCTTATGAACAGGTAGAAATACAAGTAGAACTACTTGTCAGTATGTATCTACATATGTTTGTGTGTAGGTAAGGATATTGAACCCAGTACACACACACACACACACACACATATGTATGTATAATGAACATAGAAGTTCATATATATGTGCGTGCGTGGGTGTATGTGCTTGTGTATGTGTCCAGGATGTGGCATGCTATTATATTATTATCATAACACCTTTGAACCATTCAAAAGAGCCTTGTTCTTTGGCTGGATACACATACATGTATATCACATGTATATCATTTATATGTTTCATTTTATTATCAGAGATTCATGTTTGAATATATATTGTTCATTTTACGGTAGATGTAAATGTGTAATTCTTATGTGTAATGTGTTACATGTGCACGCACACACACACGCACACGTCGATGTTTGTTTTACAGGCTTTGAAGCTTGCACAAGCTGTGGACATGTCTATGGAGGCTAATGACAAGGATAGTTTAACCTTGTGTTTACAGAAAGCAAGGGATGAACTCGAAGTTATTACGAGATCAAACTCGAATGTGACACATCTGTTTTTGTGTCGTTTCTCAGCTGCATGGGTTTACACTGCAATCTGCACATTAGCAGTCTCCATTCTTGAAAAAGAACGCAGGTATGTGCTATCATATGTTTGTGTGTGTATTTAAAATTAAATAACCATTAATAACTAATATGTGTTTACCACAGATACGCAGAGGCAGTAGATTTACTTAAACAGCTATTAAGTACGGATTACTGTACAGGAAGGAGAGGGTACTGGACAATGAGGCTATCCATAGACTTGGAGCACTTGCAGAGGTGTGAAGAAAGCTTACAAGTTGCAGAGAAGGGATTAGAGGACCGCTTTATTCGAACCGGGGACCGTATTGGTCTGCAAAAGAGGGTCTTACGCCTTGGTAAGCCTCCCAGACGCTGGAGAGTACCCCCGTTTGCTTCTATGATGAAGATGAAACATAAAGTGGTATGCTTGTGTGTGTGTGTGTGGGTTTGTGTTTGTGATAATATGATTATAATGTAAATATGCACGTAAACAGGGCTCAGATTTATATAGAAGTAATCATTGCGGGCGTAGTCGTTTGTGCGTGCATGCGTGCTCTTGTGTGTGTCTATACACATGCAAGATATTATATATATGCTATGTATGACTCTACAAGTAACACAATCAGTTTGTTTTCTTTTTCGTTTTTTAAAGGTTGAGATTTTAGGAAGGCCTTTGAACAATACTATCGGGATGAAGAGTAGATTTTATGGGTACGATGGTAACCAATGCAGTGTTGAGGAACTGGCACTTCAATACTACTTGTATATATATATATATATATAGAGAGAGAGAGAGAGAGAAGAGAAGAGAGAGAGAGAGAGTAGACACACACACGTACATACATATCTTCAAATTTACAAATAAATATCGATATATTCATACTATACTGGCTTTTATTGTCTTTCATCCAGAAAGCCTTAGTATACATATACTAAGAAATATAGTTGTAATTGGTAAATATTATAGGAGATGAGGGAGGGGGCTGGAAAGGGATTCACTCGGAGAGTGGTGTTTGGCTTACATTGTTTGGGCTAATCATGTGGGATATTATTTTCATGGACGTCCCAGATGTGTTTCAAACTCCGTTTCAGGTAAGTTAAGACATAAATGGATATGTGTGTGCGTGTGCGGGTGTGTGTTTGTGTGCAATGGACCATATATTAATGTTTACTGTTACTAACATGAAATAAGGCTATTAATGATAATGATAATGCTAATTATTTATGCAGAATGCACCGCTTGATCTTGACACAGATGCATTTTACACAGTACGTAGTACACTCATAGAATCACGCCTAAAGCTCGTGCGTGAAGGTGGGGGAGTCGATATTCTCACGGACACGTGGCAGCAAAACTATGGAACATTCTGTCGAGGTGTAAATTGGGAAAGATGCTCACTAGAAGATTTGCAAACCATAGCTTCTTGCATTGGTGGCCCAGGACTAGCAGGTCTAAATTATATATATATATATATATATATATATAGAGAGAGAGAGAGAGAGAGAGAGAGAGAGAGAGAGAGAGAGAGAGAGAGAGAGAGAGACGTTACACAGCATCCGGTACGCACTGTTTATATATAGTGTCTATGCACAACAGATGTTACATCCGGTGGGTGTGCCTCTATATATATGTGTGTATATGCCATGGCATGATATGCTGTAAATGCAGTTATATGCAAGCTTTTAGCAGAAGATCATGCAAATTGGGCGGCAGGAATGCCGGACCTTCTATTGTGGAGGCCAGACCACAGTGATGCAAAGCTGGTTGAGGTAAAGGGCCCCAGTGATAGATTGTCCGAGCAACAGGAAGCGTGGTTTATAATTCTCGCTGAAGCTGATGTGCATGTAGAGCTTTGCAAGGTCTCCAAACAGGTATGAATGTAAACACTATTAACAGATAGTTATATAGTTTCAAACAAATGAAACTATATATATTGTTGCTTACACTTAGCATCTGTGTTATATAGCGTGTGTGCATGTGTGTTGTTGTTTAATATGCAAAATTCGTTTTAAACATATATATTTATAAACAAAGTTGCTTTATGCTACATGTGTGTGTGACACCTTAGCTTCCCATCTTTCAAATTAGAAGAATATACTTTCTTCTCTAGAGAATATATTCTCTATATTCAGGGACCAATATCACGAGGTTAAGGTGGGTTAAGGGCTGAACTTAGCGATGTTCTATTGACTCTAACAGTACATGTAAATTGATGAATATGTATGTCACAATGACAAACCTGTATTTATTAGTCAATTCTATATAGAATATTAATGATGTTTTCAGCTTCATACACTGTAGTTTAATTAATCTAATTATTTTCTTAATAGGGTCGCTTATAGACTTAGACCTGTGTTTAGGGCTTTTCACATCCACGAAATGCAGACAATGGCGGCATCGAGGGGGGTTATGCTCGCCTCCTTCCTCGTTTCGCTGCCGCTCATATTGATGTTCCTGCTGCTGCCTCGGTTCTGGTGTCCGGTGGATCAGATTGCCGTGCAGAATCCGCTTTTGGACGAAGAAGATGAGGATGTAGGCGTGAGCAGTGACGATCTGCAATGGGTTGCTGATCAGCTGCGCATTTCAGAGCTCCCAGATCCGCCTAAGTCCGCCGAAGAATGGAGCCGCATGCGCAAGGGGATTAATCCCAGGACAAGGGAGGAGCAGCTATATGATCTCCGCAGGTTGCATATATTCATAGTGGTATACAATGTATGTACTGAATCTGAAGTTATATACACGGAATATGGGCAGAGTACACACACACACACACACACACACACATGTATATATATATATATATATATATATATATTATATAGAGAGAGAGAGAGAGAGAGAGAGAGAGAGAGAGAGAGAGAGAGAGAGATTTATCACTTAATTGAATATGCTGCATATACGCACTGAATTACATACCATGTGTTCAGAGTTGTGTCTCCATCATATGAGCTGTATATATATATGCATGTATGTATGTAAATCACTTCGTAGCTTCTAGAACTTGGGAGAGCTGGATATACATATATCGGTGCGTTGTTCATCATATGAACTGCATAAAAATGTGTGTGTGTGTGTGTGTGTGTGTGTCGTGAATATGTTCTAAGAAGTTAATTCTGGAACATTAAACACTTGTATATGTAATCATATGCATAAACTTGGTATAAGATTTGTATATAAAAAATAAATGTATTAATCTGCTAAAAATTTGCAGATACCATGGCATATCCCACTACGAGGGTGGGGAAAACCACACGAGATTACCGTGTCCAAGCGAGCTTCTTGTTGAGCAGCACCACAGTAACTATGGAGAACCATGGGCCGGTGGCAGAGACGTATTTGAGTTCATTGCGAAGGCATCCTCTTTGAAAAAGCATCATAAAGTGTTGGAAGTTGGCTGTGGAACGCTTCGAGTTGGCCTCCACTTCATCAGGTGTGGTGCGCGTGCGCGTGCGTGCGTGCGTTTTTGCATATCGTATGCCCACAACGTGCCTATAGAGATACTTAACGCCATGCACGTGTATCTCCATAGGTACGTGAACAACAGAGATCTCTCTCTTGTGTGTGTGTGTGTGTGTGTGAGAGAGAGAGAGAGAGAGAGAGAGAGAGTCTCTGTTATGTACAGACACATTGGTTGTGTACGGACCCATTATTTGGCTTTGTGTGTGTATGCTTTTATATAAAGAACATATGGACAAAGCTGATTTTATACAAGTATATTTCTGTATATGTATTTATGTATTTGTATATAAACTTTTGTGTTATGTATGTTTAAATATGTATATTTATTTGGTACGTGTGAAAGGTGATATAACACAACGCACACACAAATACATGTGTTCAGTAATTGTATAAACAACAGAATTTTCATATAGTTTTGCATATGTCTCAGGTACCTTGCTTCTGGAAATTACCACTGCATTGAAAAGGATCCTTTGTCTCTAATGGCTGCCTTCAGCTACGAGTTGCCTTCGCAGGTAATATATTATTATTGTATGAATCTATACGAAATGTATGTGTATAGATGTGTGTCGGCCTGTATGCATATATATATACACACAGAGAGAGAGAGAGAGGAGAGAGAGAGATATTCAGTGGTGGAGTTATCAAGATAATGGCCATATACATGAGAGATCTATCTCTCTCACACACACGCACATTGTCTAACAATTAACGACTTAACAGGGACTACTTCATAAAAGGCCGGTAATCGCACGTAGTGACAATCTGGAATTTGAGCTCCTTGGAGATAACAAGGCAAAATACGACGTAGTGTACGCAAGTGCAGCGTTCCTACACATGCCTGATGATTTAGTATGGACAGGGCTGGAGAGTCTTGTACCACGTATTAAACAGGAGGGAAGAATGTTCGTCTCGCATAATATCAAGTTCTGTACAAGGCTTGGTGCGGACGAATGTAAGCGGCGGCTTGAGAGGTTAAAACTTAACTATGTTGGTAAGCAAACACATGATAGTCTATTGTTTAATCACTATGAGATTTGGCATCAGTTTATTGTAAGCTGATGATTTTTTTTGAATGTATATTAATTAGATTGTATTATTACTTAAAACCATCTTCTAACTGACTCCATAGGATACTGTGTGGGTATGCGCGTGTGTGTAGGGGTGTGCGTGTGTTTGCGTGAGAGAAATTGTGAAAACACTCGAATGTTTATTAATACAGAAAACGTTTTTAACCATCTAGTTTGCTGTGGAGGAAGTCACTCACATTAACAATGCGGTTCTTAACGGCATCAACCTGGTTGGATCCAACGGGATGTCTTCCCTTGACATACTTGTACACCCACGCAACGGAAGACACGAACACGCCGGTTGAGACGAGGCCACCGATTGCAAGGCCGGCCACGATCGCCAGGGGAACCAGAATCGGGCTGAAGAATAAGAGCATGGGGAGGATATGATTAACAGGAGAGTGGCGCCGCCCAGTAAAGTTGCTCCCGCTATGAGAACCACCGCCACGCTAAGCACGCGCTTGCGATCTGGAGAACGCTCCATGCGAGGATCCACCATATACACGAAGAGAACGATGTGAAAAAAAACAAAGTATACAAAAATAGATTATTCTGTGGAGAATGAGGGTCTTTACATTGGAAGAGACACTTGGCACTGTGTGGTCACTGACACCTCAGCGGATGATTATTAGTTGGTAATACATGCTGCATCAAGGCGTGACACGTGCATACAATTCATTATAATTAGCTAATTGTGTATTATATCATTTGTGGTATGGTATCATTAATGTGGAAGCTAATAATGATTTTATGATATATATAAGAGATTATACTAAAGGAGAAAAAAAAGCTGGTTAATGAGTATAATAAGTTTAAAAATGTGAAGTTAAAAGTAATAAATTAAATAATTTTGGTAAGAACATGCGAAAGTCATTTGTATAATGTTTCAAAATTATATAAAAAACCTCTTTAGGTTATGAAAAAAACTTTTAACATTTGAATATAAATAATTTTTATGTTGTTCTAAGTTGTTTTATAATAAATTTAAAAGATTGATTAACTAATGAATGAAATAAATTTGTAATCATAATAAATACATTTAATAATTTCAAAATGTAATTTATAGACTTATTTATTAATGTATAAAGGGTGGAACAAATGAAAAATTAAAAAAGATGAAGAATTAAATGAGGATGTTTTATTATTTACTCTCATGGACAACCAAGATGTTGGCTTAAAAAAAGTAAATTGCCATGAAAAGGCCTTGATAAGTTTAGGTTCTTATTCCAAATAAAGTTAGTAGCCAAGGCCTTTACTACAGCTGCCTTGGTTATGCCACATTAGGGATTGGCGCTCGAGCATTTGCGAACTCATGAACATGTATGTTCCGTAGCCAATGTTAGGGATTGGCACTCAACATTTACCAACTCATGAATAAGTGTATTTTTGAGATTGAGTACCAAGAGTTAGACTTAAGGGTTTGTTAGATAGCCCAAATTACTAACTTTGATTTCTTGTTTAATTTCTGACATGGATAAAAGTGAGTTAGGCAACTTATTTGGCATAGAGGTGTTTACCTAATAACATTCCACATGGCACAAAGTAAGAACTTTAACAACAATTGTTCTTCACAATATCACGTGTTGCTACACTTTCAACTTAACAATATTTAATCAGTAAATATTAAATAGTGTAATTACAATTTCCTAATTATATTAAGTAGGAATGTATTAATGCATGACTATGCATACCCTTGTACCTTATACCCTCAAAAACACAAGAAATTATATGAAAACAATAGTAAGTATGCATTCAAGTGAAAATAACACACTTGAAAACAAATAAAGAAAATATCACTAGGTCATAACATGACACACAATTGAGCATTTACTACATGACTAATCCATACAATAAATACTCCACAACCAACAACACATTTGACATCTACTATTGATGTGCATTACCATCATTGATGAGCATTAAGAATAATTTATTCTCTCAATTCTTTTCTTTCAAATCGCCATGTTATGTGAATACCATCTTAATAATAAAAATAAATAAGAATCATAACGCTATTAAATGCAAAGGGTGTTTTTATTTCTTAAATCATATGTATAACAATTAGATCCTTACAAATAACATCTTAATAATAAAAATAAATAAGAATCATAACGCTATTATATGCAAAGGGTTTTTTTTTTTTAAATCATATGTATAACAATTAGATCCTTACAAATAACATCTTATTTATTTTTATTAAATCATATGTATAACAATTAGATCCTTAATAACATCTTAATAATAAAAATAAATAAAAATCATAATGCTATTAGATGCAAAGGGTGTTTTTATTTCTTAAATCATATGTATAACAATTAGTTAATTTGTAAACATCATAAATGTAACATCTTACATATGGCATCTTTTTAGTTTCATAAAAAGTATATTGAAACCGCTTTTAACCTATAAACTAATTAGTACTTAAAAAAACAAACATAAAAATTGATTAATCATACTCTTCAGAATATAATTAATTTTATGAACAATGGTTTTAAGAATCGGATAAAAAGTGAATGTTGTGAAAAAAAAGGAAAAAAAAAAGATTACCTATAGAGTCACTAAAATGCATAATAAAAATGAAAACATTAATATTCAAGGTTGTAGTAAAAAAAAAAATCTTTTTTCAAATTTAGACAGATTTTTGACATATACATAGTTGTTCTTTAATATTTACTTTGTTAATTAGAATGACTCATGAAATGAGACAGCTACTCACTTTATGAACAAACTAGTTTATAAAATAAGAAAGGGCTTCACTTCGTCATTCGACATGGTCACGAAATGATATAATACCTCACTTTGTGAATTAACTTGCTCATGAAGGGAGAGGGCTCTTCACTTCGTGAACTGTCTAGGTCACAAAGTGAGGAATGAAAAAAGAGACATGTATGCATATATACATGTATGGGGAACATGACATTACATTTAAATGATGACTCAACACTTTTTAAAAAATGTCACTATACATGAAATCTACAATGAATCATTTGCATTTCATACATAGTTATCACATTATCACATATTTATGATAAATTATATTTAAAAATTTATCTATTGCATTATACTTATATTATTTTATAAAATTATCATATTATAATAAATTGCAAAATAAAAGTTATGATTTTGATTTAATTTTATGTAAAACAGATTTACCTTAGTTCAAATTTTATATTAAAATATTTACCTTACCAAAGGTTTTTAAGTACATTAAAAGGCTCATATAAAGGTGTTGTATGCAATCCATTGCACCATACATGATGTTAAATAGCTCATGTGCGTTTCACATGAAAGAATGTAGTTGTCATTTTCAATATTTATGTTGAGATGAACAATTTATGGCTTGAAAAATAAACTTTCATTTGTGGCAGCAATGTACACAACCATGTATAGCAGTTTATAATGGAAAATCATTGATGATAAACTGTACTGTAGCGTATAGAAAACATGGAGGGACATGTATGATCATGTTACATAGTTTTATAGGGACCTACTATATAAGCTAGAGGAATATAACATTCTAAATCTTAAGAATAAAATCCATATGAGTATAAACAACCCATGAAAGATTTATGTCCATTGAGAGGGAGTTCAAGTAATACTTATTCTTTCCCAACATTATTTACTATTTGTGTAGCATACATAACTAACATTTTGTTACATAATGATACCTTTTTTCACAACAAAAGTAAATATTATAATGGAGGTCACACCTATACAACTTTATTTTACCTCATGAAAGAATAAAACAAACACAATTGATTGCATTTTCTCTATTTTCTTCTCATCTTTAATTTTTTTGCTAAGATAGAGGACTAGGTCAATTATTGAAACTTAAAACAAAATAAGAGTAAATAACATGTATTGTTTACTTCAAATTGTTGTAGGAATATATGATATGCATGTATCCGATCTTGATAAGAAATACAAGATCATCCTGGATCTCACATTAAAGTGTACACTAACCCAATATTTAAGAAGATCACTGAAGGAACACATTGCATATGTAATACAAGGAAATGATGAAGACTAGATAACTATTTGTGAAAGGTTACAAATAGTTATGAACTATGTAAATTTAAATTTGCATATAACTAATTTTGATTTGTGAACTTATTTGGAAACTAGTTTGATGTTAAGTTCACAAAGTTATTATTAATCTTAAGTCGTGGATGCTAATCTTACAAAGTGATCACTAGTCTTACACATAAAATGTTAATTTCACAATGGACATTAACCGATCTTTAGCAACGGATGTTAAACTTACAAAGTTAACAATAATATTTAATAACGGATGTTAAATTCATGAAGTGGCCTTTAATTTCTACAAAATAAATTAAATTCACGATTTATATTTTAATCTCATGTAATAACAAACTAATATCACAAATAAAACACTAATCTCATAGAGTGAACAGCTCACGCTGTGGACTTTAATCTTAGTTGATGTTATTCTCACAAAGTGAACACTAACATTACATAGTGTAATTTAAGCTCATGTAATTAATGCTAATTTTATAAAGTGAACACTAATCTCATAAAGTGAAAGATAATTTCATGCAGTGGATTTTAATATTATGAAGTATACATTAACTTACGAATTGTATTAGTGTTTGATGCAATGAAAACTAATGTGCACTAATTTTATGAAGTGAATATTAAACTCATGAAGTAAACATTACACTTGATGGTGTACCTATAATCTAAGCTGAGAAAGCACAATTTTGGCCTTCTTTATCATTAAATCCTTATAATATTATTAAATCTTTTTAATGAATTCTTAAAAGTATTTAATTATGCGTGTTTTGCTAAAAATTTGGTATAGGGTTTGGGTATTAGGGAGAGGTTGCTTTACTCTCGATCACGAAGTGAGAGTATTATATGGTGAGATTTCAATCATTTGGTTGTCATGAATCTCAAATGCAAATTCAAACCCAAACATTTCACTTATTTTTTAAAGCCCAGAATGGCAAATGTTAAGATGATAGATTTACATGTAGAATCATCGATTGCTGTTGTTTGAACAACAATTGAAGATAACCCAAGAGTTCCAACTCCAAAAATTGTTAAAGAAGGATATAGATAAAGATAAATGATGTGGTTTTTAAACAACAATAGCCTGACAGTTAACAAAGAGAAGGTGACACTCAACTTGATCCCAGCTTCTAACAATTATGTAAGGTAGAACTCAAATTAGGAGATTGAATATTCAAAGGAATTCTAACTTGTAAGTATGTTAATTAGGATGGAGCTGATGGCTACAATGCATAATCGCCTTTCCTATGCAATCCCAATAGCTTGGGAGAAAGGGATTAATGTTGAAGTAGCATAAGTGATGATGATAAGCTATGGATTTGTGGTAGTAGGAGGGTTATAGTATGAAGAAGTGGACACTACAAGAACAAAGGTCATCAACAAGCTTTGGTGTGGAGGCATGTAGAAAAGAAAGCACACAATTGGGATATTAACATCCAATTATGTAAGCAAGTGTATGTTGATTTCTTTCTGGGACGCAAAGTTGATTACAACAACGTCCACAACAAGCATACCAAGGGAAAGTGCGAAACAAAGAAGATGCACAATGTCAATTCATATAATGAGCTCATAATAATCATTGTCATGGCTGATGAGTTAAAAGCAATGTTGAAAGTTATCGGTTCAGCAAGCATTACAGATTTAAAAGAAAGGATTGTGATGTTGGAGGAGAGTGGGAACAATGCACAATATAGCATAACAAGGAGATACAAAAGATGAAACAAGAGCTGGCCATTAAGGATAGGGAGATTGCTATGAAAGAGCAAGCAATGAACATGTTGTCTCAGGAATTACAAATCTTTAAAGACATAATTGGTTGTCGGAGACTCCGTAGGCCAAATGTGAGGTGACTTTGGGTAATCTTGGTAGTCGTTAAAACACTGTTGCCAACACCCAATCCCAGGGTTTTGAGTCGGGGTCTGATCGTTACTTCAAGATGTAAAAGGGAAGGTGTAGTGGTGACCTCTACTTGGACACTACGAGGGTCTGTGTACTGGTGGATTGGAGCTCCCCTCCTTCTGGTGTGTAGGCTCTCGCTGAGGAGGAAACAAGAGAAGAGAGAAAGGAGGGAGACTACGGTGGACAATGGTAAGAGAAGGGATGTATATATATGACATGTTAGAAGTGCAAGGTGGCCCCCTTTTCCAGAGCTAGCTAGAGCAAAACACACAAAGAAAATGGACTAGAAGGACCCTGAGTCACTGCTCGCCTGCCTGCTTATATAGTGGGTCGGGTGGTACTAGACATAGGCCGAGTGGTGCTCCCCCACTGGGCCTCCTCCCTATGACTGGACCTTGGCCTACTGACTTAATGCACCTCCCCCATGAGTGCTATCCTCAGTACTGTGGTGGTTGATCCAGACGATTGGATCTAGCATGCTATTAGTGTTGCTTGATAACCATCATTATCAATTTGTACCTACTATAAGTCGTCCACTCCACTGTTCGGTCTTCCTTTTGAAAAGCCACTCATTTGTGTCTACTTGTCATTTGATGATGGACAAACCACCATCAATCAAATGCCTAGACTTACATGTTGGCACGTCATCGAGCCATGCTTCCTTTATCCATGTCTTATGCTGTAGTGCTTGTGGTAGGTGGCAGCTTCCCTTTCTATTGCGGCCAACTTCAACTCCAGGGCGCAATCATTACATCCTGCAGCTTGGTGGCCCCTTGAAGTTTGGCCATGTTTCATGCTTGTTGCTCTTGGGTGTGTGCAAACTGGGCCTCCAGCTCCTGACTCGCTCGAGCCCGTGTTACAGCTGATGTTCCTTAATACTACTCTTGATGGTGTGCATGCTCCTCTAACTCCTTGATGGTGGTCCATAGCTGGTCCAACTGGGCTTTGGCTATTCGAATGCCTCAACTTGTTGTGATGGGACTATCACCATCTGTCCTTCTAGTGTGGCCTCCTTGTGATTTGTCGCAAGCTTTGCACTAGCTTGAGTTAGCTCTTGATCCCGCTCTATAAGCTGGCTAGTGTGTTTAGTGCAGTTCCTCCATGACTACTACCAACTTCTCTTGGGCTTTCTTGAGCCCCCTCCTTCTAGTCAAGCCTTGTATTGAGCTCATAATTTGCCGCTCTTTCTCTGCTATGGCATGCTCGTGGTCACACCTGAGTTGGTCATGGCGCCATTGAAGGCCATCATATCTCTTTGTAGCTTGTCGAGGCCCATAGCTAGTGCAGTGTAGGCCTCCTCTACATGCTTTCTCTCCATCTTCATGGTCTCCCATTGTTGGACTCCTTGGAGGACATGTTCCTGTATCCCTTGGCTTCTTTCAAAGCTGCTAATAATATTATTGTTCCATGAGCTTACCTATTATTTTGTCATGCTCTTTGGCCACTCTTGTGAGGTCCATGTTGTTGTAACCGCCATTGCTTTCCCAATTCAATTGAAGGCCTTTGAGTTCGATGTGGGTCGAAGAGGCCACCACCTATTAGCATGGAAGTGCTGGTAGGTGTCCTTGAGCCCATCTTCAGAATCTTCCCCCTCGCCCACCTGGTTGGCTAGTTATGACGGCCTGTAGGGTCTTTGGCCACTTTAAATCAAATTAATGAATTAATTTATTTTTAACAAGTTATTTAAATAATAAATGAATAAAATTTAATTTGACTCATTAATTTAAATTAAATTGAATTTGTATGAATTATTAAATATCGTAGGAACTAAATAAATGTAAATGAATTAATCAAATTAAAAATTAATAAAAATCCATTTAAATACAAATAGCATTTATTATTTAAATAAGGTTTAATTTGTGTGAATACTTTTTTAGTATTGAAAGTATAGAAGTTGATGTATATAGCAATACTGTCGGTGTCAAATATGGTAAAGATTTAAATTAAAAGTTAGAACTTATGGGTATATATGCGTGTGTGTAAAACTTCATTGCATATATATAGTGCGTGTGCATGCAATGTGTGTATTGTACTTATATATCTATATAAACGAGATTAACCTTGAACCATAATAGTGACTATTGTGTGTTTATACATAGATAGGCTAGGCGAAATGGCTTGCTAAAGCTTGCCTGTTATCGTACATTTTTATATAATTTTTGTAAATCCAAATAAAATGTTATTCTTGGTGCTGAGAACATGTTTATGGCTTATTACATAGTTAAATATTTTATAATTCTCTCAGTATTGAGAATCAATAATTTTTAATAAAGACATAGTAGGTTGTAATATTTATAAATTCATCTTTAACGAGATTTAGCACTTGTATATGCATAATAAGAAGAAATGTAATTGTAATTATTAATTATAAACTAAAAAACACTAATTTAATAATAATACTATACAAACTTTAACTATTTAAAATGAATTTAAAAATTTAAAATCTTTTTAAGGATTCTATATGTTATACATGAACGTGCATATAGATGGGCGGCACTACTCGTACCTGTACAATGGTAAAATTATATAGATGCATATAATATAAATAAGCATAATGTCTCTAATTATACATATATAATGAATGTATCTCTTTATTAGTAGTCTGTTTGAAAGATTAATCACAACATAAAGCATAACATAGCAACTTATATATTAATAAATTACATACATTGCGTGGGAAATATGAAGTTTTTCATAGCTTTAATTTGTATTTTGATTACCTTGTTATATCTTTCTATTTATAAATTATATATTGTACTATGGTTTTTATTTTTATATTTTAAATTTTATATATACTCATTAATATATTATATTAATTAATATTGTATACATACCATTACACATTGTGTACACATTCAAACATACCTTAATTTATATTAATATATTATAAATTGTATATTAAAAATACATTACTAATTTTAAAATTATAATTTAAAAATTTATAATGAAATTTTTAATCTTCTCTCACTATTAAATTGAAAACTTATTACACTTTATAAATTTTCATTTTAAACTCAACTTATCATTAATACTATAATGAATTTGTTATTGGTGATTTAATTTAAGGGTTTCATTTATTGATTTTTGAGTTGCCCCACATTTATAGGTTAAATTTTATATTAATAATATTATAATTGATGTAAGGTAAATAATATATTAAATTCTATACGTATTCTTATTTTTAATCTTATAAAAACATATATATATATATATATATATATATATATAATATATATATATATATATATGCAAAACAACGTAATTTTATTAATTGATCACCTTCCACAAAGTTACAAAGACAATGTAAATTTGATTATGCACCGTCAAATTGATAAGATGCAAGGCTTTAGTGGAGAGTGTGTATTATAATGTACTTACAATACTCAGCTCGCAAGAGTGATTATATTGATTGTGTGTTGTCACCTCTCACTCCGAGGTGTCCTCGGACTCGGACAGGAGTCCCACTTCCCGCCGCAACTGTACAAGTCCATTAACACACTACGAAGTCCGTCCTAGTCTCTGCCTATAGAAGCTCTCCATCCTCTACCATGCCTAACTTCTCATGTATGTTCCTCATCAACACGTAAGCAGCTCCTACACTTCCCTCGTCCTCGTTAAGAGCCACCAATGCATTGAATGCAACCCCGGCAGTTACCACGTTTCCCCACTTCCTACATGCACCTAATAAGCTGGTCCATATAACACTGTTCGCTACAAATGGCATTCCTATGACAAGTAATAATGCCTCCTCTAATCTGTTAGCTCTTCCCAACATATCAACCATACATGCATAATGCTCCACAGTCGGTTTAATACCATACGTAGACATGGTATCAAAACACCTTCGACCCTCATTCACCATACCCGCGTGGCTACACGCTGTGAGTATCAACAGCATTGTAACACTGTCCATTTGTAAACCACTCTCCTGCATTCTCTTCACCACCCTGAACACCTGTGATGTGTCTCCTAGCGAGGTGTATCCTCCCATCAAGGCAGTCCAAGATAGAGTGTCATGAGAATGCATCCTGCTGAATACATCCTCAGCCGCAGCCATGTTCACATTTCCCATAAAAGTCCAAGACAGAGTTTAGAATGAACTCGTCTTGCTCCCACCCGAGCTCACAAACTCGATTGTGAATCTCCTGTCCAGTTTCTAACGCTCCCATACATGCACAGGCCTTGAGTGCAGCAGCAAATGTAGCAGGGGCTGGTGCACAGTTCATGCTGTTGAACACTTGAAGTGCCACTGAACTCTCTCCGTTCTCCACGTATCCAAGGATTAATACATTCCAGCATACAGCATCCCTTTGCGGCATTCCATCGAAAACATCACGGGCACGTACCATGTCCCACATTTTCTGTACATGTCTACCAAGGTGCTTCCCACAACTATGTCTTTGTCAAAACCGAGCTCCGTGGCCTGTTTATGAACTGACAACCCCTTCTCTAGCTTATTTAACCCTCCACACGCCTTCAGTGCAGCAACACATGTAACACAGTTCGGGGCACAGTCCATATTGTCGAACACATCCAGTGCCACTAAGCACTGTCCATTCTCCACGTATCCAAGGATTAAGACGTTCCACGACACGACGTCCCTGTGGGTCATTCTATCGAAAACATCACGAGCCAGTAACATATTACCGCATTTTCTGTACATGTCAACCAAGGTGCTTCCTACGAGTATGTCTTTCTCGAAGCCAAACTCTCTGGCCCGCCTATGAACCGACACCCATTCTGCAGACAGATATCCTTCTCCGGTTTATTATCGGTTGCCGAGGCTGCAATGGCGTTGAGTACAGCAACAAATGTAACACCATTTGGTGCACAGTCCATTCTTTGGAACATCTCCAAGGCCAGTGAGTTCTGTCCGTTCTCTACATATCCGAGGATTAAAACGTTCCAGGATACAACATCCCGGTGTACCATTCCATCAAAAGCAGCACGAGCCTGCAGTATGTCCCCGCATTTTCCATATGTGCCCACCAGCGTGTTTGCCACAACGATATCTTTCTCAAAGCCAAGTTCTCTGGCCTGTCTATGAATAGAAACCGCTCTCTGCAGACAGACCAACTCTGCACATGCCTTGAGTGCAGCAACAAACGTAACACGGGTTGGTGCACAGTCGATGCTGTTGAACACATTCAAAGCGACTGAACTCTGTCCGTTCTCCACATATCCAAGGATTAACACATTCCAGCATACAATATCCCGCTGCAACAAACTATCGAAAACATCACGGGCTCGTCTCATATCCCCACATTTTCTGTACATATCTACCAAGGTGCTTCCCACAGCTATGTCTTGGTCGAACCCAAGCTCTGTGGCCTGCCTATGAACCAACATTCCCTTCTGCAGACAGATATTCTTACTACATGCCTTGAGTACAGCGATAAACGTAACACGGTTTGGTGTACAATCCATGCGTTCGAACACGTCCAAAGCCACGAAACTCTGCCCGTTCTCCACGTATCCAAGGATTAGAGCTGTCCAAGAAACCACATTACGCTCGATCATGTTCCCAAACACGTCCTGGGCCTCCCGCATGCTGCCGCATTTGCTATACATTGATATCAGTGTACTGGCAACGTATATGTTCCTGTGACAAGCCTGAGTCTATTGCACAGAATGTAAGATTTTCCCTCGTTGTAAGTCTCTTCTCTTGCCACATTGCTTCAGCTCTCCAACCAGTGCACTTGTGGTCCCTGGTTGACCTGAACACTGAGCATATAGGTATGTACATACATATGTGCATATTCATCAAACAAATCTACATGTGTAGAAATATGAATATGAATATACTATATAATATCTATTTGTATTATATTTTATTATATAGATAGATATAATATATAATATGAATATCTGAGTAATATATTATATTTATATGTCTCTCTCTACACACAGTTTTACTTATCAAGTTAAAATATTTTTAAATATTATTAATACAGATGCCCATCGTTGGTGGGTTTAACTATTTAATAATAATTATTATTTACCTAATTATTATCTTTAATTTAATAAAGTGAATCTTTAATGCAGTTATTATCCTTAATATAATGAATTTATCCTCAAGCTTTTAAATGTAACTTAACTATTTAATAATTCTTAATCTAGTTTCCCTTTAACTTAGTTATTATAACTTAACCGAGTTAAAACTCTTAACTTAGTTCTTATTCTTAATGTAATTAAGCTAAATGTTGATAAGTTTTAGGTGTTGAGAAAATATGATCGCTTAATGCACTTAGGTATTTAATAATGGTTCAACTGGGTATCGTTAAGTATTTACATGAAACTCTAGGCTAAACTAGCATTTCCATTTAAAAAACTTTTAATCTCGTTTTTCATGTCTCGATTGGGTTATTAGTTAGTTTCGATAAGTTTGGTATGTTGAATATGGGTAAGAACATCCTTAGGGTTAACTTAACCCAAGGGTTTCCCTAACCCCACATCGATGGGTCATTATGTTAAACTCACCAAGTATATTTTATTGAAAATGATATTTCATGTTAGCCCACTTTACGAAATAGGAAAATGAAGGGGACCTCTGTCACATATATTGAATAAGATATGTGGTGAAATTTTCTTAGGTTCATAATTAAGTTCGTTATTCTTATACTAATGCAAGTTATAGTTTATATCATTAAGGCACAACCCTTTATTGTGATACATTTTAAACGATAAGGGTACATATCACTTTCGAAGTAGTTTACCCTTAACGTTGGTGAATTCGTGCATGGAAGGTCTTGTTGAAATACATATTCCAAAGGTTAGAGATTGAGGCATGACTTCAACCTCCTTTTTAACATCAAACTAAGAGCAACACTCGCAACTAAGCAAGACACATTTATATCCTTATCTAACTATAAACATGAGATTTTAGTTAACAAATTCTCTTTACTAAGTTCTTGAGGGTTCACAAAGAGGTTTTACGTTCGTGACATTAGAAGTAACTCTTAAATATGAGGGCTATGGCGAGATAACCCACATCTTGGGAAATAATTTCATATGAAGATGTGACATTAAGCTAAATGGCACATGGTACAATGCCCAAAACACGCCCTTTGGGGTTGTCTCATGAGCTTAGGGTTGAATACTATAACGCTGAGGGTTGGATACTCTAGCAAGCAGGCATGTTTGTGATCGACTAGGGAGGTGCTTGGGATCTAAGAGTTGAATAACCTAAGCTTATTAGCAAAAGTCCTTTTATGAGACACTTGATGTTACAATCTTTCGCTCTCCCTTATGCCAACTAGGCAAGGTGTTTATGAGAGGGCCCCTGGAAAGTGGATGCCCTCGTCCACAGACTCAAGGGTTACTATTATGCTTTCCTCCTAGAAGGTGCAGCCAAAGGCGTTTATACTCATGCTTGGCTCGCACCCAGCTTAGAGGCGATCCCCACATTGTGTGACCGCTTGGCTGTACTCGCATCACATGTCAATGGGGGCGAAAGGCGGCTCTAGTTGAAAAGTGGATGCCCTTATCCACAAACTCAAGGGTTGCTACTATGCCTTCTTCCTAAAAGGTGCAGCCAGAGGTGTTTCTACTCATGCTTGGCTCGCACCAGCTCAGAGGCGATCCCCACATTTGTGATCGCTTGGCTATACTCGCATCACATGTCAATGAGGGCCAAAGGCGATCCCAGAGAGCCGCTTGGCTATACACATGTGATCGAAGGGTTTAGTTAGGCATTGGTTGTACACATGTGATCGAAGGGTTTAGTTAGGCAAGGACAAGTGCGCCAACCTTAGTGGCGTGAGCTTTACTCAAAGTTCATGTGATCGAGGGGTTTAGTTAAGCATTGGTTGTAATCGAGGGGTTTAGTTAGGCAAGGACAAGTGCGTCAACCTTAGTGGCGTGAGCTTTACTCAAAGTTCATTCCCTAATGAGAATCGAATCCGGGACCACTCTAATACCAAATGTCAGAACCTTTTCCTCTCAAACTAGACAAAATAGGGTTATTCAAGTCTAGCCTTAAGGAGTTTACTTAGTAAAACACTCATACACATTTGTTCTCATTAAGTATTAACCCTAGGTTTAAGATATGACTTGGCTACTCAAACCCTTAAAGGTTAGTCATGGTTCCTTGTTGCCCAAAATGGGTTGTACCCCGTATAAGGGTGATTTTCCAAGGGGTGTCATGATGCTTTAACTCTATCACGAGAGTATAAGGCATGTTTCCTTAGTGGGGTTAGTGCATAAGCATGTAAGTTCTTAGGGCAAAATCCTAAAGTTTACTGGAATTATTCTATAAAGTTTGAAGGATATTCATTTTAGGGATTTAAAAGTCTCGTGCCTATGTAATGAATTACACTCTTTGGGTTGCTTTAAAAGACTTAGCGTTGTTCACATAGAATATGACACGGAATAGTCACTTAACAGCCTCGTGTTGCCATGTATTAGCCCTTCAAGTAAAAACTCTTACATCATGCTTAGGTTTAACCATTTGATTCAATTGTTATCACTTATGTATGGCATAACAAGGGGAAAAAGAGCTCCTTGTTAGAAGGACTATGAGATTAATATATTAATTGCTCTTTAAAGAGCACTTAAAAGAACCATGAGATTAGTGCATTAATAATATAGAGATTCTTTACCAGAAACAATTACATGAGAAATTTGAAATGATTAAGATCAAATGAAAAAAGACTAATACAAAGTTGATAATGAAAGTGTTGAAGTGAGACAACATGCCATATGGACCAGCTTATTAGGTGAATGTAGAAAATTGACAAACATGGTAATTACCGGGGTTGCATTCACTGCATTGGTGGCTCTTAATGAGGACAAGGGAAGTGTAGGAGTTGCTTATGTGTTGATGCGGAACATACATGAGAAGTTAGGCATGGTATAGGACCGGGAGCTGTTAAAGGCTAAAAGAAAGGCAACCAGGACTTGGACGGACTTTTTGCTGTGTTTGTACATTTGCAGGGGAACGCTCTCCACTTATAAAGTATTGAAGAAATGTTAAACCTTTTACTTTTATCAAATAGAAAATAGCACACTTTTTTTTCTTAACCAGTTTATAGAAAGCACGACAATATTACAAACTGAAGACCTCCTTGAGTGCTTTTAGCACGTAACTTAGGTCTACCCCAAGTCCCATCCGTAGTATACGCACTATGTATAATCCCTACCGGTAAAAACCCTCTTCACTAAGTTAAACTATCTCTAGCAAAAGCTCCAAGTCAACCATATTCTTGTCATTAAAGCTTAAAAAATTAGCTTAGCCAAATCGAGAGGCCTTGACTCCTTGTTTCGCACACATTTTATGAGAGTATTTCTTAGCCACAATCCTACCATAGTGAAACAAGAAATTCTCCTACTATGGATGGTATCTAGTTCCATAAATATAACCTTTGGTAAATAAGTAGTTTTGAACTAGAGCTTCATTATAGTGAACCATGGGATGATTCTCCTTACCCAACGTGTAAGCAAGGTACAAAAGATTTCACACGACCACCTGATCTTGCCATGGACAGTGCATGTCGAAGTACACAAGCAAGTTACCTTTATATTTACATTGAGAAGGCTACTCTTATGCAAGTTGTAACTAAAATGGGCAGCTATAGTCCCATTTCCTAATAATTAGCAATTTTAGCTATTTAATTAGCATTTTCTAATATTAAAGGAATATTCTTTAGAATATATTTGAAAATAGAATATTCTTTAGAATATTCTATTTTGTATTCTACCCTTTAATAAATTATAGCATTCATTGAACAAAAATTAATAACATTATAAAAGTAGAAGGTATTAAATTATATAATATATTGCCTAATATAACAATTAAGGAAGAGCATAAGAGGTACATTATATAAATATTGATGTTGTTATTAAAATATTAATATTTAAATATAACATTATTAATTAAAAATTTGTAGTAGTAATAATATATATATAAAATCCTATAATAATATAGTCAATCTTCCATATCATTTTTTAAATTTATATAGTTAAGTAAACAATTTGGTACTATTATTAAAGAGTTTATAATAATTATGAATATTAAAATAATATTTTATAATTTTGTAATTGCTTTAAGCTTCAGAAAACATACATTCCCTTGCAGTTTTGTTAATCGTGACTTTATCAACGCTTCTTGACATCCACCCATATCGAATGGATTTAACATTTATAAAACATGCTGGGTCTTTTTGATTGGGAGACCATGTTTTCTCTAGGCATCCATTATATCTTTCGCTCTCCTTCTCGTGTCGCCTTTTTTGTGGTTTGAACCATGCAACCTTAACAATACTATTTTTTGTGATTACTTCAGGTGTGTCGATAATTTGACCCATCCAAATAGGCTGATTATATGACGCATCTGGAGTAATGAGAACCATCATTAGTTTTTGAAGATCCTGGCAGCAATCAAAGTATGCTTTAGGTTTTTGGTTCCTTTGTCCAACAAAGTGTGGGGTTTGCACTTCCACATCACTACTGGCTTCTATGTCGTCTGTGCTCAGTGATGTCATTTCAATCTCCTCTCGCCACCTTGTTTTAGGCCAAAAAGGGTGTTGCAATTCTGTACTTGTGACAGTAGGCCCTTCCAACTCTCGAACAACAGTCTCCCAATAGTCAACCACATGCTTATATAGTTCTGAGTAACCAGTTGCCTTATCAGAATTCTTTGGCATCGATTTTTGAACCCATGCCACATATTTTTTGATGCCATCAATAATAACCTCTTGTTCCTTGAGCTGGGCACTCAATGGAATAGGGTCTGGTTGTCCTTCTGGGAGAAGTGGCTTTCCATTCTCTCCACTTTTGAAGAGCATTAACCCCTCTTTCGGTAACCACTCCTGCTCTGATGGCCGTAACTTGTACTGCATAATAGGTATACCATCTCGTATGGAGAAAAAGAATTGTAGCGGCACAAGGTGACCAACTAAAGAATCACTCCCCTCTTTTATATACTCCTTGAGAAATTTTTTGAAGTCTGGCACCTCAGTCACAAGCAAAGCACAACTTTTTTTGGAGATGCAATTTTCAAAAAGATTCATCATATGCGGTAAGGTAAGTGCACTTGTCCTTTTTGTAGAGTTGGAGACCTTGCTGAAGAACGCATCAATATCTTCATGAGTGTGACCAACCATAAGAAAACTGAGCGTGATTGTTTCAAACACACCTTTGGCAACAAGCATTGACAAGTATGCTAGCACATATCTAGAAAATAAAAGTAAGTATGAGCTTGAGAAACCCTTAAGTAAAATGATTTACCTATTTTTGTTCTCGCCTGCACAATTATCCATCTGTAAAAGCAAATGACGAGGAAGCTTATTTGATGTTGAGGACACATGTACACTATTTGAGCTAGATCCCTCCACTGAACCTGAACTCTCAACAGGGCCATCTGTTTTTTGTGCAGGTTGCTGACAATGCCTCTCATATTCCCAAGTAGCCTCAAGTGCAGACGTGTTCATGAGAGCATTATGTAAAGGTTGAAGGTGTTGTTTCTTCACTTTGAGATCACCGATAGGACTTGTCTGTGAGTGGGCTTCAAGGTTTCTGAAACACATGGCCAACGACCCAATAGTGAAATTGGAGTCGCTAGACCAATGTGGAAGTGAAAAGTGTCCATATGATTCACAACCGTGTCCATGTGTTAGCACACCTGTCAATGAAATCGGAAGTTTCATGACATTTCCAAGGCACTTTGGTGTTGCAACGAGCTTTGGAATGCTGGTCTTTGAATGATCCATCTTGTCATGGATCAAGCACAGGTACTCTGATGGGCGTGACACAGAAAGCATGCGGTGTGCATAGTACTGAGACCGGCAAGTTTGTTGCGCAATCATGTGGGCCTCCATCTTCTTTTGAATGGCAGTGATCTCCACCAAGGTTTTTGCACAAGCCTCTGCAGCCTTCAATGATGTACAAGTGTCACACTTGGAAAAGCTAGAGTGTTTTGCAATCTCCACATCCTTAAAATGAGTATTCCATATGTTGTTGAAGGTACCAGTGCAGATTGCTTGCAGCCCCATCAAGCTGAGGCACTTGTTCACATGTTCACACAGCTTCAATTGAGTGTAGATCGAAGGCAAAACCTTGAGATTTTCCCTGACCCCTGCATTTGTGGTTCGGCATTTGTGAGGCATCCTGTCTGCATTTGCTTCCACAAAAGCCTTGAGTATCTCTATGGCTGCCATAATGTGAGAGCGGGTTTTGACCAAGCCAGTGTTCCCATGTACTGAGGTTCGCGCTCCATCTAACCACTCATCCCTCCGACGTAGAACGTGGTCTTTGGGATCCCATATATACTGTACCAAGCTTTGAAGCAGATGGCCACCTTATTAAATACCATGGATGTACTCTGATAACCTGTGTCCGAAGCCATTCCATCAATACACCCAGTTAGTGCAGCATATACAAACTCATGCCTTTGCTTTTGGGTGAGCGTACGAAAGACATGTCTACATTGGGTAATTTCATTCCGGTCTGCCATCTGACAACACTTCTTCTTGCAGCAGTCAATCGTGGAAATGCTCGTAACACTTTCGGAAGATGTAGGATCCATCTTCATCCTCTTGCTGAAACATGTAGGGGAAGATCTGCAACCCATGAATCGCCTTTTTCTTAATAGGACCAATGCAAGGAACCTCTTCAAATATGAGTTGTTCTTCCGGGTTGTTATTATTGAAATCCAACCCAGAATATGTTGAACCATCTTGCCGTCTTAATTCAGATGTTCGCCACCTCACGAGGGATCCAGGATGCAAAGTGCCATTAGGTGAAACCTCTGTCACAACTACACCCACGAAGTCGGACCCTAGTTTCTCTTCTGACACTGCTTCCATTGGATTTATAGCTGTGATGATGCCTCTCCCAACCTCAATCTCATGAAGAAAGAGAATCACCTCATCCATCACAGCAGGCAAGCCATCATCTGGAAAACTCGTGCTACTGTTTGTTTGTGACTCTGTATATTCTGTGTCAGCCTTGACTTCATCCAAATTCCACAATACAGGAGAACCCTCCTCAAATTCCATTCCAGGAACCTCAACATGCTTGAAAATGGTGTTCACCCATACGTACACACAAGATCCTTGGGCAATATTGTGACATGATGCATTATCATCTCGAACTTCCACAGTTCCAGTGCCAACTATCTCGTTGTTCCGAAGAAGACATACTTTATCTCCAGTATTATACATATTGTCCTGCACATAAATAATTGTGTTATTTATGATATCTGTTTATGCAATATTTGTAAGAAATCATAACTGCAGTTGCTTAATAATATGCATGTGCAATAATACATAATTATATATAAAATAATATCTCATGCTTTATTAATATAACTGATGGGCGGGATTAATCCCGCCGCAGACTCTACCCCTTCAGAGTGAGTCGGCGGGATTAATCCCGCGCCGACTCTACCCCATTAATCCCGCCGCCGACTCTACCCCGTCGGAGAGGCGGCGGGATTAATCCCGCCGCCTACCCAGTCGGAGAGAGCGGCGGGATTAATCCCGCCGCGCTCCCTCCGACGAGGAAGTACCGGCGGGATTAATCCCGCCGGGCTCCCTCCGACGAGGAAGTAGCGGCGGGATTAATCCCGCGCGGGTCCCTCCGACTAGGAAGTACCGGCGGGATTAATCCGCCGCCGGATCTTCCTCGTCTGTGAGAGTCGGCGGGATTAATCCCGCCGCAAATTCCTCCGACGAGGAAGAGGGGGCGGGATTAATCCCGCCCACAACACTGACGACGGAGAATAGGCGGCGGGATTAATCCCGCCCACAACTCTGACGACGGGGAATAAGCGGCGGATTAATCCCGCCCACAACTCTCTCCGAAACTATGATTTCAAAGAGATTGGGATGAATTCTGCCCACAAATATTTAAAACAGGGAAGTAGTGGCGAGATTAATCCCGCCACCCCTTCTCTGCCTCCTAAAATGGTTGGCGAGATTAATCCCGCCGACAACTCTTTCTAATAAATTCAAGTAAATCATTATCAGTTGAGAGAGTTATCGCGGGATTAATCTCGCCGCTCTTTTTAAGAGGCGGAGAAGCATTGCCCGAACTAATTCTGCCATAGCTATGAAAGAGATGGTGGCGGGATTAATCCCGCCACCTCTTCAAAGAGGCGAAAAAAAATGGCCGGATTAATCCCGCCGCCCCGGCTAACCGAGAATATTAAGTTAAAAGTATATTTAAACGGGATAAATCCCTAACAGAATATATTGTAATCCTAATGCATTCCTAAATCCCTAAATTCTAAAATTTAAAGAGAATGTAAGAGAGTGAATCTTTATAAATATATCTAAATTTGTTTATAATACTTACTTGTAAACAGCACTGAAGGCGCCGTGCTTTCCTATAAACAATAGCGCACCCAATTTAATGTCGCTCCTGAGCTGATCACTAAGAAGAAAAAAGAAAATCTGAAGAGTGAAAATGAAGAAACCCTTGCCGGAGAAAGAACCAGATCTGAATTTGAGTGGGAAATTAAATGTATTTTCAAATTTACATGTCAGACTGATAATACTTATGTCAGAAATTCAAAATTTTTGAAAATAAAAAAAGAAAATTTAAGATGAGTTGAAACAAATAACCGACAGTCTGACATATATACTCTCCAATTCCAATGAGTGTTTTAAAATTGCATTTAATGTCATTCAAGTGCTTCAAGCTGTTTAATATTACGAAATTTTTGTAATTATTCTACATTCTTAATATTCAAGTATATATTATTAAGTTTATATTATATATATATATACACTAATACAATAAATAAATTGATATATTATTATGTATCATTTAAAATATATTCATAGTCTGTTTATTATTATTATTTTCTTAATTACTCGAGTAATTAATTTACATTTCCTACTATTAATGGGATATTCTTTATTATTTTCTTAATATTCAAAGAATATTCCAATATTAAACTGATTATCATAATTAAATTAGTCTTATTCTTAATTATCTCAGTAATTATTCTACATTTGTATATATTAATGGGATTTTCTCAATTAATTTGTTATTATTTCAAGAATATTCTAGTGTTAAACCTTATTATCAATATTAAATTAATATATATTATTAAAACTATATATGGCTATATATTAGATAAAATCATATATTATTATGTATAATTTAAAATATGTTCATAGTGTGTATATTAATATTATTTTCTTAATTATTCGATGTTTGTTTTGCACATATTATATAAACACAATCATAAATTTATATATACATGTGCACACGCATTAGAAGCACTTACAGAGACACATATGCACACACATGCACATTGCCCTAAACCAAACTTGAGAAATTATATGTTGCTTCTTTATTGAAAAACATCATGTTCAACGCATGTATGATCTATATGTACTCAGTGTGTGTGTATGTAACACATTGAATTTACACATGTAATATATATGTATGTCTGTGTGTATACACGTGTGTATGTATATATGTGTACTAATATAATATATGCAATGTGTACGATTTTCATTTGTTAACACTCTATCTCTTCTCTCATACATACACAGTGTCACCATGCATAATCCCTTCTCTCATACATACACACCATGCATGATCATGATCCATAATATGTAGCCTGTCTCTTCTCTCATACATACACACCATGCATGATCCATCCTAACCCTAAACCCTAAACCCTACATTGAATTTACACATGTAATATATATGTATGTATGTGTGTATACAGTGTATAGTATATGTGTGTACTAATATATCCAATGTGTATGAATTTAATTTGTTAACACTCTCACTCTTCTCTCATACATACACACCATGCATGATCCATGTAAATATGTACTGTCTCTCTTCTCTCAAACATACACACCATGCATGATCCATAATATGTATTGTCACTCTTCTCTCATACATACACATCATACATGATCCTGTACTCTGTCTCTCTAATATTAATATATACTAATATGTATGTATGTCTATGTGTATAATACTATGTGTGTATATATGTATCGCTGCATGTGAAACTTTAACACTCTCAATATGTACTGTCTCTCTTCTCTCAAACATACACACCATGCATGATCTATAATATGTATTGTCACTTCTTCTCTCATACATACACACCATACATGATCCTGTACTCTGTCTCTCTAATATTAATATATACTAATATGTATGTATGTCTATGTGTATAATACTATGTGTGTATATGTATCGCTGCATATGAAACTTTAACACTCTCATGGACACACACGTGTTAAGCCCTTGCATGATATTTATTCTTGGGGTGTATATGATACACCCACGCACATGCACACGCTGATAATATAATGAAAGAATATTCATTTAGGGCGAATCTATAATTTATTCTTTTTAGGGTTTAAGTATATTCTTAGAAGGAATATTTGATTAGGGTTAATATATATTCTATTCCTTTTAGGGTTTAAGTATATTCCTAGGGTTTGTAAGGCGGCGGCGTGGAAAACTCCTTCTCTCTCTCACACAGGTGAGATCTCTCTCTCTCTCTCACACGCACACTCCTCTGAGTTTATTTATTTATTTTTATTCACATATATATTTATATGTGTGTGTATCTTAATAATATAATTTAGATCTCTATCTCTCGCACACACACGCACACTCGTATACATACACACACACACACACACACACACACACACACACATATATATATATATATATATATATCTGTATATTATATATATATATTATATATATATATATAATATAATATAATATATTATCTCCTTCTCTCTCTCTTCTCTATAGATCTCTATCTCTTACACACACACGCACACTCGTATACATACACACACACACACAATATATATATATATTATATATATATCTCCTTCTCTCTCTCTCTTCTCTATAGATCTCTATCTGTCGCACACACGCACACTCGTATACATATACACACACAGATATATATTATATAATATATATATATATATCTCCTTCTCTCTCTCTCTTCTCTATAGATCTCTATCTCTCGCACACACATGCACACTCGTATACATATACACACACAGATATATATATATATATATATATATATCTCCTTCTCTCTCTCTCTTCTCTATAGATCTCTATCTCTCGCACACCACACACTCGTATACATATACACACACAGATATATATATACATACACACACACACACACACACACATATATATATATATTCTATTTATTTATCTATATATATGTGTGTGTGTGTGTATCTGTATAATTTTATTGATTTGTTAATTGTATCTCTCGCACACACATGCACACTCCTGTATATATATATATGTGTGTGTGTGTTTTGTTTATCTGTATGATTTTATTTGTTTCACACACGCATACACACGATATACATATACATATATATATATATATATATATATATAATATACCTATGTATACATACATATATTATGTGTACCAGTATCTGTATAATTTTATTTATTTATCTATCTCTCGCACACACACGCGTATATACATATATATGTGTGTGTGTGTGTATCTGTATAATTTTATCTGATTTGACTATCTTTGGCACACACACGCACTCTCCTACACACACATATACATATATATATCTGTGTGTGTGTGTGTGTGTGTAGCGGCAGGATTAATCCCGCCGCTATATGGTGAGACGTGTGTAGTGGCGGGATTAATCCCGCCGCTATATAATTAGCCACTCGGCGGCGGGATTAATCCCGCCGCGTACGCATGCCCTGCGCGGAATCGGGCGGGATTTATCCCGCCGCCATTGGCCTGCCTGAAGGGCCTAGGCGGCGGGATTAATCCCGCCGGATTCCGCACAGGGCATTGGCATCCGGCGGGATTAATCCCACCGCGTACGCATGCCATGCGCGGAATTGGGCGGGATTTATCTTGCCGCCATTAGCCTGCCTGAAGGGCCTAGGCAGCAGGATTAATCTCGCCGGATTCCGCACAGGGCATTGGCGTCCGGGGATTAATCCCGCCGACTAAGGCCCGAGTGAAGGGCCTGGGCGGCGGGATTAATCCCGCCACGTACGCATGCCCTGCGCGGAATCGGGCGGGGTTTATCCCGCCGCCATTGGCATGCCTGAAGGGCCTAGGCGGCGGGATTAATCCCGCCGGATTCCGCACAGGGCATTGGCGTCCGGCGGGATTAATCTCGCCGACTAAGGCCCGAGTGAAGGGCCTGGGCGGCGGGATTAATCCCGCCGCGTACGCATGTCCTGCGCGGAATCGGGCGGGATTTATCCCTCTGCCATTGGCCTGCCTGAAGGGCCTAGGCGGCGGGATTAATCCCGCCAGATTCTGCACAGAGCATTGACATCCGGCGGGATTAATCCGCCGCGTACGCATGCCCTGCGCGGAATCGGGCGGGATTTATCCCGCCACCTAGGGCCCAAGTGAAGGGCCAGGGCGGCGGGATTAATCCCACTGCCATGCGCAGAATCGGGCAGGATTAATCCCGCGCCAAAGGCCTGCCTAAAGGGCCTAAGTGGCAGGATTAATCCCGCCCGATTTCGAGCAGGGAATTGGCGTCCGGCGGGATTAATCCTGCCACATAGGGACCGAGTGAAGGCCCTGGGCAGCGGGATTAATCCCGCCGAGCCTTCAATGCCTGTTGGAGGAATGAATCCCGCCACCCTTCCTTTTTTTCTCCATTGGTGAGTCGGACCAATCCCAAACGTTTCTGTCTGAGACGTAGAAGGTTTACAACATACCAATGGAGAGAACGGGGAAGGGTGGGGAAATTCATTTAACCATCCCTTACATGGTGGGCGAGATTAATCCCGCCTCCTTTCTGGAGTCACTGAAGGGGTGTGCCAAATAAACCCTTCCCAGTTCTCTCTGAGACCGAGAAGCGTGGCAAGATTAATTCCGCACTCCCATTTAAGGCCTCCAGAAAGGTGGCGAGATTAATCCCGCCCACTCTTTCAGGAGGCATTGAAGGGGTGGCGAGATTAATCCCGCCGCACCTTCCATGTAAATATATATGTGTATTAGTATATATAAGTTACATATTTTATTTTATTTACTTTTATCATCTTATCAGAATATTTCGAGTAAAAGCTAGGAAACTATGTAAAACTGTCCAGAGCTCACATTTGTGGTGGTTCTAAAACGAAATGTTATCTTTCCTTTGAACTAGCACAAAGGTGAGCTTTGGACAGTTAATTCCGTCTACTTCTCTCTGTGTATTATTTTGTATATTCGGGTTTATACAAGTGTGTGTGCGTTTTTATATGATTTGTATTCATAGTGTATTATTTTGCAGAAGGACGATTTAATTAAACAAGGAGATCGAGTCATTAGTACGGAATCGTCGTCAAATTCTGGGTAAGAATTAAAATAAAATCTTATACTCGGATATGTGCTTGAACTAATCATTTTTGTATTCAGATGTGAAATTGAGGTGACATTAAAGACGAGAGCAGGAGAAGAGATGGGCAGGGGATTCTGGAATCAACTTGGCCATATTTCAAACTAAACGGGAAGCGCATTGGAACAACCATAGTTGCTGTCAAACTAACCTCTGTCACATCGCATGGACAAGCAAAACAATGGAAAGTGGGTGTGCTAGTCAAGCATCCGAAAGCATGCTGTGAACCCATATTGAACGATGCTCGACACATATGCCTTGTTCCATCCAATGTCACGTTCTCGGATCCGGAGGTCGCCAGTTACAACATTAATTTCGGGTGGTTTTGTCGACTTGTGGATAATGACGTTCACGTGTTCACTAATGATGTTGACCGTGGAGTTCTTCTTCAACTCAATGAAAGCCCATCTATGGAGGGGATCCAACTGGATGTCTACTTCAAAGATCTTCAGACTCATCGAGTAGGTGTATTCTCAGGAGATATTGCTTCACATACAGAAAATCCACAAGTGGAGCAATCGTCCCTCTTCACATTGAAGAAGAAACAGCGACATCATAAAGGAGATTGAGAGGGTGGCTTGGTCTCAGGTTCTTTACAGATCACGTTCAATTTGCTTAGCAAATTTCGGGAGCTGGAAGAGTGTGCCGAGAACATTAAACATCATCAATCGGGGATCACACATGTTGATTCGGATCCTAGAAGAAAATCATTAGTCGTTTTGTCAGCTGCACCTGTGGCGTCCCATGCTGCAATAAGCCACAAGGAAATGATGTTGGATGATAGGATTTACCAGTGTAGGGTTAAGTATTGCAGCGTCAACCCAAACTTCAATTACAGGCCCTGAATCAGGAACGTGTAGCTGAGCTCATGGAGAAGATGAAGGACGACAATTCTTACACCGTTCCACATAATGCTGTTTTGTGTGCATACTACGAGAGACACAAAGGCGCTGACAAAGTGTGGATCACAACATCGGAACAAATGAGGAAGGTTCAGACAGAGAATAAAAAATCAGTTAAGTACTACATCATTAGTGGCTAGCACAATAACGACAACCCAACGACTTCTGGACGAACACAACAAAGGAATGATGGCAACAAAACTTTCCGAGCATACCCGTGAGAAGCTGACAAAAAGATCGGCATTTTTAGCGAAGCCGAATCTCACAATCGAGCAGTACCATAAGTTATCGGCGGAATGGGACGCTGCAGACACCAACCACTACAACAGCAAAATATGAAAGAAGTTCAAACACACGCGAGCCGTGTGGGAATCTCTTCAGCGACCCAAAGAGCTACTCCAGGGAATACACAATCTGCAGACTACCGGGTAAGCAAATTGTTTGGGCAAGATTTATCTCGCCGGTATATTAATTTGTTTTTTCTCAGAGAGTTGAAGAAATTGGAGCAGTTGATTTTGCCATGTGGGCGGGAAGGAAACATCCTTTTTGATGATGTTGATTTCTTGTCCCGAGGATATGATCTTTGCGAAATGGTTGGGGATTATGGAATCCTTTGCAAAAGGAACATTGAAGAAGAAGCAGACAAGTGAAGTGGAGCCCTCAGAGAAGTCTGCAAAGAAACCCAGTAAGACGCCGAAGGCTAAGTCTATTCAATCTATAAAGGATGTAGACAACGATTTCAAGCTTACATGGTTAAAGCCTTTAAATGGAACAACGATGGAGGAGATGGAAGTCTTGGCTGATTTGGTGATTGATGGCAAATTACATATTAACAACAGCAGCCCCACCTCTCCTTTTCATCTCAAGGCAATGGAGTTGAAGACGGTCAGGCACTTCAAGGAGTGGTTGGGAATACACTGCCACAAACTGGGTTGGATTTCAGCTTCAACATATGAAGAGGTCAACAAATATTTGCATGTGACAAATGATGATATGCTTGTCGAATGGGTGAATCAATCGGAAGATCTGGGCAAGAATCTATTGCACGCCAACGCCAAAAAGGAGAACATTGCGATGACGCCTTCTCTTATGGCAGTCCTTCAGCAGCGGAGAACCGAGTTGAACCTTATAAAGGAGGATGCTACGAATCACGACAAGCCTACAGATGTTTGTTGTTGGATTCGGAGACTTTATGGGGTACCTGCTGTGTAGGAAACCGTTTCAATTGTTTGTGATGGATCGGCGGGTTCAAAAAATCCTTCGACAGACAGGACACTAGAGGATTGGTGGAGAAACTTAGCCGTGCAAGCATGTACAAGAAGGTATTTATTATTGAATTCATACTTGCACTCTTGACTGATATCTACGTTTTCAGGTATTTATTTCTTGATTCTTGCTCATGTCACCGATACCTTTGCCTTCTCCTTTGCCAAGAGGAATAAACATCGTTGGACAGGATTTTATATGAATGATGCTGATCCGAAGTGCATTGATTCGGTTGTTCACTTGGTTGTTAGGAATGCGCCAAACAGTTTCAAACTTCCAAATGACTGGCCAGGCATCTGTTTGCACTCCAACGGCCCTGAACCTCCATCCGATACACCGATAGGAGAGTGACGTATTCGGCAATGTACGTTATCCAAACATCAAAGTCAAGCGGCACGGAGCATCGTCAACTTGATCAGGGGTCCTCACAGTGATGCGTGGGTTTTTGACTACTGCACTAGGGGGTCCGTCTTGAAGGAGTGTTACCTTCGGCATACATGTGTATTTGCCGTTGAAAAGGATAAGACCATGGTTGAGGACCTGAACAAGTGGATAGATAGGTTCTCAACTGAGTACCCCAACGAATCCATAAAGGAGTATTTGAGAAAGTTCCCTCCAGATAAGTGCGATAGCTCTGAAGAATCTGGTTCAATGTCGGAGTCTGAGGACGAACTTCAATCAGATATTAGACCGGAAGTTATCTCGAGGAGTACAGAACATTCGCACACTCCATTACCCATGGAAACATCAATAGAAGATGCAGAAGATCTTGAACCATCTCACAAGCGGCTTAGACCTTCTTCGCCTCACTCAGAAGGTAATAGCGAAGAAGAATTGTTAATGAATTTTAGAGTGACGAATAGTTGTAAATGAGTGTAACATAAGGCATTTTTGTATATTTCGTTTATATTTGTACAGAAAATAAATTCTCAAGGATTAATGAAGCTTTTAGTTCAAACATGGGTCACACATTAACAAGGTAAATAATATACCTTGATAATTTTAAGGTCAGCTAATTATCATTTTGCAGATGTAATGAAACAATTGAGAACATGGATTTTCAGCATTGGCATGAGGTAAGAGAGGGGTTTGGCGACAATTTCTTGTGCCACATGTCAGAATGACAGAGTTCATGCAGGAAATGGATAATAATGCAGCTCAAAACATCGTTACCATGGGGGCCACTTCAGTTTTTTCATCATCATTTTTATTGGCTTCAGTTCCGAAATCAATTTCTTCAGCGCATGCAATATCTGAATCTTGTAAGGATGATGTACAATTAAATGATGAAGGGATAGGCAACGAGATAGTGGCAACGGATAAATGTGAAAGGGAGCAAACAAGTGATTTGCAAAGTATTCAAGAGGCAACGCTATCTCATGTTACTCATGGCCATATTGTGTTGTTGGATGTCAATGGTGTTCTGCTTCATCGACAAAGGCCCGAGGATAGAAAAAAGAAATCAAACAAGGAGATTTCATTCCTTGTCATGGTAAATTTCGATATGATATTATTTTTCGTCCAGGGTTGGATCGTCTCTTTCAAAAGCTTAAGGAGATGGGTGCGCTTGTGGGGATTTGGTCATGCATGCAGATTCATAACTTAACACCGCTGTTGAATTTGCTTAAGAAACATTGTAGTGTTGCAGAAGATGATTCGTAAAGATTGGATTTTTGACCAGCGAATGTGTTATAAACCTCTCGAATTTCACAATATAAGAAAGGAAAGCAAGCCATACTTCTTCAAGAATGAAAGAATAATTGGGACTCATGGGGAGATCAGTCGCTTAAGGATAATGAAGAATGCACATATCTTAGTAGTAGACGACTCTCCTCAGAAGGCTATGCTCAACCAAAACATTGCTTGTATTCATCCAATCACTTTCGATCCATATTCTGATACCGATATCATGGATGAGCTAGTGAACTACTTGGATACGTGCCTCAGAAAGAAGAATCTCGAAAATTTTTGTGAGCAGTATCCACCGTATCATACATTTCCTGAAGCTTTTCTTTCTCGTGATTTGAATTTTATAAAATGAAGGATAGCAACCGGGCGCTTTATAATATTATTCTTAAGGAACGTCATTTTTAGATGAGCCTTTATGCAGACCTTCTTATTACATCTTATGTATTAACAAGGATGGCAACTCCCAATTGCATTCGTGAGAGTGTTAGTGGTGGCAACAACATCAAGATATTGACCAAAATGATTTGATTAATCCGGAGAGTGATGATTTAGACAAAATGAGGAGATTTCTCTTATGGTTAGGAAGAAAGTATTTATAAAAATTAACATGTTGATAAGAAAATGATTTCATTTGTAATTATGTTTGATAGTATTTCTTCATTATTGTAAACTATTTTTAGAATAATATGAATATTCTAAGATATTTTAGGAATATTCCTTACTAAGTAAGGTTATTGAAGGATTAATTAATTAATTAATTAATATTTAAGGCTTAATTACATATTAATTAAATGATTAATTAATAATTAAAACTTAAGTATTAATTAGTAATTTATTTTATATTCCCATTTTCACGTATCATGCCCACTTTAGTTACAACGTGCATTTTTCTTCTTGTGTGATATACCCCATATCCAAAAGATGGACGTGGAGATGAACATGGAATCAATACGTTGACGTTTAGTATAAGCGTACAGCACTATACAATAAGACATCTCTCCACTTAGGGGTTGTTGGTGGAAAGCTCTGCATTCAATGCATCTTGAATAAAGCTTCACCCAAGGCTTGGATGGCATGGTATTAGAGCATCAGGTTTGAGCTACGGTGACTTCCTCTTGCAGGCATATCTGTAACCCGTATCCGGAATCCTACATCCTGTATCATGTATCCGGAATCATGTGTGTGTGTTAATTCTATAATTAAAAAAGAGTCTACTTTTTAACTCAAGATGGCATGCTTTTAGTAGAATAGAGGCATGCCCAACCAATAGGTGCTGCAAATATTGGCTTGGCATCATGAGCAGATTTGCCATTGGGGAACTATATCTAGCCATATTGACCTCTCTAAATCTTCGGTAGAGAAATGGAAAGCATTAAAGAGTGCCCTAGGCAAGGAGAGAATGTGTCAATAGGTTCCTTGAAGGCCAAACTGTTCAGGCTTGAGCAGGCTCCAAGAGAGACAACCGTGGAGTACATCAGTCGTTGGCATGCAATAAGCGAGCAACGTCCAAGGCACCCCAGTACCCAAAGGCTAGAGCTTGCACTAAGACCTTAAGGTGCCTTGCACTCATGTAGCATTGCTCGTGGTGGATTTAAACTTGACTTAACCTTCACAAATCAAAATGGTCTACCAAGAAGAGAAAGGTGGTTAGAAGCTGCTTTACTTAGTTTCAACTAAGGTAAATGAAAAACAAGAAGCAGATAATTGAGTAGAAGAAATTCATTTGAGACAGGGTTGGCTCCAAACTCACCACTAGGTGTAGATCCAAGTTTTGTAAAGCACAAGGGCTATTGCAACAAGTGTCATAGGCATGGGCAATATGGTCAAGAGGGCTCGAAGGCAAAAAAAAGTTGTTGATGCAACTACATCCTCAACCACTTACCTCTCGATGGTAAAGGGATCTTCATATGATGCAGGACCAACATCTATAATCTTTGGCTCAACTCAATAATGGGACAACACATTACCAACTAAAAGACATGTATTCGACAGTGCAATGCACCAAGATAAAGTCATTATTAGCAATGGTGCACATTGACTATTCAAGGCCAACAACATATGAGAATTCAGCTTCCTTAGGAGCAATAAATCAAGTATCTCGCATGAAGTATGTTTTAGAAGCTATAGAAACTCTTTAATCTACGATATTTATTATGATCAAGGCGATTTTTTCACCATATCGCAGGAGTTTTCTATTGCATATCAAATGTGGGAGAAGTACAGATGCAACTTGGCAGGAAATTTCTTTAGGCTCAAATGTATTATCCAACTTGCCATTGATAGCATGGGTACAAAGTCATTTGGCCTTGGTTCTTGATTAGCAATTGGTAATAGTTATATACCATGGTAAGCAAGGACAATAGCAAATATTAGCACATGGCATAGGCACTATGGCCACTCATCAACAAATAAAGAGATGGTGGACGATATTAAAATACTTCCCTTTCAATTGGGGTTTTGCAAGCCTTGTGTCCTTGACAAGCAACATAAGTTTCCATTTATTTTCTGAAGTGATCACTCGAGCTTCATGGCCTTTTGAGTTGGTTCATTATGATATTTGTGCACTTATGTAGACTCAAACCTCCAAGAAGAAGCACTATTTTTATTTTTTTTGTGAACGACTATTCATGTCAACTTCTAGTTCATTGGTTTGAGGGTCTAGCATAGTTTAAGAAGTGGTACATAGCAGCATATGTAGAACCTAAGAAGATTCCATAGTGATGGCAAAGAAGAATTTTTATCAATGCATTTGCAGCTTATTATAGTAGTCATGGAATATAGAAGCAAGTTATTATGCCTCATACGTAAGAGTAGAACAATGTAGCGGAGAGAATGAACAGAACATTAGTGGAGTGTGTTTTGCAACATGCTCCAAGATTCATACGTCCCTAACACATATTGAGGGACACATTGGTAAACAACTGCTTATTTCCGCAACTAGCTCCAATAGTTTATGGAGCAAGGCAAAAACCAAAGGAGTTGTTGACTAGTCGTAGGCCACATGTCTTTAGCTTAAAGTTTTGACTACATGGCATATGCTCTTGTACTTGAGGATGGGAGGCGGAAGTGGGACCCATTGTCCTCCTTGGTTACAGTGAGGATAGCAAGGCCTACGAGCTCCTTAACCTCAATCACACAAGTTGCTTGTTGCTAGACATTATTTTTAATGAGTCCCAAACTTATGATAACCAAACAAGGCAACAGAGTAGGACAATTATGACAACAGGAGGGATGGTGCCTCAAAGCTAGAGTTTTCAACAACATAATAGTTAGGGGAGCATTGGCTAGTAAAGGAGTAGGGATGAATCGAGTGCTAGGGGGAGTAGGATCGTAGATTGGCAATTCCAACGACCATGCCTCTTCTAGCTATAATCCTTTAGTGAGCAATAGTGTCCAGTAGCAAGAGCAAGAGTAAGGTCAAGGTCTTAGGAGGAAAGCTCCATGTTCTTGCAGCCCCAACTCCAGCACCTTGTTAGTTTTTAGGGATTCTCATCCCTATGGAGGGAGGCCAATAGTACTATGAGCAGATAGCTACGTAAACAACTCTATTAGCATCTCATCGGGAGTCTCGAGAGCACTCACAATCAACACTAGGCACACAAAAGCCTTTCTACTTTGTAGCAGATGTCATTCTAGACATTGCGTGCCATAGACTTCTTAACTAGTGATGCAAAGCCTAAATACAACTATGTGGAAGGCAACAACAAACAATGAAATGAATGACATTATCAAGAACCTGAGGTCCACCAAACATGGAAGTAGTGGACATAAGTGGATGTTCAAGATCAAGCCAATGCATGTTCTGATCGCCAACCTGAGAGATAAAGCTTACTTGTTGCACATGGATTTCTCATGTGAAAGAAGTGGACTTTACAAAAACTTATTTTGTCAATGGTTAAGCTTGCATCTATACATCTCCTAATGGCATTAGATGTGCAATTTAATTTGGAGGTGAAGCAGATAACGTTGCTTCACCTTAAGGAGGAGATGTACATCACTATGCCAGAGGGTTTCAAGCTTGAGGGGAACAAGCAAGTACTACAAGCTCTTTGAAGTCCTTTTACAGCATGAAGCAAAGTCCACGAGTCTAGTACGAGCATATTGACCACTTCTTCACCAAGCAAGGCTTCAACAAGATTAATGATGATACTAAT
This sequence comes from Selaginella tamariscina, assembly GCA_003024785.1. NCBI lineage: Eukaryota > Viridiplantae > Streptophyta > Lycopodiopsida > Selaginellales > Selaginellaceae > Selaginella > Selaginella tamariscina. The sequence goes on from PUQB01000042.1 coordinate 567,776, forward strand.
GTTTATATTAAAATTGTTGGGGAATATCTTGTCATTGTAGCAGTTTATGTTAATAATTACATTATTTTATTGAGTAACTCGTACTCATGTTGGAGATTAAGCACGAGTTTGAGATGACTTACCTCAATATAAATATTGCTTGGTATTCAGGTGCTGCAGGTGATCGGTCGTGGCCTTATCATAGCAGCAGTATTAGCTAGATTGGCACAGAGATTCATTGAGAGTTTGTCATTATACAGTAAGATTCACTAGGAGTTTGTTGAGGGGAGTGTTGACGTGTAGTACAGTCGTACAACAACGTATAGTAGGATGCTCTCCACTTAGGGTTGTCGGGTGGAGAGCTCTGCATTCATCACATCTTGAATAGAGATCCGCCGGGCGTTCCTTTGCTTTTCTACAAAATATCAGGCCCTACGATGGAGTCCTTTCCAATAAACCAAACGGTTCACAAGACCATACATATAATTTACGTCTTCATCATGGGCTCACACAACAAAACAAACAGCAAAGAATTCTGGTGTGCCACGTGATTACTTTTATATTTCATTTGAAAGAAGGGTATAAAAATTATTAACGAGTACCTGTATATGTTTGTAATCGAGACTGACATGATAGTCAACCTTAATCTAATTTAGGCATTTTGAGTGTAATTTTTTTTAAAAGAATGAAACTTTAGAACATAAATCACAAATGTCAATTTTCTTTTGGTTGTAAATTGACATTTGTGCACACATTGTGTGGCATATAACACAAACGCACGCTCAGCAGTACACACGCACACGTAGAGGTTTGCGTATTACTCATAAAGCACGTTATTAAGTTTACATGTATTTGATGTATATTAGTAATTGCACTTGTTTTTTATAATATTCAAAGTCTATATGCACAAATGTATAAGGAAATTTCAGATATATGTTATCCTTTATATTTACAGAGACTTGTATTAGTATTTATTGATACTGTATACTTTACATGTTTATTGCCATGTGTATACACACTTACTTACGTCTCTTCCAATTTCTCCTTCTAATGCAATTACCTGGTGGGTTGCATTATGTCACCGTTTTATTTAGACTTTTGTTTTAATTCATTAATTTATAGGACACTTCTAATTGAACGTGTTAATTCATTTAGAACATGTACATAATTCAGATTGTTACGATCGCAAGAGAAGTCCAAGTAAAACATTGTACAGTTTGGGGACCCATACGCTGCTTGTTTTGTAACTTTTTAAATTTACTAAAAGATGTATTAAAATATGTTTGAATAAGTCCATTCATGGGTCTGTTACTGTTCGCTGTTTCTCAAACAACATGGGATTTAGGATTGCACAACAAACTCGCCAGTCTCAATACTATACACACCCGCATGCTTTCTGTATCACGCCCACCAGAGTCCCGTGGTTAGGAAGAACCCAAGGAAAGTTATTAAAGCATTTTCAAGGGATTACTGTTTTAGACAACGTGTGAGAAACGTTTGTAAGGATGGATCTTGTCCTCTTTTGATTATATAAAGAAGCAAATCTCACTGATTTTACATATAGCCTAAGCATTTCGTCTCTTTCATTGCAATGGATGAAGTATATGCAGTACTCTCCAATCTCACAAAGTTCGAGCTGCCACCCAATACTTGCAGCATCCCTTTCGAATGCCATCCGAACTTTGAAGCTGTGAGTAGAGAGGCGGACGAGTGGATATTCAATGTATTGGGTCTCCGTCCCGAAGACGTGGAGAAGAAGTCGAAGATCGGCAGACAAGGTTGGCCTTGTCAGGATGCCTGGTTATCCCAAGAAGTAAGGACGATCGCAGGCTCGTGTTAGCATGCAAGAACATGTGGGTTATTACTAAAGCTGATGACTTCCTCGAATCGAGTGAAACTGAAGACATGGCAAGAGAGTCCGGCAGGAAGTACATCGAAATAGCCAAAGGGGCCATCCCTCGAGGCTTTGAAGACTCCCATTTCACGTTCAAGCCTTCGAGGAGATCAATTCTCAGTTTCGAGAGATGATGTCGCCTCGCCTGTTCTCTCGCTATGTAGAATCCCTCTCTGAATACATTGATGCTGTGGTTCAAGACATGAGATACAGACAAGCGGAGTATGTACCCAGCGAAGAGGAGTACGGAGACTTTCGTAAAGCTACCTCACTTATTAAGGTCTGTACGTGTATTGTTGGTGAGTTCTGTATGGGACTGGACCTTCCCGATGAGATAGTGTCCTCTCAGGACTTCCGCGACTTCGTTGGGGCTGTTCAAGATTATATCGGTCTAGATAACGATATATTCTCTTTCAGGAAGATCTCTACGAGAAAACAGTGCATTACAACTGGCTGTTTGTCATGCTCAAGCATAGTCACAAGGGCAAGAGTTTCCAGGACGTGGTTGATCATGCGTACGAGATGCTTAAAGGTTTCGAAAAGGAGATTCTGAGGTTACAAGAGAAGTTTATACAGAAAGCTAAAGAGGAGGGTCTCAACGATCTTATGGAGTATGCTGTTGCCATGCCGATGTGTATAACCGGAACCCACATGTGGAACTGCATAAGTGGAAGGTACCATGGTTATAATAACCCGCTTATAACAGGCGAGGACTTGCATGGTACGTGGTTACTGCACCCAGAGGCGACTATTGTTCTGCCCTATCGTAAATGTCAGAAACATCCTTTACTAGTTGATTACAATGGAACGTCTTGAGCAAGGTAAGCTGTTTTAGTATGTGAACTGAAATAATGCCAAGCATCGTTTGGTTTATTCTATTGGAAATTAGTTATTCAAACTTTCATTACATTTATTAAGAAATATGATCTTATTACAATGATTATGAAAAGTAATATAAGTCAGAAAATCCTTTAGTTAATAAGATTAAGTCTAATAGAACGATGGTAACGCATTTATTAATTGATTCTGATACTTATAAACAGAGTTGTATTCTATAGGGAGGTAATGTTATGTTAAAATTACAGAGTCAATGACTTGTAGAGACACCTACAATTCAAAGCACTTTTCCCGCCATACACGGCACTTTGAAAGTTTTCCCTTGCCACCTATCAGTCCCTGTGTTGAAAGCTCTAGAAGGTTATTGAACCTGCCAATCCTTCCATAGCCAGGTCAAAAGGAACCACTGCCTACAGCACAGAAAGAGGAACTGATGGTTTTGCATCAAGAAGTACATAGAAGTGCTATATGTGGGCACTCACATAAGTAAGTTGAATTTATCCCGGTGTTATCCAAATGAACACAAATATAGCTATTTATCAAGTCTTCTCCAACCTATATATTCAAGTCTTACCCTGTCTCTGAATATAATTAAGCTATGGCATTCTCATTTGACATGTTACCGCCCAAGTAGGAGTCTTGCATGTGTATACAATATACATATATTGTCCTACAATAAGCTTAAATACAATAATGAACTCAAACGCTCCTACACTGAATCGATGCGATTCAAACCATCATCACAAACAAATCGACGATGTTGGGAGTGCAGTGTAATTGGACACAATGTAATAAGTGGGAACGATGACGCAAACAATGAGGAGATTCTCATCATGGTCGTGGTGATGAAAGTCATTGGACTGGAGATCATCAATCTTGGCAAGACGCTTCATATAGGAAAGATTCACTTGTTGAGTTTAATACGAATGATGTATATGGCTTTCCATGAGTTTAAATTGTTATCGGTGGATTGATTTAGATGCCACACCAGTGCTTATTTTTGAGTGCAAAATCTGCATTTCAAATACAAAAGTTGCGGGTGAGAGTTTACAAATTTAAAACACAAAAGCATTTATTGAATACATGCGTGCAATCTAACTTGGATGTGCTAGTTGTTTCACATGAAATTAAAGATGGAAACATGTTTCTAAAAGTTTCAATTTTTATATAGACCACATCCTACAATTGGTCCATGCGAATCTATTTTAAAGTCATCAATGTTTTATGTTGTGGTTATTGATTATATGTATTTGTTGGATGTTTTTTTTTCTAAGAAAGTATTTAGAACAATTTAAACATTGGTATAAACTCGTGAAACATGTTGCATTAAATAAATGACTTGTTTAATAAGACTTGAGAAAGCTCGACTTAGTACTAAGTGAAAGTAGTTGACGAGGATATTTATAAGGCAACTTATTATACATGATATAGTTCATAAGAATTCTTAGTACTTGTGCAACGTCTCGATTACTTTATTTAAAAAGGAGATATTGACAATATTTTTATTTATAATAAATCTTTGGAGATCATTTGAAAACTCTTACAACATGTATTTACCAAAAAATAAAATAAATTATTATATATTAAACAAATGTGACAAAGTTAAATTTTGTAATAACATTTTGTAACTAACACATTATTGCAATCTTATTAGATTAAGTAAAATATTTAAAAAATTTATTAAACTTGTTAAAAAATAATTTTTTCAGTTTTACTTACCAGACAATAGCAAAACTTAAATATTGAAATGATTTTAAAATCCTTATTAATTATGACACATATCAACTAACATGTCAACATTTCTTATATGAATTGAAGAGTAATTCTTAGGGTTTATATTTATTTTTTAAGTTGGTTAATCTTTATTTATTTGTTTGAAAATCTTTTTCCTTTTATTGATACCACATCAAACTAGGTTAAAATCACAAAATGTTCTAAATACACATAAGGTTCTATTGTCATCATTCACTTGGAAGGATATTCTTTTAGAGGCAAATAAGAAATTGTAATTAATTGGTAAGAAAGTTTTTGTACTTCATTTCATTAACACTTTCAAGAGATTTTAAATTTATAAATAAAATATATAACCAACAAAGTGTAACAAAAAGGAAACTGATTCAAAATGCACATTTTATAAAAAAAAATAAATTGTAGATTTGTGTATTACAATGCATAATCATTTGTAGAGGAGCAACCAATTAATTTTTTATGTTTAATAGTAAAAGTAATGAATAATATCAAAACAAATCTCCCAATTAACACCTAAGCTTTTGCTACTTATTTTGAAGGGTGTTCTCCCTCATTATTATGGACATATTTAAAAACATTTTATTTTTTTATAATTTAATCACAATTCCAATGTTATTATACCAATAATTTTTAGATGCTTTAAGATGTTAAAAAATGATAAGAAAATTAAATATATGTCAAAAGTTTTTACTTAGTTTTATGAGTGCAGCTTGTCATGTGTCAACTTTAAAATTCCTTACTTTATACTCTTAAGAAATTGATAAAGAGAACCCATATTAAAAACTTGATTACCAACTAGTTACACTTGGCCAATAGCATAAATAATGTTCATCTTATGAATTAAGATGCATGTTTAACTTATTATAAGTGTCATTATTAATTTGGTGTGAATGAGACAGTTGAAATAAGATCTTAATCACAAAATTAATGTACTCAATAATGCCTTATAAATGTGTTAAGAAATTATCAAACAAAAGAAGTTTGATTAACTTTATAAATGTGATATAGTTAAACTTATCTTAATAGAGAGAAAATAATGCTCTTTTTTATTTGTCACATTTATTTTAATTAATTAATATTCATGACAAAGAGTCTCTTATTATAAAAAGTTAATTAGGACGTGAGGCTAAGTCAATCCTAAGGGTGTTTTTAATCTTATATAAGTAGCTTAACTCATATGAACTAATATGATCCTAAATTAGAACTTTGGTAAGAAGAAGAAATTTTTTAGAAGGTAAATTTTATTTTTATTTAGAGTTTTTCAAAGTATTTAATGATATTTAATCAAACTCTTTTAAGGACTTAAGTACATTAACCATGAATTCATATTTAAAGATTCATTCTATTAAATGTTAATGCTTAAAATGTACAAAGTCCTATTTGTAATAACAATGAAGCATGAATTTGTAAATGTAACTTTCACATTACAACCAACAATTATTAAAGGTGGTGAGACTTCCTTAATTAGATTGGATGCTTCAACGGTTATATATTAAACTCGTCATATTTCAAAAAATCGTTTAAGCACCTTTTATTATAGATGGATAATGGTGCTAATCAGAACAAGAAAAAAAAATTCTTAACATAGATATGTTAGTTATTAAACATAGTTTTAATTCATCATAAGGAATGATTATATTAATAATTCTTTTTTCAAAAAATTTGAGACACTCATGAGGTAAAAAGTGTTACATTCATGTCACAATAATAGATATTTTATTTAATTGTGCTTTTATAAATGTATACGTACTCAATTTGGTGCCATTAGTTACAATATGGTTAGAAGACTTTTATTTGGTCCTCATCTTTGTCTAGAAAGGTGGAGAGAGCAATTATAATTTTATATCTTTGTGAAGGATAATTACAACTCTATATTTTCATGAAAAACATATTTTACATTTCATTACAAAATTGTGGTTTGACATTGTCCTTTTGAAGTTATTGAAGTTCTTAAGTGTAATGTATATGATATATGTTTTGAATTGGGGAGCACGATATAATAGTTGTTCAATGGGTGCAACTATTGGATTATTTGATGTTCGAATGTAACATTATTATCGTGAGTCATGGTTAGCATTAATGATTCTTCATGAATATGTCTTAATATTAATAATGTGTTCTTGAACGTTATCAAATTTACATGATAAACATGTTCTCATGTTTCATCAAATTGATAGTTTTGTATAATAATATTTACTAATCAATCATTAAATAATCATGAGCACATTACCAAAGAGTCTATGTGCAAGCTCCTCCAACTTAGGCTTTTCCTCAAACACTATAGATGTAGAATCACATAAATGTAGGAATTTCAAGGTTGTGCATGATTTTATTTTAATTTTTTTTTTGAAACCCTAATTTTAGTGAATGCCTTCTCAAACATTTGCAAATGCATGCGAACGTATTCGTTGGTAACCATGCTATGACTAAGAAAAACCAAGTAAATTTTTATTTATATTGTTCAATATGGGAGTCATCGCTATATGACACATTGTAAGTTGCAAGTGAGTATGGGGCATTTAAGTCTAAGTAATTCTTTAATTTACATAAATCACTATAAGATTCATCATTACATAACACGGAAAATGGGTATAAGGCATTTAGGTCCAAATAAATATTGAATTTACATTAATCATTGTGGCAAGTGGGTATATAGCACTTAAGTGAAGCAGCATAATGTGCATTGCACTAGCAAGGAAATTTGATGACTATGCAACTTGTGAAGGATGTGCATTAGTAAAGTGAAGCAACTTCATTTATGGCGATTACATTTGCCCATTAGCCTTTCAATGGAAATCTTTTGTCCCTTGAATACAAGGCTATAACAAGACCTTCTATAAAATGATGATATGTAAAGAGTTTGAGCCCATTCCATCTAAACACGTGCCTTAATCATTTGTCATTTCAATCTAAGTAGGTTGTGGTGTTAATTTTCAAAATTGCTTCAGAAAAAGAAATCATTTTGTGTGATGAAATATGTATTAGCATTTTTAATAACATTTGATTGATAGTGTTTCTTTACATGTTTATGGTGGCTTCAAATTATACTACAACACCCATGGACATGGAACCAACTATGCACACAATCCTTTGTTCACGACAATCCTTTGCTACCATCCATGACACATATTACCTTGCCATCCTTTCAATACTCCACCATCCATGACACATGTTACCTTGTCATCCTTTCAATACTCCACCATTTGCAGTTTGTCCAAGGTGTTTTAACTTTTGCATATTGCTTTTCAGCCCAAACCGCATTCATTTACTTGGTTGTAAACACATTAAGAGTTCAAGTGGGTCAACTGAGCCTTCGAGGATGAAGAGGTAGCTTTTTGGTTTGGTGGCATCACATGTAAAGAAAGTTAAGGCCAAGAATAGCAAATGTCGTTGCCCATTCTAATCTTGGCTTGGTTGAGCATATATGGAGTTGCTTATATTGGTCATACTCATTTTAGACTTGAGGTAGCATGCACTTGCTTTAACTTCTATTCACTAGGTATAGCCTTTATGTCAAAGGACAAAACACCTTGGATGTGAATTGTTAGACTTATGTGGCACAATCACCATCCACTCAACCTATAGGTTCACTAATGACACCATGCTTTTTTGCATTTAATTAATCATTGGCCACTATATCTAGGTCCTTGAAATTTGTAAAGGGTTTGCAAAAGGTCTGCTTGGTGAACTCTTGTGTCCCATACCTCCTAAGGACCTATAGGCTTTTGGGGGACCTCTTACAAACCTCCTCTAGTCCTCTTGTAGACCTTCTAGTCCCATGGAGATCTCTTTGGAGACCTTTTGCTCCTCCTATGATCTCCTAGACCTCCTATAGACCTTGGTGTACTAACCAGTGAGAGGTACATTCCACCCAGCTATGGGAGGTCCACAGGACATTAATTAATGAACTTATAAATTTTTATATTATAATTTTTTTCTCATGTTTTTAAATTATTTTTACTTCATTTTTGAAAATTTATCTCTTTAGTTTTATATAATTTCATGATAGCATGATTGGTGCTTTTTACTCTTGAACACTAGCTCTTATCACATGCACCGCCTACTTTATAGAGAGCTCTTATCACATGCATGCTCCTTGAACTACCACATGCACATGTTGGTTATTAACATTAGCCAAACATAATGTAATATAGTATTTTAATTTTCTATGTACAAACACAACTAGTCACTATTATGATTCAAGGTTAATCTCGTTTTATATTGATATAGAAGCAACCAACACACACGCACATGCACTTTATATATGCAATGAAGCATCACACACACACACACACACACACACACACACACACACACACACACACTTACATATATATGCATATATACTTACGTATATATACCATAAGTTCTAACTTTTAATTTAAAACTTCACCATATTTCACACCAATACATATTTAAGGAATAAATAATAATCCCATTTAAATGCACATAGCATTATTATTTAAATAAGGGTGGAATTTTAAAAAGAAAAAAATAGGTGAAAATATAAAAGTGTAAGATCCATGTGTACAACTACATGTATACATATTATTATTAGCATAGTGGGTTTTGATAGCTGTTGAATTGGTTTCAATTTGGACCATTCGCTCCTGTATATAAGCTAGGGTTTTGGACTAATACGATATACTCATTTCTATATTCTGAGTTTTCACATTGGTGAAGGTGAGGGGCACCTCTAATTGTCCCTACGGAACGCTTGGATTTGTATTTTTTTCTTAAATTTTCCTTGTCTTTTTAGATTTAACTTTTCCATTGTCTAGAGTTTTCTGTTCTTGTAACTTTGTTCTTTCTTCTTTTTCGTCCATGGCTGCACAAAAAAAATATCCTTTGTCTGTGGAATAGCTACAATTGTTGGATGCTATGCGGGTCCAATTGAATAATCAGTCTCAGTTAATGGTGGCATTCACAATCCATAATGCTACTCCTCCTACTCCTGCTACAAATTCTTAAGTCTGACCAAATTTCTTTCGTAGAAGTCCTGAGGATGATGTGTACTATTAATTTGATCACTTCACTATGGTTGACACATATCAGTCATGGGATGATGTTTGATGTTTGCATGAATTTCCTACTTGTCTTTAAGGGACGGCGTTGTAGTGGTACAATAATCTGGATGCAGCAACTCGGGGGGATTGGAGTATTCTTCCAACGATCTTCAAACATACGTTCGGGTATACTGACAACTATGACTATGCTTTTAGCAGTTGCATCGTATTCATCAGGAACCATTTGAGTCGGTGATGCAATTTGACATTCACTTTCAAAGTCTTTTGCTTCATGTGGAGCCTAACATGTTGGAGCGCATTAAGTTAGGTATGTTGTGGCCAACACTTCTTCAAGACTTGGTGGGGCTTGTGCATGCACTAGCTCCATTGACTCTTGACAATGTTCCGTGGCTGACACAACAATATGAGACATTGCTGCTCCCACTTGCAACTTCACATTCTTTAGTTAGTCCTGCAGCTGATATTGCCAACAGGATTGCCAATCATAGGTATTGCCAGTTGTTTTAGGTTAACTAAGTGTAATTGTTGCTCCATCCATGCAAACTAGACCACCAACAGGATTGTAAAACATTCAAACAAGGTATAAATTAGTTGGAATAGCCTTGAATAGGTTTAACCTAAAACTTAGTTAACCTAAAACAACTGGCAATACCTATATTAAAGCATGTCCTGCAGCTGTGTTGTCATGGCAGTGTTGGACATCTCGCAACCTCAGTTCTCTGTCCGGAACATATATTTGGATGTGGTGGTACAGCAACCCATTATGAAGATGGAAAGCAGCATAATCTCGTAGTTGTGACCCTGAAGACAATGGTTGAACTCGTCGAACATGTGCAAGGACATCACGAGCAAACTTGTCTTGAGGGAGATTTTCTCGAATTAGATCCAAAAACGAAGTGTCAACTGGAGCAGAAGAACGGGAAAGCACGTTTACCAACAACTGGTCGGAGCTCAGAATGACTTGTTCTTGTTTATCAAATCGGATTTCACTGGTACTAGAGCTAGGTAACTGCGACAAGATAAGGCATTTGCTTTGCCATTTAGACGACCGGGACGATGAATAATCACGTATCGGAACCGGGACAAAGACTGTGCCCATGCGCCTGACGTTGATTGAGAACTTGTTGTTGCCTAGTACTGGAGGTTCTTGTGATCACAATACACCTTAACCACATGCGGGGAACCTTCAAGGAATCTGTGCCACTCCTCAAAGGCATCGACGATCGCCATAGCTCCTTGTTGTAGACATCGTAGTTGATCTCAGGTGCAGTGAACTTGCGGGAATGGAAAGCAATGGGATGGAGAAGATGATCTGGACCTTCCTGGGACAACACTCCACCAATGGCAAAGTCAGAGGCATCAGCTTCCACGAAATATGGCTTCGCAGGGTCAGGATGGATAAGAACAGGTGCCGAGGTGAACGCCTTCTTTAGGAACTCGAACGCCTCCTCAGCCTCAGAGGACCAGACAAATGGAACATCCTTGCCAGTCAACTTCGTCAATGGCAATGCAATCTTGGAGAAATCCCGAACGAAACGTCGATAGAAGTTCGCAAACCCGAAAACATAACATCACGAACATTTGATCTCTCTCCCACTCCAATACAGTCCGGACTTTTGCAGGATCCATGTGAACACCTTCAGCTGAAATGATGTACCCCAGGAACTCGACAGACTGCTGACTGAAAGAGCACTTCTCCAACTTGGCAAACAAGTGGTGCTTCCGGAGCCTCTCCAAGACTAACCGTACATGTTGTTTGTGTTCTTCTCGAGTCTTGGAAAATATCAGGATGTCGTCTAGGTACATGATGACAAACAAATCCAAGAAGTCCCAGAAAATATCGTTAGCCATGTGCTGGAACACAGCAGGTGCATTTGTCAGGCCGAACGGCATTACTACGTACTCGAAATGTCCGTAGCGTGTATGGAAAGTTGTTTTCCACTCGTCCCCTTCTCGAATTCGGATGAGATTGTACGCTCCTCTTAAATCGATCTTTGTGAAGTACCGGGCACCAGAAAGACGTTCGAGCATGTCGGAGACGAGCGGGAGAGGATACTTGTTTGGAATGGTGACCTTATTCAGATCTCGGTAGTCCACCACGAGCCGGAGACTTCCATCCTTCTTGAAACAAAGAATACTGGAGCACCAGCCGGTGATCGCGAATGACGGATAAATCCGGTGACAAGATTCTCCTCAATGTATTTCCTCAATGTCTCCAACTCTGTTGGTGAGAGACCGTAAATGGGACCGGAGGACGGCTGCTTACCCTCAACGAGATCGATAGGACAGTCGTACTCACGGTGCGGTGGCAAGGCAGAAGCTTTCTTTTTGTCGAAGACGTCTGCGAAATGGCATACTGCTTTGGTAAGGCAGGAGGAACAGAAACATCCTTAGCAGAGCAGGGATAGACTTTGATCGCGAACACGGATGCTGGGTCATGTCGGCTATCTTTCTTGAACTGCTTCAAGGTGATATGCGAGACTCGAAGTGGAGGAGGAACTGGAACAGGATCGGAATCAAAGAGTGTGGCTGGAGTTGAAACAGCTGGGAAACGTTCATGAAACGTTCTCTCCAACCAGGATCCACCAACTCGATCCACGGCAAACCAAGGATAATCGTAGAGTCTGGAATAGAAACAACACTGAAGGAGATGTTGCACACAGCACCGCAAGCAACGACCTCAACGAACTCCGTGTCATTTATTACCGCTCCAGATTTGATATCTCGTCCATCAACGACCCGTACAGAACCAGGAGTCTTCAAAGGATGTAGACGGATCCCGTGCTTGACAGCAAAATTCTTGTCGATGAAATTTGCGTTCGCTCCGCTATCCACCAAAGCTTTACCAGAGAACTCCACCTCTGGTGTCTTCAGCTGCACCGGAACATGGAACGGCTTGCACACCTTCGTGGATGGAATGGATCCAAGATGAGGAAGGGAAGATGTTATGAGTGAAGAGCCTTGAGGAACATGAGTTGTTCCACGGCAATAGCCGGACGGCTCCTATTCGGGCTGGATCTTCTTCGTTTCGACAGCACAGCAAGGGCCACTTCACGAGCTTGTTTTGGACGTCGATGACAATTCTCCAACTTGTGGTACGGGTCCCCACAGTACAAACAAAGCTTGTACTGAATCCGCTTCTGACGTTCGGTTGGCAAAAGCTTGCCTCGTGATCGCCCTAATTCCATCGGGGATGGTTCTACTGAGGAAGATGATGAATCAGCAGATGAGGGAACAGGGACTGCAGAAATGGAAGAAGACGGCACCAAGAAGAAAGAAGGATGCCGACGTTCTTGTTTCCGCTCGATCAACCGGTTGTCACAACGAATTGCCAACTCGATCATGCTGGTGAGGGTTTCGGAACCGCAAAATTCAGCAACATGTCTTTGACCTCGTCCTGCAACCCCGACCGGAAAACCTCCTTGAGAGCACGATCTCCCCATGTGACATCACAAGCAAGAAGTTGAAACTTCGATGCGTACTCTACTACCGACATACCCCCTTGGTGAAGCTGACGGAGTTTGGTGATGGCAGCACTCTCACGATCCACGTCACTGAACATCGCCGTGAACCGTTCCACAAACTCGTCAAAATTCCCAAGGATCGGATCATTGTTCTCCAGCAAGGCTGAGAACCATGAAAGAGCAGAACCAGAAAGAAGCGACCCGATCAATCCAACCTTAATGGGTTCTTGTAGCGCCTCGGCTGCATCACGATCCGCAGACGAACTTGATTGAGAAAACCTCGGAACTTCGATCGGGTACCATCGAACTTTTCGGGCATGCTGATCTTCGGCTCTGGAGAATTCACACGCTGTCGGAGCTGATCATTCTCCAGGTGTAGTTGTTCGAGCTGCTGCTGGAGGGCAGCAACTTGCTCATGAAGAGCATGCTCGGACATGATGAGTCGAAGAAGAAAAATCAAAAAAAAAAAAAGAGAAGAAAATCAGAAAAGAAAAAGAAAAGAAAAAAGAAAAAAAAATCGAAAAGAAAATTGAAAAGAGAGAAAGAAAGAAAATGGGATCGATGACAAGCGGAAACAGAAGCTTGTCACTAAGAATCATTCAAACTGTCACGACCTTGTGCAAAGGGCGAAACCTTTAGAACAAGGGTGGAACCTTGAAAGGAGGAGATTGTATTCAAGAAAGAAATGAATACAAAATGAATACAAAATGAAAACAAGGCCGAAGACTGGTGTTGAATGATTCTGAGAAACCTGGAACTGGAACCCTGTTTATATATCTGAGGTTGAGGATTGTATGGTCCACAACTGGTCTGGAATGTGTGGTCCACACTGGTCTGGAACATGCGTATGAATATACGCCTTGCTGTTGATGGTGTAGTTCACATCAGGATCATACGGACCAGTTGGTTAACACATGTGTGTGTTAGCCAAAAAGTCTCGGGTTCAAGTCCTGTGAAAGGCAAAAAAATAACCCATGATACTTATAGTATCGGCATTGTCAACATTTTCTGAGATGGAGGCCTTGGCGCCAACAACGTCCAGTTAATGCAACTATAGTAGAAGGTTTCAGTGTTGGTTGATATAGGCTCGAGTTTGTCTTTTATTTCTTAATCTGTTGCTACACGTTTCCATCTTCATTTGTGTTGTGTGGTAGAACCAATCTTCATTTTGTACAGCAATGGATACACTCATGTTTGTTCACGGGATAAAATGGCATCGTTGTTTTTGTGTGGGCAATTGTGAGCTTGAGCTTCAGTCTTTGTGGATGGTGCCGAGTCAAGCTTTGACCTTGTTTTTAAATATGGATTGGTTGACTAGCAATCATGCCAAGTATGACTTTGAAAAGCCTTCCCCCTGTTTGACTCTCCCTCATCTTTCTTCCATTCTTGTTACTTCTATTCCACTTCATTCATCTGTTTTCATCACTTTTGTTTCACCATTCCCTTCATGCTCTTTCTTTCTCTCTCTAAATTCCTCAGATGATCGTTGTGCTACAATCATTAATTAACTCAAGGAGTATACTGATCTTTTTAACTTTGACTTGTCGTCTGGGGCCAACACACCATCTTATTCCAACTAGGGATGCCAAGCCAATCAATAATTGTTCATTGTCGTCACCAAAGGAACTCAAGATCTTACTGGCAAATGTTAAGTAAATGTTGAAAGAAGGGTGTTATTCGATAGTCTTGAAGTCCTTAGGCATTGACCTCATCTTGTGACGAAGTCAAATGGAGCATTCAATTCTACATTGACTATTGCTCATTAAATTATGTAACTATTTCAAATGTTTATCCACTTCCTCATATTGTAGATCTTCTGGATTGACTAAGGCGAGCTGTTGATTCATCAAGTTAAATCTCGCCTCTAGATATTGGCAAGTTTTGATGACTAACATGGACAATTATTAAAGTTTTAACTTGAAGGGTTAACACGTGGCCTTCCGACATCAATTCCTTGTGTGAACAACGCTAAGATGACCCCAAGAGTCAAGAGTCTGACTCAGATGCTTAGTTAAACAGAAGACTTAGAGTCCTACCCTAAGTCCCTTATAACAACAACCTAGAGAATATATTGAGTAGACTTTAGTATCCTATTCCAGTATATCTACACATGTTCATGCCCTAATCCCACAAAGGAGATATGTCTCACACATACCCCCGTGATAGAGTTAAGGTATCGTCACTTACCCCTTGACAAATCACCTTCATCCGGGCGTACAACCCTTTAGGGCAATAAGGGGTACCCTAAACCACAACTAACCTTTGAAGGTTTGAGTGGTCAAGTTATACCCTAGACCTAGGTTAGTATTTAGTGAGGACACAAGTGTGCGCCATAGGCGAACACGAGTATTCTGCTAAGCAAACTCCTTAAGGCTAGGTTTGGATAATTCTAAGTACATGGCTTTGCGAGTGCTTCACGAAAGGGCTCTTGTCAATAAGCTTAGGTTGTTCAACCCTTGAATTCTAAGGAAAACATTCCCCTAGTTAAGTGTGCCAAAGCACACCTAGTTATGAGACCTAACCTCCCTTGAGTGGATGCCCAAGGCTTAGCACCCTAATGCGAGCACAAGCATGTCTATTTATAGAGTATCCAACCCCTTGTCGACAAACTCATGACACAACCCCAAAGGGCATGCCTTAGGCGTTGTATTGTGTGATGTTTAATCCAGTGTCATCTCCATGTGACACTACCTTTTATGATGTGGGCTATCATGCCATAGCCCCTTAGATTCAAGAGTTACACCAAAGTGCCACAAATGTGGCTCCTAAATGCTAACTCTAGAACCCCTCAATGAACCCTTAAAAACTGGGTAACGTGAACATATCAAACAAGATCTCACACTCACAGTTGGACAAAGACACGAATGTGCCTTGCTTGGTCATAAGTGCTACACCTAACTTGACGTGGAGGAGGCTGGAGACAAGCCTCAACCTCTGCCTCTTGGAATGTGCATTCCGACAAGATCTTGGCATGGATCCGCCAACGTTAAGGGTGAGCTACCCTGAAGGTGGGTTGTACCCCTATTATATGGAAGTTAGGGTGGCACAACAGAGGGTTGTACCTTAACGACACAAATTAAAGCTTGCACCGGCAAAAGAGTAATAAACTCAGTCATGAACCCATGAACTCTCTACTCATACTCTACCTTATTTATGTGACAAAGTCCCCCCTCCCCTCTTTTCCTAAATGTGCAAGTGGGTTGGCACGGAATTAGCTAACCCCTTATTTAGTTAACGAGATGAGTGTTTAACTTAGCCTAACTCCTAACCCTAAAACCCTTGAGTTAGGGCAACCCTAGGGTGTTCCTAACCCTACTTAACTAATCAACTTAACTAGAATGTCAAAATCGGGGGTGGGTTTTTTAGAAGGTAAGTGCTACCTTCGCTTAGAGTTTCTTGCGATATCTAAGGACAACCGGTCGAACTATCCCTATACACTTAAGTGCATTAAGAGGAGATGTTTCTCACTACATTTAGGGTCGTCAACATAAATAATAAGTAACAACAATTAACTTCTAAAATAAATAGTCGAGTCATAGTAAAAACAATGACACATGGACATTTTTAAAACTGCTTTTTGAACACCATTTGGCTTGTATAAGTTCTTGGTGATGTTTTCTGGTTTGAGCAATGCTCTATGACTTTCTAGTGTATAATGAATAAGGTTCTTTGCAATATGCCGGAGGTGATTGCCGATTTCATTGACGATGTTTTAATCCACTTGGATGGAACGTGAGCATGTTTAGTGATGTATGCAAGGTTTTGGATCGGTTCAGGAAGCTGGTTTGAAGCTAAAGCTGTTTAAGTGTGTGTTTGGATCCAATGACACTACTTATCTTGGCTATTACATTTCCCGTGAAGGTTTGTAAATCGATTTGACAAACTTGTTGTAGTTTTTGAAGTTCTCTACACTGAAGAGTGTGAATGATGTGCAATGCTTCTTTAGCAAGATACAATATCTTGGTTATTTCATGAATCATCTTTTGGATTGTACAACACCATTGTGGGAGTTGTTGAAGTCGTCAACATCATTTTTATTTTGTTGTTTGTGAGCAAACATTTGTAGATTTTAAAGAGTTGTTAACAACTTTTTCATTTTTGGCCCACCTTGATTACTCATCCCTTCATCTTGCATGTGGATGCTTCTAACATTTGTCTGGGGGCATGTTGATGCATGAGAGTACGAGTGTGCTTGGTTAACATCATTCCATTACATACATCAATCATACATTGCAACCAATAGGTGAACTACTTCATAACTGAGAAGGAATGTCTAGTAGTAGTTTGAGGTTTTGATAAACTCCATGCCTACCTACATGGTTCTAAGACACTGTCGAAAGACGACCATGTTGCGGCCACTTCATTGTTAAGCGGAAGAACTTGGTTAGTTGTATTGCTCGGTATGCCTTGAAGCTTCAGATTTATGACTTTGAAGTTGTTCATTAGCCATGGAGTTCCCGATGAGATGCTGATACTCTTTTTTGAGCTCCTCTTCACCTTCTCATCTGTTCTTGAGGAGCTAGTTGTTCCAACATTAAAATTTTCTGAACGAAGTTTCAATACCATCAACAGTTATTGTGATTGACATTCAGTATCCACAAGGTGCAAAATTAGATTTACCTTCTTTGGATAAAGTTCGTGAAGTTCAAAAGGTGGAGTCGTGGATTCGAAGATTTATGATGAATGTGAGAATCCAACATCGCTTGCTGATGACTTGCATTTAAGCATATTACCTTCAAGATCACCTTCTTTATTTTGTGGGGACTGATCCGAATAATTATTTGCAGTTGGTGGTGCCTTTGATCTTCGTTCTACATTTCCTCCACATGTACCATGACTCTCTTGTTCACATGAGACATTGTCATTGTGATTGAGAAGTTGCACAGATCTTTCTATTAGCCAAAGTTGCAAAGAGATGTGATTCGGTATGTGTATAGTTGTGTTGTCAAGCTTGCAATACTCCTCTGTGTACTTCGAAAGGACAATTGTAGTTTCAAGTTCGTTTGAGTTAGTGACATTTAATTTAATGTGACCTTTTTTACAGTCGACTCATGAGTATGTTATTTATCGCTTCTAACTACCTAATCATTGGTGAAAGTTGGTCTCTTGCTAGTGTAACTGCTTTTGATGTTGGTTAATTTCTTTTTAATTGAGTAGTGTTCCAACATTCTTGTCTAAAGTGAATTTTCTTGGATAATGATTCTGCATTTATGACTGAGGCATTTATGTTTTGACATCCCGGTTGGGGATACGCCACACTTTCACAAGGCTATCATCCTCAAACAAATGCTTTAGTGGAATGGCTCATTAGGACTTTTAAAGTACATGAACTTTCAACATTTATATTGGGATGGTTATTTTACTGTCTTTCCAATATGCTTATGTCACTGGATATAGAGTTTTATTGATACTTCATAATATAAGCTTTTGTATAGTCATGACCCGGAGTTACTAACGGAGTTGGGTCTACCTTTTTGTTTGCCACAAGTTGTTGATGCTAGGTTTTGGGATTCGTATTTGACGAGCATTCTTCCATTGGTATGAGCGGAATTAGCAAGGGCCACGTACAAGTTAAATAACAACTCTCATCATTGTCCACTGCATAATGAATTGGTGTTGGTTCGTTTTCCCAAGCTTATGGTATTTGATTTAATTAAGAGTCTCCTTCCTTAATGGAAAGGAACATATCGAGTGTTGCAACAAGTAAGGCCACATGTTTATGAGGTTCAACACGACATTCAACCCGATGCTCTAGAAATTGTACATGTGCAACGATTGAAGTGTTTTATGTAACAAGAAAAATTGTGTTACCTACAAATCCACCAGTGCCTCATGATGTTCCTCAGATTTGGGCCCATCTACCAAAAAAACCCTAACCACCTTACATTTTTCTGAAAGAAAGGAATAATCTTACTATTATTAACATAATGGGTTTGATGGATTAGTTTTAATTTGGACTATTTGCTCTTGTATATAAGTTATTATTATTAACATAATAAGTTTGATAGCTGTTGGATTAGTTTTAATTTGGAATATTTGCTTCTGTATATAATCTAAGGTTTTAGATTAATACTATATATGCATTCCTATATTTTAAACTCTCACATAAGTTGACAGTTATTTAGGGGATTTAATTCCTGAGATATTCATTTGGTTCTTTAAATTCATCAATTTAATTTAAATTAATGAGTCAAATTAAAATTTTATCGATTAATTATTTAAATAACTTGGTAAAAATAAATTAATTCATTAATTTGATTTAAACCATTCTATACCACTGAAATGAAAATTACTTAATATGAAAATTTTTAGAAATAAGATATAATACAACAATATTTTATTTATTTTAATTTGTCTATATAGATCCTTTATAAGAAAAAAAGAGTTAATTGTAGAATTTTTAAATCTAGAGGCTATCTATATTGAATTGATTTTATTTAAGAGTTCAAATATCATGAAGAAATATTAATAACTTATCATACATTTTGATATAATTATATAATATTGCAATATTAGAATTTGAATTAACATCCGGTAAATACTACTTGCACCTACTTATTTCGAAACTACGCACTACACATGCATACACATAGCATATGTGCGTGTCTGTGTGTCTAGACATCAAATGCTTGTGTGCTCCCTGCATCTGTACACACTCATGTGTCTCCGCGTGTATATATGTATTAACACAGATGATGTGTGTGTGTGCGTGTGTATATGTGAATGCACACACCTATAAGTTAAATACCTGTTTAGATTACGTTTGCTGGGGGATTACAATGGCAAGCTGCAAGACCTTGTCTCGGCACAACTGAACAGGGTTGTTTAGCACCGTGAGCTTCGCCTGGTGTTGGTTGTTAACAAAGGAGACGCGTACCACGCTGTACTTGTCCCCATCTTGTTTGCAAACTCCCATTCCCACGCAGACATCTCAAACCAGTTCTTATTGCTGCTCCTCGTTGCCTTCACTTCCACGTACTCCCTCACATCGTTCTCTCTACATGTACATTGAAATGATATAGATTGACCCTCGGCATACTCATCAATAATGATTACATCGTTTTCTTTAATATATGCATGCACAAGTGTGTGTAGCAAGCATAGACATATGTTATATACACACTGCACGACATAGCACATTTGTCAAACTATTGCTCATGCTTCTATATAAACTATATTTATCATATCACACTTAACAATATTCCTTTCTCATATACATACATACAAGTGATCTGAAACTCACGCACACACACGCACACATCATACTTATCCACAAACATCTAGAGATGGTGTTACACACAGACATAGATACACATACCTGTCAACGATGATATCATATGCGAAACCACTCTCTGATTTCTCATTGACCCACGTAACTTTGGCATTTGGGTACTTTCTACGCAGGTGTTCATACACTATCTTTTCACCCTGTCTCCCGGTATATTCCTGCTGCTCCGTACTGTTAGCCCCAGCAACATACAAATTGGCTGGAACGGCATCGTTCTCCGTACACTTGAAGTGGGGCGTGTCCTGTACGAACGTGCCCTTCTCGGCGTCCTGTACGAACTTGTGTTTCTCTGGAGGCGTATTGCTGCTGTTACTATTTGTGGATTTCAATCTTTGCCTGAATATACACAAATTGAACATATTTAATAAATAAAAATATAATTGTGTATTAATAAATAATTATGTTCACTTATGCAAAATGGTAATTAGTATTATGTTACCGTGCTTGTAGAGTCAAGTAGACGAAGTAATATATACATACATGCAGAAAACCGTGTGTAATGCGAACACAAGCACACCGCATAGTATTTATATAGCTGCACATATGTATACGTATTCATACATAACATGTATACATCTATATATCTATATAATTACCTCTCAAGAATTGCCTGAGCAGACAAGGTATGGCCTTCTTCTTGGGCATGTGTAGAGGTTTCCCATGGTGTATGCTGGTGAGGAAGCGGTTTCAAACCATGTGAACTTGTCGCTATTGACTCCAAGTCCACATCCGGTGTTGTCAAGGCCTGTATACATGTGCGTGGATGTGCGTATGCATGTGTAATTTTAATATATGATAGACACGTACATACACTTGGCATTTATATGTATATGTTTACAGACATAGGGACACATAGTTCCCATGCATAAATATCCGAATACATGTTTGCAGACATACGGATTTGCTTATGCATGTATGTATACTATTCTATATATATGTGTTGTGTGTGTGTGTGTGTGTGCTATTGTGAATATTATATGCATACTTCATATATGACACATACAACACAATACAAGATGGACAAAACACACACACACGTGCGTTACCTGGAGTGTGATAAGATGTAAGAAGTTGGCAAGGTGTGTTTGGTTTGTCCGTTGAAGAATATGCGAGAAAGCTCCAAATAAATAGAAGTATAGTCTCTGGAATGTGATGAAGATACGTACAGTACATTCTCCTGAGAAATATAAAACTTAAAAAGAATACATACATGTGCCTCTCTCTCTACACACACACATTACCTGAAGCAAGCAATTGCACTCTACTCTCTTAAGAGAAGAGACTTGCCTGTTACTTATCGTATACCGGCAGAAGAGTTTATCAGCTGTTAAACACTTAAGCTCCTGGAGTTTAAGGTGTGTGGTATTTTCCATAAACGCTTTATATGCCTCCGCGTGGAACTCTAATAAATAGCGTTGTCCATAGGGTATAATTCTGTGAAATATGCTCTCCAGCTCCGCATAGCTATTCGTACCATAGACAACAGCCTCCCTCTCAACAACCTGCAATATGTACGTGAATAATGTGTATATTCATTGTACACTGCAGATATTTATTTACCTCGGAAAATCGTGATAAACCAAGAGCTTTTAGGAAAGGAAGCACGGAAGTCGAATTCCTATAACGTGAGAAATGCAATTAACATCATAAGTTATAATGATATACGTATAAACTCTATAAACGTATATATTATTTATATGTAGTATACTAGCACCATTCACACATGTAGCACGCACGCACACACACGGAGCAATGCATAAGTTCATCTAACTTTATGAATTTGAGTATGTCCCTTGTGTCAGCTTCAAGGAAGATACATGTACGTATATGTATATGTATGCACGCTCGTACACACACACAAACACACCTAGTTTGCAAAGATTTCAGCTCCTCGCCAGTATTTACAAACTTAATAACACTAGAAAGAGCATCAGCATCAAACTCTTTGGCGAGGTTCATGTCATCACACCAACACACGATACCATCATCTGCATCTAAAACTGATTAGTATACACTCGCGCATGCACGCGCGCGCACACACACACACACAAAGAACATATATATCACGCATCTATGTATATTGTGTATATATATATCTATATACTTACTTAAGCTAGTCCAAGTATTCTGCAAAGTTGGGAAAATTAAAGCACGGCTATCCCTTACAACATCTCTTCGCCTGAGGACCTCTTCTTCTTCTACTTTCCCAGATTCTATCTCCTGTGACCAGTGTGCAAATAACTCCAGAACCTATATGTATGTGTGACTCTATAGTTCGACATCGACAAGTGTTCTGTGTGTATACCCGTCTGATACACACACACACACACATACATACATACATGTGTGATTACAATATGATGTCTTATACATGTATACATCACACACACACACACACACACACACACACGGAGTTACCTTCTCTAGGAATATTGAAGGTGTACAAACTGCAGTTATTTGCTGAAGCATAGTAATATATGCATCAAAGTCTGGGATTCTGCACACACGGCAAGAATCGAGGAAGAAATTCCGTAATCCCGGATACACCCTTGACAACGTTCTCATGCGAAGTCTTTGGCATATTCCATCTGACCGTAGTATATTCTCAAGTTAACTAAACGTTGACATATTTGGTTTATATATCTTAGAGAGAGAATGAATTACACCGTATTATTAGAACCAACATATGCATCTAGAATTTATACTGTCGATGTATGCATACGTACCTATATCTTCAAGTCGGAATGGATCGCTCCATGCAACTTGTTCTATTGTATACAGCTTTCCTGTGACTCTTTTGTTGCGTTTCTTTGGCAATGTATGTGGCAAGAATATGCTTGGCGAAGACTCGAATATATTTTTTAACTCTCTTCCGTCGATGTTTTCCCATAAGTACGTGTACATGGCCTCCATCTGTGTCAAGCTGAGAAAAAACACAGAAAACATTAGTATAATAGACACGTACATGTGGTGTGTGTGTATTTGTACATATGGAAACTTATAAAAACTAAAATATTACAGAAGTACAAAACTCCGTACAAAATATCCACACAATGTGACATGGACCAATAAACACCAAAATTTCAATCATACATGTGCATGTCTATGCGTATATATCCCATACACAAGCACACACCTGGCCACGCACGTTGCGGCTTCTTTTAGAAGCCTAAGCAACATAAGAACATCATCAAGTCGTACATCTTTACGTAGTCCCAAGGCATCAGCCAACGTATTACTCCGTATCTGTATTTAAAAGCGTGAAAATCAGCATATTTATGCATTAAACTCGTATATAAAGTAATATGTTCGATTTTAGCGAAACAACCGTAATATGAACGATATATATATATATAATAGACATAAAATTTCTGTGCTATTATGTTATATTATATATAAAGGGAACACGCACACACACCTTGGGCTCTGCATAGTGTGCATATATTCCTAGAATATTCTCGACAGTTTCAGAACGTTGAAAAAGATCCATTGGCGCGTGGAGTTCACCATCAAGGCTAGAGTTGATCCACGGGCACTGCCTCATACGCAAAACAAACGATGAAAAACAAACCCCACTCTCTGCGAGTTGAAAAATAATAATAATAAGCGAGGAAAAAAAAGAACAATATGAATAAAGCGTATCAAAATCATATATTATACATGTTCTATGTACTAGTTAAACAACGATATATATGTAGCATATCTACTATAACACACACACACACAACACAACACATATGTATGTAAAATACATATGCATGTGTATATATACATACCTTTCTCATCGTCATCCATTTTATATCTCGCTATGCTGCACTCACTGTAGTGTTGGTCCCATAAGCTGTCCAAAGCTGCTAATAAAAGCCCATATTGCTCTGTTTTCAACTTGTTGTCTGTTCAAGAAAACTATCTTCAAAACATTCAAGAAAATAAATATAATAATGCATTATAAGGATTTGACACACACAGAGAGAGCGAGGTAGAGAGAGATTACCATTTAGAATATTTGTTAATTCAGGAGACTCCCAATCGTAAACAGTATATACTTTCCCCTGCTCATATATTTGCCATGTTTCATCCTTCCATATTGTATTGGATTTGTCACAAACTTGCACAGCTACAGGGACAATGTTTACGAAGTCTCGTACTCCAATCTGCAAATGTGAATATTTAGTAATAATGTATATTAACATTAACTCAGTAATCTTGTTACAGTAAAACCCCTCTTACTTAATAATGTTGGGACCGGGAGATGATTATTAACTACCAAGGTTATTAGCTAAGAGAGGAGGGTTGCTAAAGGCTGGGAAATATTTACATGTATACATAATATACATGTTAAATAATAATTTGTTCATGGGTAGGAAATATAATATACATGTATGTACATATAATACATGTGCATACAAAATAAGGTATAGTTTGAAGGATATGTATATGTATATACATGTATATTTACGATCATATATATGGTCATACGGCAGTATTAGCTAAGAAATGGAGGTTATTAAGTATTGCCTCATTTTCATTAGGTGTTACAGATTATTACTTAAGAGAGTATTAAGTAATAGGAGTTTTACTGTATTGACATTATCCTCAGTAACTAGTATTAAATTGATCCATAATACATATACATGGACATACAGACAAGTATTCAGCTATATGCAATGTATAAAATATGGAAACATATATATACACACATATTACATACAATAATACTAAATCGGTAATGTACTTACAGATGCAAAATATTCACGCCATACAGCCATCGATGGATTAAACTTGAGATAATCAACGGCCTTGATCTCATCCCAAACTACGTCTGTCCCCTCTAGTATTTTCTTCATATCGATAGTGTTCCCAAGTTCCTTGCCAAAATGAACACCTAAAAATTGAAGTAGATTACCCGCGCTTGTAAAATTTAAGATTAAATGCAATGTATAATGTTTATTAACTGAAGTTTGTATTGGCACACAATAATAGAGTCATACATATAGTATAATATATATTATATGACTATGTAAACATATATGTCAAGTATACTGTACCACTAATTCTCTGAAGCCCAGTATATGTTAACACAACCCCATGTTGCCTTAACATAGACAGCAAGTCTTCGGTTTGACAGCTCTGACATTTCTCCCTGCAAAATTGTAGTTTATATACATCTATACTAACTATATATATAGTGCGTAGTTGTATATATAATACCGGAAGTGAAGCATGCAATAAGCCAGGTACTCCACGACAAGGTTCGAATCCTTGTTAAAACAATCGTCACTCCTAAACAATGGTAGTATATGTGTTTTGATTACGTCGTGAGCCGAGGCATACATAGCTCCCGCTTTTGTAAGAATCTCCTTTATAATACCACTTCTGCATCGCTACCTGTATATATGCTAAAGTAGTATACACAATATACGCTTTAAGTAGAATATACTGCCTGGAGAGTGGTATATACACATATACACATAAAATATATATCATGGTGGCGGAAGCACACAAACATTGTGTGTGTGCATGCGTGTGTTACCTATGATGATAGGATCCACAGTCTTCATGTCTGAGTAGAGTTTTCCAAACAGCTCAGAATGTTCCACTTTTGTATCAGTAACCCAAATTGTTCCATCTTGAGCAGACACAAATCCACCAGATATTGGAACAAAACGTACACCTTGTAGCTCCTAATAAAACATACATTTACATACATGAAGTTACATTATAAGTATGTACATTTGTGTGAGTGTGTGCACATGTATGCATATATGTTACTGTCTTATATACCTTATAAATCCTTTCTTCACGTTCATATGTACAGTCGTAACTTGTTCTCTCCAAAGTTATACACTTGTACATTCTTAATAGCATCTTGCGCACCCATTCAACTCCTAAACTAGTATACTGAGAAAACACAAGTATAAAGATTAGTCTTTTTAATTCTTAATTATGCTATAAAATTCAATCATATATAAACAATATAATAATAGTATTGTATACCTGTAATTCACCAATGGAAGCTTTTAACAAGTCTAATATGGTATCTACATCAAGCTTTCGAACTCCAAGAGCTGAAGCAAGAGGATCATTGAGATTTACACGGTGGTCGAGGTAAAATAAGCCCAAGTACTTCCGTAGCGCCTCCTGTGGCACTAGATCCGTGAAACTATCATCCCTGCAAAAGTATGAGTTTCACACATATTTATAACACACACACACACACAGACCATAAGCGCGTGTGTATTACATATACATCACGTTAGCTATATACATAGAGGTATAGGTAGAACTGGGTTCTGCTTGTGCATGTAAATATATATAACAATTTATAAATAAACACGCAAGAAAGTAGAGTACATATATCTCTCTGTATATAGAGGGAAGATAATATACACGTGTATGAAACTGTATGTAGAATCCTCCCTTAATCACAAATAACTAACTTAATTTTTTATCAGTTTTATATGCATTTGAAGAATATAAATCAAAACGACGTTCAGTGTTAATGCACGCGTCCATGTCCAACTTAGTATATATACAATCTTCATATTTACATATGTTTCCCTTCGTATTTGACAACTAATCAAGATGTAAATAATTACGATTAATATAAAGGGGAGGCTCTATAATGGAGGTGCTGATTACGTAAAAAATCAAAATACATATCTCATATTACCAATCTAGTATGCTTCATATCTTAGAGAGAGAGAGAGAGAGAGAGAAAGAAAGAGACTATAACATAACACATATTCAATACATGAATATCATATGAGAAACGTTGTGTGTGTGTGTACATACACACGGGTGCTTGTATGCACATACAGGGTCACCTGCATATAAAAAATATATCATATTACAAATATACTTAGATACATACATACCTTGTACATAATAACATCTATATATACCTGTATAGAGTTAAGTGTGACTTACCAGCCTCTAAGGGTTGTGCATGGTAATGCAAGATAGCCATTCTCACCACCTTCAACTGGAAGACAATTCATTGCTCGAAGATTCGATATAATTATCCTTGGAATCGATGAAAAGAACCTGAAAATGTCCATATTAATTGTATGTGTGTGCGTGTATATAAGTAATACACACACACATACTTATATATTGTAGTGTATGTAATGAGTAAGTATACATCACATGTACATATCAAACGTACCCAAGGACCTCGCCTTCGAGAGGAACGAAGTTCATATATGCCGTAACAGATTCAAATAAACTCCCAAAACAATCCGAGGAGCAAAATAACTCGAAAGCTATAACAATGAGAAAACGAGGGATTAATGAACTAAACCCAGGTAATAACTTAACTATTACATATAGAGCATATACTTGTATATACACGCATACATACAAACAAGCATACGAGTGATACTAGCCTTTGTAATTGTACATAATTGTAGGATGCAGTGTATCTCGCTACAACTTAGATTCCCATATTAATATAATGATACATATAATCACCTTGTTGGAAAAGCTTGGGAATTTCCGAACGTAGCCATTGGTTCCAAACACTGTCCCTATCCACGTCCTCTCGCGAAGATGGGAGATAAAATCCCCTGCACAACAACCAGATATCACCATTGTCATCTGCAACTAAGATTGATAAATATAGGTATACATACATACATGCAATATACCTGTACGATGAACTTGAGGCCGTAACTACGCACTGGTAAAAACGCAAAAACTTGCTGACGTGCCATAACAGGCTCAAAGAGTCCATTTGCAAGCTCTTTAAGCTCAAAAGCGAGCGAAAGCTCAGTGGTCGAAACTCCTGAGCGTTCTATGGGCGGTCTAATCTCCTCCTTTGCCACCAGGAATGTTGTTGTCTGCATAATAATCGTTTATGTGTATGTGTGTGTGTGTCACATAATATGCTTATACTAGTTATAAAGTGTTGCATAAAACATTACTTAAAATGTACGTGTGCGTGCTTTCGTGCGTGTATGTGTGTGTGTTAAATTATATACTTTTTCTCCATCTAGAAGCTTGACAATGCCATTAGGAAGATTTTGACGACGCATGGTGCGGAATATATCAGTAACTTGCTCATGCACAACAAGAGTCTGTAACTTGTGTAGAAACAGAAGTAGACTTGGCTGTAGATCCTTAAACATATCTAAATAATATTAAAAGTTAATCAGTAATGAGACATAACGTATTAATAATAATGTATCTACACATATATATTATGTTGATACGCATGCATGCATATGAAATCACTATACGCATAATCACTCTCACTCTCTCTCTCTCTCTCTCTCTTATAGACACAAAGTATTACCTGAGAGAGACTTTGTCGCTTCGGAATTCCGTAGGGGAAGATCGATGCGAGTGTTCATCTTCTGCACATAAACAGCTTATACAACCAATATTATACTGCTATGTAAATGTATTTTACATTACAAGTAGTTACAATATGCTATCTATATGAATGTTTATAATGAACAATTTGGTTCATACTATAATGCCATACATATATACATACATACCACATTATATGGTCAATATACTAAATAGTGAGTATACATTAATGCTCGTTAGATTTGTATCTAAGTATAATAAATATTGCAGATATAAATATATAGTGTTATTATTGGTGAACCTGTTGAAGTAATTGTGCAAAATAATTATCTTCCGAAGGTGGCTCTACTAAAGTAGGTAATAAACCCAAGTGAGCTCTGAGATATATCAAATTTAACGTGGAAGCCATTTGAATGTATCATTGGACAGTCTGTAATCTGCATAAAAATAGACATCTATCATCCAACATATGTACGCATCTTCTTCTTCTTCTTCTTCTCTTCTTCTCTTCTTCTTCTTCTCTCTCTCTCTCTCTCTCTCTCTCAGCCAGTCTATCACACAACGTCAACACAGACTCAAATAACTTACCCGAAAAACGGATTTGAACCCAATGCCTTTGTGTCCAATGTATCCTGCAGCAGATCCAAGCTTCTTTGTGGAGTTCCCTATGTCACAAAGAGCACGAATATTCTCCGCTGTGAAGCCTTGCTCATTGTTCAGAACCACAATACGATTTTCCTGTATAACAGGTATATATATGACACAAATGAACAAGCATTTTGTAAAACATTTTAAAGTGTTATTATACAGTACTGATAACATATAACCTTTATAAACCAAGTAATAACATTTGCAATATATTCTCATATTATGTCTATAGCCAGAAATATAGCTAATAATCACCATGATAATGAAAGCCAGAGTTGCGATCGTCCCTGAAGAATAAACGTTATCATCAGCATTTTGTACCTGCAAAAGAAATACTTTTAGTATAAATATTAACGATAAATAGGACCAGATAGTTACACTAATTATACAGTAACAATAATATATATGTACTATATGCATTACATGTATTATACTTACTATAGAACATGTAAAAACATATTTGTTGTCACATTGAGATTAAGTACATACATATCATTACATTTACTTGCGTAAATATGTAGCATAGTAATACAGTAATACATTGCATAGTAATACTATATAGATTAAAGTTTAAATTATAGATATGAACTCCTATAATGGTCCAGACTACATACATTACTTACAATGACATATTCATACCAGTGCCAGTGCCTCATTATATAAATATGCATATACGTCAGTAGTATATACTACTGATATATTTATATAAGCATATAATAGTATTGTATAAAAATAGTTGATTAAATTTATTGATTACCAGCTCTAAAATGAAGTGGCAATCTTCAGAGTAAAGATTTTGTGAGAGGCATTGTAAGGCACGTCCAATACGAGCATGCTGTTTAGCAAGCAGCTCATTCTCAAGATTTCCTTGGATATTCCCCTCTATTAAACCAAATTCCTCCTGACGTATCCTTTTAATAACCTCTCTTGCCTCGTTTTCGAGTGTGTATACATCCATAATTTCACTAAGCAAGAAAATATATTAGACTCTGTGTGTGTGTGTGTGTGTGACAAACCATGTTGATCTATGTATAAATGTGGCATAATACAAAGACGATATATCCGGATGCATCGATGAAATGCTTATAGATATCACAAACTACAAATTTATACATATATGTGCATCCCCTATATAAGTGTGTTGATGCTTGTTACATATTTGAATAGAAGCTTATTTAAAGGATAAATGTTAAGAATAATAATAATAAATATATAAATACCTCTGAACTTCTCCCTCTGATTCCACAGTGTTTGCGTCCACAGTAACACTAAACAAAGTAATAGATTAAAACAGTAATATAATAAAATAAACCTCTCTCTCTCATGATTTACCTTCCAATGATTTCTCCTTCCTCTTTATCAAGCGCGCTTGAATCCACACTTAAAAAGCAAATAAAAACTTAATATTATTGTATCAGTTAATTAGGTTATTATTATTAGTTATTATTATTAAGTTATCTTAAGTGTGTGTGTGTATATGTATATACACACACTAGTCGCAAATGGCTACTTAGAAGGTTTCACACTTCCATACCATTTCTCTGGTGAGTCATGTAATGTGATTGTCTCTGTGTATAACCTTGGCCTCTTAAACACAGGTTCACCTTCATTTAACTCTGTGAAAACTATCATATTAATGCTAATACTATATATATACATATGTAAGTATGTATACATAATTGTTTAAACGAAAATTAATATGTGATAGATTACCTGGATGCCATTTCCCTTGTGGAGGTTCTGCAAAAAAGATCACACTAGTTAGAATACTCCTCAATACATACATTACATATACATACTCATAGTAATTATATATAGAATAATATTTGCATAAATGCATTATATAATTGTTATACACATACACTCAATAACCTAGATGGTATTGCTTGTGCAGGTTTTCATAAATGATCACATATACATAATTATATATCTCCGTATAGTATGTGTATACACGTCTGAATGCATATTAGCATATAACGACTTTATTATCAAGATTACCTGTATGATATTCCACTTGTCGAGGTTCTGCAACAAATGAATAATTATTAATACATTGTAATAGATATACAGTATATATTACAGACGTACATGTGTATACGTACACATTTTAATATACTCACATGTACCAAAATACATGAATATTAACCTATATACCTGGAAAAGGTTCTACGCTGTAGTCCTCGATCCACTCGGATATTCCCAAGGAAAGTCCAAGACCATGAAGAACAGAGCGTTGACTTTGACACCGAACATCCCCCAAAACTTGCCAGGCATATTCCGGAATCAAACTGTTCAATGCATTAAATATTATCTCTGTCGAAAACTTGGCAAACTCCGTAGGAACTTCATTAAGGAAATCGTTGAAAAAAACCGACTAAACTCTGATTATGTCTCTCCGAAAGTATTTTTAGTCCATTTAATGCATGTAATCTGCACCAATTCGTATATACTTGTATAGTATTATATATACACAGTAACATTTACATATGCCTACATTACATGTGATAACAAATATTATAGACATAGTATGTATAGTGAACATATAAACTATGCATATATGTATAATGTGCATGTATGAATAGTAACACAGTGAAAGGCTAGGCACATAAACATAAAACCATATGCTCACACATACATAACTATCTATACATATACCTGCATAAATACATAAGCATATCTATATACATATATTCATTACACAGACACACACACACACACACCACACATACAAACGTATATGTACAGATTAATATACATAACTACATTATCGATTTATGTATATGCCCAGAGGGTGTAAACGAAGGAAATTTTGACACAATGGTAGGTATTCAAACATATATACCTTATACATATATAACCTAGGAAGACAATCCCCATATTGTATGTGTATGTGTGTATATGTTTGTATATCTGTAAGTATATAACACCCACAACCAAACAAAATATGCGCACACACAAACACACCGGAGAAGCTCTTTTGGGGCGTTAGCAGCACCACCATGAAGCACGAGTATGGAAATAAGCTGTGAAGCAGCCTCGGTTACGCGTCCCTGTGCAATGGCACTTAGAAACATTTCAGGCCCAGCTTCTGCATCTATTCGGAATATCCTTTCACCACCTTATGAACTCGATATCAGCCCAAGCACGTTATTATATATAATGTTGTATAACATAATGTGTTCATCTATATATTTTAGATATACCTCTTGCTACAATGACTGTAATTATTCCATTTTGCTCTAGCCAATCCTGTAAAGGACCGAGTTGTGGCTCGAAAACCAGTTTCCATTGTGACCAGACGCCTGTAAAAAAACATACAATTAGAAAATAATAATGACCGATTCGATAATGTTGCTCATTTATAATATATAGATTATTATATATGTTTAAGTACATTTAGCATGAGGTATACAGAGAAATCCACACACACATGTGCACGCGCGCATGCAAGCTTATATGAAATATATAGATGACTTACCTAAATCGGACAACATGGGAGCTCTAGAGAGTTTATTCTCCGCATCTTTCCCAGATATAGTTCCGAGCTTGCCGACCTGAGCATTTGACACGTCATCATCTTCGTTCAATGCAGCCGCATAGTAAACTTTGCTCACGTGGCTGTTCGTGCTAAAACAAAGAAGTAAAATATAGTAAATATATGAGAATTCTGATATATAGATTGAAATAACATCAAGTGTGCCAAAATTAACTTTACTCGCAAAGAGTGAGTAGATATTTATCATATACACATATATTATAAATGTTATGAATATACATGCTATGACATGTAATGTATATGTGAACTACCTTAAGGAGCCATCTGACTTGATCTTATCAAGGATCTCATTTACCAAAGGCTCTTCAAAGGTTCTTAACTGGAACTGTTCACGGCACCTTTTTAGAATATCCCCTCGATTAAAAGACTTCAAATCGTATGCCTGACGAATAAGAGCCGCTATACGATGGGTCAATACTGGAGAATATTCTTTTGTACAAGCCTTTCTCGGTGTCTGCAAACATAATTAATATATATTACTATACAAAATTATACCCGCATGCACGCACGATTAATGTATATATTACTTGTATGTGTATGCATTTTAGTTTAAGGAACTTCTATACAGAGTCGAATATTGAAGAGTATAAACATATAATATACAATAGTATTCACATGCACAATTTAGTATATGAATAAACATTTTAAATAATTCTTTCATTTTAAGTACAAAGTGTAAATTAAACGTATTGCTAACAGAAGGAAAGCTATTAACTATATATAGCGCCATACAGTACACGTCAGGACTTCATATGACATTCGATATATTCTGTAATATGAGTATAGATATAATGAATTACATACCTTTATGTCACCGAGTTTATCGAGAGTTTTTGAGAAGTAGTCGAGAAAGCTACTGTATCCCAGCTCAGCAAGTATATTCTTTGAGAATACGCTGGCAATATGGTTCTCGCAGGATGTGATACATTGCAAAATGCTGCACCAATCGTCTCCGGTTCGAATCTCCTCCGAAATCTCTTTCAAATGCTTTTGCATTTCCATGAGTAGTCTCTCCTGTGCATCTGTTTCCATGAGTAGTCTCTCCTGTGCATCTGTTAAATGTATAATACTTAGTATACTTCATATTAATATGTATAATATGAGATGCAATCTATATGTATGTACGCAAATACGCAATATATACCTGGACTGCATTCTGCTTTAGCAGGTTCAGCAAAATCCTCCGAGGGTGTTGCGTGCATGTTAGATTTGGAGCGTTCTTCGATACTCTTCCATCCAGCTTTTATGGAGGTTACCTGAAGAAAAGTATGCTTAATCCTGATACGTGTGTGCGTGTGCTACACACACACACACAGAGACAGAGACAGAGACAGAGACAGAGAGAGAGCTTACTGCAACGTTGAGAATTTCAAGCGCGGGATATGACTTGAATAGCTTCAGGCGTTTACGTGTTTTCTTCTTGCTAAAACCAGCCGCAGCTAGAAGTTGATGTAGCACCTAAGTAAAAAAGAAAGGTGGACGTGCGTTCGTATCAGTGTCTGTATGTGTAGAAGAGATATTTATACATATCTGCGTGTTTGGTGTTATCTTTACGTATATGTAATAAACACAAATATATACGACTGAAGCTAATAAATACGCATACACCTTGGCATGCACAATAAGGAGACACACACACAGTGCATATACCTCAGTCACCGCATTAGTCTGGCATGCATCCTTCCAAGTGGTAACAAATTGCAATATGTCAGAGCCGCTGATTGTAAAATCAAACTCAACATTATTAATCTCTATGTCCTGTTGATGGTGGATAATATTCTTTTTTCCGGCTTTCATATGCACCACCTGCCATTTCCAAAAATGGCATACATAAACACGCAACACACACACCCACACATACATATATACATACATTCAAAAAATATGTATCTTTATATTTACCTGACACCTACATACATATCAGTATTAATATCTGGATATCCTATTTTGTGTTGTATCGTGCACGGGCTGTTTGTGTGACTTACCGCAACGTTGAGAAGTTCAAGTCCAGGAGATGACTTGAACAACCGTAAAAGCTTGGTCTTCAGCTTGTCATTAATAACCAGCACTAGCATTCGGTTAAGCACCTGCAGGAGAGAAAAAATAGAAAAAAAATGCTATTTAGTGCAGCATATCATACATTAAACACGCCATATATGCATAAGACACGTACACGTGGACATTTTATACACACACACATACTTCTGTGGTTGACATATTACAAGAAGGCTCCCATGTTTTAATAAATTCGGTGAGAGAAGATGAATCAATCGAATAATCAAACTCGTTACGTGGTTTCTTCGAGGTAAGTTTCTTCTGCTCTTCTTCTACTGCAGACGGGAATGGACATGTACTATACCTGTGTTTAAACTACTTAGCTCGTGTGTACAGATACATATATACTACTTAAAGCATAAGAACCGAAACGTTTAGAATATACTAGCATGCACGGCCTTCGTTATTCAATTAATATGATATTGAACTTAAAACTGATGTATACTATATACACTGTTATATGTATATAAATGTGTGTGTGTGTGTGCTTTCAAGACAACGAATGCGTTGGTACATATATATACACGTATTATTTATGTATATAATAGTATAGACACAAATATAAAAATCAATAATTTGTTACCCGTCAGAGGATTAAATACGAGAATTATGAACAATATATTAACTAAAAACATATACATCACGTCTAGTGTGCTATGTACAGATATTCGTAAATTATAGGTTGATATGCTAACAAAACACACACAAGCACACACCTGTGGATGGGTTCATTGTGCTCTTCGGAATCATCGTCCGAATATACGAATCGAATATGTGTGAATTTTTGCTTCCTTGGTGTTTGTTGTACTTCTTCATTCTTCGGAAAAGTTGATCTCCACTCTTCTAGTGCCTCATTCTCCTTTTTCTTCACTTCTCGTACAATAGCAACGTACATCCTACCCATATACAGAATAATTACACACACACATTATGTGGTATATCTCTATTATATTCATATACGCCTGTGTTGTACATGGTGTAAAGATGCATGATGTATCGGCACACAAACATATCTACCTATAACTATACAACATATATATCCACACACTTATATAATACTGACCCAAGGCTCCTAATTCGCACGCCTAGACTGCTGACATCGTGTGTCCTCTTTTCCATGGCAATGAATGAGAGCAAATTTTGTTCATCTACCGGTTTTTTTCTGTGCATTAACCTTAACAGGCATTGTAAAACTTCAAGTGCTGTTATCTTATAAACCTCCCTTAATCCTGCAATAAGTTATGCATTGATATATAACTTAAGGTCTGTGTGTGTGCGGACTTATTTTACCTTTGCCAAAGAACTGCACTACAAGGGGATGCTCTAAGACAGGACCAAGGCCTAAATCATCAAATTTTGTCACTTTTTCCTCTTCACAAAGAGCATATACCATATCGTGTAACGTTGTGATCCTGTTCCCAGCAACATAAGATGATATAAATGCATTAACCTGTCATTAAAACACTGTGTTTAGCAGATCCTTAACTAATATTATAACAATTTATATGTGCTGTATGCACCTTGTAGTATGTATGTATCTATGTAAGATATACATATAGCACATATGTCAATGTATGTCTCTTATTAGGTCTGTGTGTCTGTACGTATATGACTATGCATGTATGTGTCTATCACACACAAACTAATATATATATTATATACCCGTAGAATACTCTATATGTGTACTTATATGTACCCATACCTGTCTATATACGCATTAAAACGTAGACATGCATATATACAGGAACATGCATAAATGTATGTCAGAAACTAATATATACATTAAATACAGGTACATACAAATGTATGTGCCTTATTGGTATATTGTTTGTATACATATGTACAAATGCAGATTACAGTTGTGTAAACAAAGTACAACGACATACTAAACGCGTTTATACATGTATAAGCATCACATACCCGTATAGATGTGTATATGTAAGACATACCTTGCCTTCGATTGCTGATAGGGTCCTTAAACAGGGGATCTGCTGCATTTGAAGACCAAGAGATTCTAGAGAATATGCTCGAATCTGGGAAAGCATTGAATTCAGAGTACTCGCCACTGTAATACTTCTGCCATCCGAGAGTGCTCTCTGGTAAACAGCAACGGCAACCTCGTCCAGCCTTCGTATCCTCTCCTCCTGCATTTGAGGTATCATTGCGAAAGGCCTCGCTTGAGGATTAAATCCCACAGGGGCCTGAGTTGGTCGCATTTGCATCATCCACGTTGCTGCATACATTACATACGCCTTTGGTAACCGTATAGTATGTTACATATATGGTAAACCAAATAGTATACAATTCATATATACCATGGAACTTGGGTATTGTGTATGTGTGTGTGAAGCTTTCAACAAACTATATTCTATATTACATTATCTTGGCATAGTACAGGCAATTATGTTTGCATCATATACTACATCGTATATATCTGTGCATCAGAAAGCATGTTTGGATCATCAAACCAAAAACCGAAAAAAACTTTTGAAAATTGAGAAGAAGAAGAAAAACACCCACAGCTTTTATGAAAAACATACATTGAACAGCATGCACACAACAGCAGAGATCGAAGTTATATACACATAATTATTTAGTTCTTTATATAATTATTTATTTATATAGTTCTTTTCTTATATATTTATTTTTCTAGATTGATATTTATACAGATCGAAGTTATAAACACACACACACACACACACTTACATGTACATGTACAATATATATATAATCTATAACATTTTATAGTTACAAATACTTGGAGGACACACGCACTGTACACCAGTGTACGCAAAATGTACATACACACGCATAAAATACCAGTTAAATAGTTCTACATATATCTCTATGAAAACAGAGTCACATATAAATATACGTCTGATCAATGCAAACGCATCGTATGCGACCGATCAATCCAAATACATTGCATACTGCGATCGATCAATCGTACCTGGTGGGCCATTCTGGTAATAAGGCGGTGGCGCCACCCATTCTCCACAATCGTCGCCATAGCTCGACTCGTCAGTCTTTCTCTTCTTCCCCATCATAAACCCTAAATGTTAGGGTTTAGGGCTTTATCATCCCTAGTATATTCTGCGAATTTTCGGGTTTTGCAAAGTAAATATCTGCGTAAGAATAATTCCATCTGTACCTTATGGGGCTTCAATCGTCCACGTGTCTCATCTTAGTTAATTTTTAATTATACAACCATATTAATTATTTAATTTATTTAATTATGATTAATGTTATAATGTATGGACTTAAATTATACCCGAACACTTGGCGGCTTCCAGTATGGAAGCTCACCTGTATGTGTAACCTCATGTTACACACACACACATTGTCTTACATATGTAGTTTAAGTCTCATAATATGTTTACCTTATTATATGTACAAGTATTTATTCTTTGTGTTGGATGTTGTGCGGGTGTGCAATGTAAGTGTGTGTGTGTGTGTGTGTGTACATATAGATGTATATGTATGTATGTTCTCAAACATTGTGTTCCTTTGACATATAAAACTAATAACATGGTAAGAACTTATGTATCTATAAAGTACATGAATAGATTGTATATATGTGCATACACACACGGGGTGCTAGTTAGTGCATGTATGTGTGTGTGTGTAATATACACATACTAGAGTGTTATACATTTATGTAGATAATTATGAATCATTACATATATCTGTATGTATGTGTGTGCTCTTTACCTTCAGGTACACACGCACACCTATTAGCTATATACAACTAATCATAAATATCTACATATTATTAAATTCTACATTGTTAACTGCCATTAAATACTAAGTACAAGTTATATAATGTGTGCATTATATCGGTAAACATAATATACTGTATACAAGTATAATGCACACATACACAGATGCACACACGCACGCATATTAACATATATATATTAATAAACAGGCTGCAGCTGGAGTTTTACTGCTGTTATTAATAAATAACGAAGCAGGTTTTCAAATTGTCTTAGCACACTTCTGGACAGGTTAGTAGAATAATAATCAATTTTTACATATAACATTTATAATTGAACATGTTAAATACGTTACATATAGTATATCACTCTAGTATGTGTATATTACACACACACATTCATGCACTAACTAGCACCCGGTGTGTGTATGCACATGTACTTTATATATAACTTTTGCCTACTATTAAGATATTAAACTTATCTTAATTAATTCATTCACAATGTTTTACTTTTACAGTAATTTTTACTATATTATATTATAGTAATTGTTGCATTTCCACAATATAATGCAAACATTTCATTTCCATTTCTTTCATAAATCTTAAATATGAAGCCCGATAAGTGTGTATAACTTTTAAATTTTAAACTTCTTTTTCCATATAAATCAAATTATATAATCTTATGTAATCAATACATTTTAATGTATTATCCCTTGGGCGAGTCGTGAAGGTCACAAGACATACACACACATATATAAGTCAATATATATATATATATATATATATAGACACACACACACACACAAGTCAATATATATGTACTGGCTGTGTGTGTGTGTATAATTGTTTTCTAGAACAGCTAGCCAAAGAGCTGGAACTTGTGCAAAGAGGAAATCCGTGAATATGGATGATGTGATTTTGGCTGGTAAGAAAAAGTCTTAGCTAAAATTAATATAACATGCTAAATAATATGAATATTATTTATTTTTATATTTAAAATAACGTTAACGAGGATGTGGTCTCTCGCCAGTATTTAGCCTTGGATGGACGTAAGGAATTAGCAAAGTACAAAGAATGACATCAAGGGGAGAATGTTTTTATCAGCAGTTACTCATCAACAATCTATTATTATACAATTGGCACATTGGTCAACTGACATGAGACTTGGTGGATCAGCACAAGGTTGTCTCATCAACAAGTTCACAACCGCACACATGGACATGAGCACTTGGGGATCGGCGGGGGATGCGGGGGGTGGATGAATGATTATTTTGTAAAGAACCCAATCTATGAAGCTATTGATTTTCGCTGCCAATTTTGTATGTCTAGTCTGTTATTTCTCCGCATTGTGAACACTCTACAACATGTCGATAAATGTGACAGGGCAATGGGCTTCTTAACACTACAAAAGTGCACCTCGACAATGTGTCAGTTGGACTATGGCATCTCACCAGTTTCATTGGACGGGTCCCTACGCATGGCAAAGAGTACTAGTAGTGAATGTCTACATCACTTTGTTGTAGCAATTATACAAGCATTTGGTGAGCATTATTTGTGCCAACTGAATGAACAAGATGTGCAACATTTATTAGTGGAGAATGCGGCTCGTGGGTTCCTAAGAATGCTTGGCTTACTCGATTGTATGTATTAGTTTTGAAAAAATTATGGCTGGCAGTACACTGGCAAGGCAAAGAAGCCCACACTTGTCCTCAAAGTTGAGGACCTTCACATCTGGCATGCCGGAGGCACACAATGACAATAATGTGCTAGATCGTTCAAAGCTGTTAGAGTTTTAACTCGAAAGGCCGCAAGTGGCCTTTTAACATCAATTCCGTATGTGAGCAATGCTAAGTCTTCCAAAATGACCTTAAGAGTCTGATTCAGATGCTTAATTAAATAGAAATTTTAAAGTCTTACCCTAAATCCTTAGAATGACCATCCCTTAAACCCTAAAAAATACAAGTAGACTTTAAAGACTTTAAAATCTTATCCCAATAGACTTAGACA
The DNA here is from genome assembly GCA_003024785.1 of Selaginella tamariscina. Lineage (NCBI taxonomy): Eukaryota > Viridiplantae > Streptophyta > Lycopodiopsida > Selaginellales > Selaginellaceae > Selaginella > Selaginella tamariscina. The sequence goes on from PUQB01000042.1 coordinate 608,311, forward strand.
GGCTCATGCCTTAACCCACAAAGGAAATGTGTCTCACATATGCCCTTGTGACATAGCTAAGGCATCGTCACTTACCCTTTGAGAAATTATCCTCATCTGAGAGTACAACTGGCAATAAGGGGTACCATTATTTATATCAAACCAATAATACACCTTGGGGTTAGTCGTGGTTCATATGATATATCTATCTATCTATCTATCTATCTGTATGTATGTATGTATGTATAGGTAAACACACACACACGGTCATATACATCATCAAATTATAATACTATGTATTAAATTAATATATTTAATAAAGAGTATGTTTTAAAAGTGTATTAAGTGATTAAGTTATACCCTGACCTTGGGCTAGTACTTAGTGAGGACATGAGTGTGAATTGTAAACAGACATGAGTTTTATGCTAAGCAAACTCCCTAAGACTAAATTTGGATAATCCTAAGTACATGACTTTGCGAATGCCCCATGGAAGAGCTTCTGCTAATGAGTTTATGTTGTTTAACCCTTATATCCTAAGAGAACACCCCTAGCTAGGTGTGTTAGTTATGAGACTTAACCTCCCTTAAGCGGATGCCCAAGGTTTAACACTCTAGTGTGAGCACAAACATGCATGTTTACTAGAGTATCCAACCCTTTGGTGACAAACCCATGACATGACCTTAAAGGCATGCCGTGGGCGTTGTATCGTGTGACGTATGGCCCAATGTCACATCTCCATGTGACACTACCTTCCACGATGTGAACTATCATGCCATAACCTTTAGATTCAAGAGTTGCACCAAGTGCCACAAATGTGGCTCCTAAATACCAACTCCAAAACCCCTTAGTGAACCCTCAGGAACTGGGTAATATGAACCTGCCAAACAAGATCCACACCATAGTTGGACAAAGATATGAATATGTCTTACTTGACCATGAGTGCTACACCTAGCTTGACATGGAGGGGGAGGCTGGAGACAAGCCTCAGCCTCGACCTCTTGAAACGCGCATTCTGATAAGACCTCCCAGGCATGGATTCACCAACGTTAAAGGTGAGCAACCCCAAAGGTGGGATGTACCCCTGTCATCTAGAAGTTAGGGCGGCACAATAAAGGGTTGTACCTTAACACACAAGTTGAAGTTTGCACTAGCAGAAGAGTAACAAACTCAGTCATGAATCCAGGAGCTCTCCTACATGTACTACTTAATATATGTGACAGAGGCCCCCCTCCCTTATTTTCTATTTACATAAGTGGGTTAGCACGGAATCTCATTCCCAGAAAGAATATACTTGGTGAGTTAATTAATGACTTATTAACCCCTAAACCCTAACCTGAGGGGTTTATGAGGGTTAGGTCAACCCTAAGGGTGTTTCTACCCATATTCGACATGCCAAACGCACTAAAACCACCCAAAAACCTAACTAGGACACGAAAAACCAGGGTAAAAGCATTCTAAATGAAAGTACTAGCTTCGCCCAGAGTTTTTTGCAAACACCTAATGGCACCCGGCCGGACCATCACTAAATATCCAAGTGCACTAAGTGGGCCTGCTTTTTTTAAGTTCAGTAGGTAACAACAGTCAATATCCAAAGTAAAGAGGAGTTATAGTGAAAACTATGACAAAGTTGTTCCATGAACTTTGTAATGGACGAGCAACACCCGTCAACTTTGCCATTAACAAGCACAACTATGGGATGGGCTATTATTTGGCCGATGGCATATATCCCAATTGGGACACAAAAAACCAGGGTAAGAGTTTTCTAAATGAAAGTGCTAGCTTCGCCCAAAGTTTCTTGCAAACACCTAATGGCACCCGGCCGGACCATCACTAAATATCCAAGTGCATTAAGTGGGCCTATTTTTTCTAAGTTCAGTAGGTAACAATAGTCAACGTCCAAAGTAAAGAGGAGTCATAGTGAAAACTATGTTCCATGAACTTTGTAATGGACGAGCAACACCCATCAACTTTGCCATTAACGAGCACAACTATGGGATGGGCTATTATCTGGCCGATGGCATATATCCCAACTATGCCATCCTTGTCAAGACCATTTCACTCCCACAAATGCCAAGAAAAAGGTAAATATTGTACATCTGTACACATGTACATGCTAGATAGTATTGATATCAATCCTTTACACTATATAGCATTTTGCACAAAAGCAGGAGGCAGTGCGTAAAGACGTAGAGCATACATTTGGCATATTGCAAGCTCGATTTGCCATTATCCATGGGCCGGCACGCATGTGACATTTGGAGAACCTAAAGACAATAATGATAGCATGCATAGTTCTACACAATATGATCATTGAGGACCAACATGATGAGGAGGGACAAGTGTGGGAAGGATTGGAGGGACAACCGAATGTGTAGAGCTTGCCAGTTCGTGACATGTGCAACTTTGATGAGTTTGTGGATCGTTTTTGTGTAGTGCGAGATGATGCTACACACTTTCAACTATGCATAGAGCATCTTTGGCAACTACATTGAAAAATGTAAACTAGTTTATTCAAGCTTTTAAAAGATAACCACCCTTCCCCACTTTACTCCTCCATGTCTTGGGCCTTTTGCTTGCTTGTAAAATGCGACGTTGTTTTAACATGTAATATTGGCGTTGAATGGTGTCGAGCTTACTCATGTCAAACACATTATCCTCTCCTTCGAAATCAACTCTAACACATCTTCCTTGCACTTGGCTTGAAGTGTTGCATCAACTATTGCCTTGGCCATGATGGTTGAGCTACTTGCGAGGGCAACCATGTCCTTATTGTTCTTAGCCACCCTCTTGGTTGTCTTTTAGACAAGAGGCCAGGCCAACTCGTCAAAGGTCTCGGTAGCTTCTACATTGGTAGGGACAACATCCTCCTCGTTGACAATAGGATTGTTGACCTTGCACTTCTTTGTGGTGGGCTTTGTAATAGTGATAGCATTGAGTTGTTCCTGCCATTTTGGTGTCCCATCCCACCATGATGAAGGGAGACTTCACTTGCGACTCATACAGGATGAATAATATGCTCATGATTGTGTAGATTTGTAATATTGCAAAATGGCACAAACTTAAGCGTACGCTCCATAAAATTTGTTAACCTTGGGTTGGATGGCCCCAACAAACCAACTCAGCTATGTTTTTTGCACTTGCACCATTGAGTTTTGTGCTTGATGGAATGACATGGTCACACACATCCAAAAGTTGATGCCATTTTGCCCAGTGCCCATGATGGGGTCTTGGGATACTTCTATCCAGTTCAAGCAGAGCTGCCAATCCTCAAGAAAAGAAAAATTATGTAGACGTTGACAAGGAGTAGGTGAGGAGTTGGTTGCAATGACATGATCATTTGAAATGGGAGGTAGAGCTTAATCAGCAACAATGTATGGAATCTTAAGAACATTGGTATTGCTCATGCTAAGGAAGAGGGAAGGAAAGAGTGGGAAAATGAATTGGCAAAGCAGGAAAGAGGAGGATTTGAGAATGGGTGTGACAAGGATGGACATGGCTACTATATTTACCATAAAGAATTCAGAGATTTATGGAATTTGATGCGGCTATAACACTTTCAGAAATTTATATGTGATTTATGATGTACCATTGCAGCCCAAAACTCCAATTTTAACCATAAATTTTCATTATAGCTGATTTATAACCCACCGTTGTGGATGCCTTAAGAGCTATATATATATATGGAGCCAACGAGTTTCTAGAGCATGAGGAGTCTGTGCGTCGGATGATATGAAGGTAAGTTTTTATTTCAGCATTGCTACTGACTAATTTTGTGTTACAAGTTCATACTAGTGAAGAAAATGGCTCTGTCTCAAACGATGAAGCTCATACAAGCGAGCCTCACATGTGGTTAAAGAGCAGAGGAGCTCTAACACCATTCAAACGCGAGCATGTTCCATTTTGGTTCAACTGTCCTTCGCAACAGCCACCGGCTTGGGAGAGCTCATTGTTCAATGTGTATGCCAATGATCTTCCAACGATTGTTTTGGAGTTGGACAAAGTAGAGGCTATCAAGAAGAGCAAGATGAAGAAGACAGTGCGGAAGACATCTACACCTGCAAAGGCATCATGAGTGGGACCAAGCTCTTCTATAACACCTCCGCCGGCAATCGACTTTACACTCAATGAGGTGCAGCCACTTGTAGCTGGTTTGGACATCAAGGACGACCTGATGACCTTTATCTCGACACTAGCTACATCCTATGGATCCTACGACCTAGTTGTGTGCGATATGAAGGAGATGAGCAGGGAGCCGGGTGCTTCCCAGATAAAGGTGTACACCAAGCTCCGACAACAAGTTGACAAACTACACACGGCTAAGTCACAAACGCTGTTCCAGGAAGTGGCAGGTGAATACGGCTTTAACCTTATCATTCTTGACTTGCCGAATGAGCTTGTATATGGAAGTGCTAGCATCAACAAGGACATTGTGCAGCTATATCTAATGAAGTTTGAGGAGGCCTTGCAATTCAGTGGAATGCACTTGGCAGCAAGTGGTTTCATGGTTCTTCGCAGCTTCTCCTTTGGTTTTGGTGGTAATTCAGGCGGCTGGGATAATCAACCTAGAGGTTGCAGGGACTTACAATGTCTACTTGTGCACAACGCTGGGGATACCATGACAAAATTAAGGTACGCTAGCTTTTCATGTTCAAGTTTAACTTGGTCTATGTGGCAGGATAACTTGTTGGTTCTCTTGGTGCTGCAAAGCTATGAGAAGAAGTCGAAGAAGTCAAACCCTCTAGCATTGACAACACAATCCTTATTGATATTGTCGATTGTTTTCAGGAAGCTTGGTAAGGAAGTAATTTACTTTGTTTATCCTAATGGAAGTTTGTACAGGATGATGATTCAACCGAAGAGTGTTCAACTCATGCAACTTTTAATCGAGTGTCTCAGTAGACATGGCGACCTTGTCTAGGATATTGGTTTCGGAATCAAATAATTGTTGTTAGCTGCCATCAAGCTCGGAAGGAATATTGTAAGAACCAAGAAGAGTTTTGAACTCTCTAGGTTGGCAACAAACAAGCTTACAAAGAACATTCGACCTGAGGAAATACTAATTCAAACACCTCCACGTCAAGCCTAGCTGGTGGTTCAAGAACTGCAGCTTTGCTCAAGATGAAGAAGAAACTTTAGCTAGTGCGTATTGAGTAATAAGTTAAACTAATATAAAAAAAGAATAAGGTAGAAATACAACTGTTTTACTTCAAAAATATTTTGCCCGACTGAGGCCAAAAACTGCCGACCGGAAGGAACATACTAGAATATTCTAGAATATTCGAGCCCCCAGAATGGCGGCACTCCTTGTTTTTCATAATATATAGTGGTTTTTTAGTATTTTATGTATTTTTTAAGTTTATTAATATTATATTAACAAGCATTACATATCATTTTAATGAAAGTTAATACTTTATATAAATTATACTTATGGATTACAGCCTACAAAGAGTGTTACTAGCAATTGCACACTCATGGAAATTAGTTTAGATCAAAATAATCTCTTCGATCAGGTATAAAGATTTAAGTCACAATGCTATGAACGGGGTCTGGGGATTCTTGCACTTGCAATATATCAGTTCTCTCTCTCTCTCTCTCTCTCTCACACACACACACACACACACACCGTCTTAGTTAACTTGTAATTATTATAACAAACATGTCATAGAAGCTCTTAAAAATAAACAAAACAATGAACCATTCTTATATTTTAATAATTTATTTTTTAATATTGTATATTATATCATGGTTCCATCTCATTTTTATAGTTTACAATAGTTTAGATGCATAATAAACATCATGGATTCTCTCTCCATCTAATACACACACACACGCCCACACACACCACTGTACATGTGCATGTCTATTAAAAAAAATTAAGAATCGAGTGACTCCACTGTGTATTAACAGATGTAAATTCCATGAATAATTGTATATATAAAAATTGAGGAGCAGCTGTGTACTCCCTCCAGAAATCAATCCTCATGTAAATAATCCAAAATTGCCACATCAGTCTGCAAATTACACAATTAAACTAAACGACATCAACAAATACACATGCAAATACGTATATACTGTTCAAATGTGTGTGTGTGTGTGTGTGTGTGTGTGTGTGTGTGTGTGTGTATTTCACTATATATTATACACCAGAATTTCATAAACCTGCTACTTACCAGACCACTAAACCTGAATCAGCTGCACCGGACCAATTGCCAATCTCGGAGAGCACAAGTTCATCATTCTCAGGCAAGGAGTCGTTGACAGACACGTCATCATTTGACTGGTCAATCTCTCCTTCCGGAGCGACATTCTCCTTGCTCCTCCTGTCGGTAGACTTGGCATAAGGACATGAAGGACCACTCTTCTTGCGACATATGTGACATTCAAAACCCGCAACTCGACCGAGGTTTTTCTCCTTTATGGCAAGAGCCTCACCGTGAAACCACGCTGAAAGAAAAGATTGATTAAACAAAACATCCTTACACACACACACACACACACACACACACACACACACTAAGACTATACCTCAGTGCCCATAGAAACGTCTCACACACTCTCTCTCTCTCCACATATATGACAAAGAGAGAAACTTTAGATACATAACAGTACATGTATCCTACAATTAGACCGACTATAATTCAAAATATCACTGGATTATAATAAGCAATTTGGTCATATTTGCTGTATACGTATAATATATAGTACTTTTTTTTTTTTCATATACATCACATCAGGTCATATGAAACAAAACAATATGCATTTCAACAGCTAACAGTGGAGAAAACTTACTTGCACAGGCCTTGCTAAATGATATACTTTACCACATTATGTGCTAATAATAAAACAGTATATCTATACCTGAGCAGTGTTCACAGCTAATATACAAAAGCCGAATCGTATGGTTGTAAGCAAATGGCACATCGAGGGCCACCTTCAGATTCTCCAGGTAAAAGCAGTTTGTCTCTCCTATAAGTCAGTTCTTTGTCCATTTTCCACTTCACACCACCGCTACGCCTCTTTGATCTAGTATTACGTAAGCAATCATGAGAGAGAGGGGGGGATCTCATCAGTTTTAAGTGATTACCACATTTATAGGTTATGGATGTAAATAATATTAACATTCATTTTCATGGTTCATTAAAATAAATGGAATTATAACATAATGCATACCTCTTCTTTCGAAAGACAACAGCTCCAACTGCAGGTAATATCCCACTCTGCTTGTGGTTTCTCCGCCTAAGAAGTAATGGTTACATGTATTTATTTACACAGCATATATATGACACACATCCACAATACACACACACACACGAAATATGCATGATTACACCTGATGTGCATAATGAATACACACACGTGTATGTGCGACTGTGTATGCATGTACTATACACACCTGGTGTACACATTTAGAGACTTGGATAGCCATGTAGCTTTAGAGGCGGCCTTTGATAAAGGTGATTCATAAGTTTCTGCGGCTTTCAGAGCCATCCTACGGCTTCTGCTACTGTGCTTTACTATGAAACAGCTTTCACACATCGATCGCTTCATACACTGTTTATGAAAGTCACCTGTAGAATAGGATTAATATGTCAAAAGAGTACTGTATGTTGTATGTATAAGCATATGCGAATCAAGTATGTACGTCTGTGTGTGTGTGTGTATGTGTACGTGACTAATACTGCATAAATTATTTACGTGTCGGTCTTATATGTGTTAGATGTGTATAAAAACAAAATCCATACCTTGGCATTCCTGGCAACAGCCGCCGTCACTGTAAAAAATAGAAAACGGATCAGTATAGCTGAGAGTGATAGTTAATCGATTTAAAATATACGAGATTCCGAAATCTATACAGAATAAGTATAGCATATTACATAATCAGCATGTCTGCATAAATGTGTGTGTGTGTGTGTGTGTGTGTGAATTCAAACATGTTATAATGCCACATATATACAGTCTTACACGATCAGGCACCAGCTTACATTATAAGCTATTTATTTTCTTATAATTAATGTGATCTGTGTGTGTGAGAGAGAGAGGAAAGAGAACCTGGGATCTATTTCTAAGTCACAATCTTCGCATTTTAGCTTCTTTGTTAAACGGTAGTTCTTTTCAGCCTGTTCAAGCTTCTTCATTTCCAACTTCTTCCTTTCAGCCTTCTTCATTTCCATCTGTCCCAACATATAGCAGCTTAATATATAGACTATTATAATTACATGTATGTGTATAACATTCTAGTGTTTCTGGTTAACGTATAATAGTGTATGTGCGTACTTCGGTACAATATATAACACTTACTAAATATTTATGTATATAAATGTGTGTATATATAATATACGCATATCACATACGCTACAGTAGAGCGTATGCGGGATGAAAATTTGGATAAGTGTCTTGCCTAGATAGCAACGTTTGCGTTTACGTATGTACCTTTTGAGGTAATACTTGCATAAAGTATAATGTACTATATGTACAACTGTATAACTTGTATAATAAAATATATTAAGACTTGCAATATACAATATATATGAAACGGTTTAAGTGAAACGTTACACGAAGAAGCTCGGACTGTGCGCTTATGTGGGTGGATATCTAATAACATAGTAGCATCTTTGCATTCTTATTTCCACAGTATAAATGAATTGTATAATAGACGTATGTGTAATTTACAAACCCAGATCTCTAGTGTAAACTGTGTGTGCAGGAGTGCGTGCGTGCGTGTGTGTGTTTTATTATATAGCTAACCAGTAATTGTTCAGCCTTCCTCCGCTCCAGCTGTTCAATCCTTTTCTTTTCGAACTGTTCAGCCCTCTTTTGTTCCAGTTCGTCCAGCCTCTTCTTTTCCTCGAGCTTCTTCTTTCCATTTGTTCCATCTTCAGCCTCCTTTTCTCCGCTTCAACTTCGGCCCAATAAATCTGTATAATCACCATATACGTCTTAAATAAGCATGAAACAACATGTATACACTGTATGTGTACAACTAAACGACTTACAATTGTGTGACCACTATACAAGGATGTAGGTCCCTTGTAATCGTACACACAAATATGCCTATGTATATAATACAGCTTCTAACACACACACACACACAATAATATATACATTATCAACTATTATATAAACATACTACTTTGAAGAACTTTTGCCCAAATACCTTGTCCCAAAACTGTCTGAATATGTACAAACATACATGACCACGCAGAATGGACGTGTATTTAAAATATATTAGCATGTAGTACACAAGTTATTCTTTATAAATACATATACATGTATATATAACACATGAAAGCTGGGGTGACCAAGCTGGCAGATACGAAATTACACAAACCATTGTAAAGGCAAGACAACTGCCCAGATTCTGTTCATCTAGGTCGTGCATATATGTGTGTGTGTATGCGTGTGTGTGTGTGTGTGTTTCTGTTTATGTTTGTGTATACACGTAGACAAGCGCTATTATACCTTATCCAGAAATTGCCTAAACTTCATCGCTCTAGACGTTCTCGGCCGCTCAACCTGGATCGTTTTCCGGTGTTTATCTGGCTTCTCCAATTCTCTTCAAAGTCTCTTATCAAGCATAAAGGCACCTAATAGAAAGTAAAGTATAAAGCCTACATAGCCAGAGTGCACACGATGGAGATATATAATCCATGTATAGGAATATGTATACCTGAGTTTCAGTGAGCCACACACGGTATTTGCACTCGCTGGCTTCCCCAAGTATCATTTTGACGAAGTCAGAAGGAGAGCTTGTAAACTCCGGGGTTAAGCATTGCTTTAGTTCATCTTCTGGTTTGGAGGTCCCCACCAAATATTTTGTAACATTACCTTCACAGATCTTGTCACAAATTAATTGGTCCTTCATGAGTTCTTTCACTTCCTCCGGGACAGAAAGGTCTCCCCATCTGATTAACGTATTCAATGTTCGTACCTGCACATCTATGAAACAGTTAAAACTGCCATTTGAAACATACATACACATAAAAATGTCTACGTGTATGTGTATACTTAAGTACGTATATATATCATTTTGCATATACCTATATATACTGCATGTACACATATCATGCATGTACCATACAGTGTGATAGCAGATTTATCATATATGTGCGACACCTATATGCGTAAGATGTATGTGTGCAAATCTGTACGAGTATATATGTATGGATGCATTACAAGAATTCAAGCAGACCTTCTGCGGAATATATATACACACCATACACACACCCATTCATAGAGACAACAGATGCACGTACTTGGACGGAGAATATATATGGATACACCTGTAGAGAGGACACAAGTCTTACGCATGTGTCTAAAATATACATATACATGTGCGAGCGACTAGTTAAGACGCCTTCAGTTTGCATACATGGTGATCCATATATCCATTTCAAGCACACACGAGACTCACCTGTATGGCAAGCCCTGAAACGCTGAAGCTCTGCTCCGCTCGGGCAATCCAGGCAGATTGTGCCGTGCGACGTGGTAACTCCAAGTTATCGCTGTACAGAAGACCAGGAATCTTCTTCATCCCACCTGAAACAACTGTCAATAACAACACACATACACACACCACACATATAAACTGTATATATAACTATGACTTCATTCAAAATAGCAATGCCGGTTGTACATAACAGAGAAAAAGGGGTTGTTCACATGTGCAAGTATAGCTAAGTTAGCTTACCCTGCCGAGCAGCTCGTTTCAAAGTTGTAAGTGGAAGCCACTCCCAATCCTGAAACCTTCGAACAAGTTTCCCACCCCTCCACCATTGAATTCCCCAGGGATTACCACCAATGAATATCTTTATGGGTTCTAAGGCTTGTACGGTTTTCCGACGCCTTCCGCGAGTTGGGAAGTATTCTGTGGAATTTAATGCACTTGAAGGTACCAACTTGGGAGCATCCTCTGCATACGTTGCCCAGTTCCTGGTTAACGCAATCGGTCTGAGACAACCGCCAAACTGCAACAGAGAGTTCCTGTTAATCTCTCTCTCTATCTGTGTCTGTGTCTGTGCGTGTGTGTGTGTGTGTGTGTGTGTGTGTGTGTGTCTGTGTCTGTGTGTGTCTGTGTGTTGTGTGGTCTAACACTAAACAGTAGATCCCGTTCTACTTCTGGTGTTACCGATATATTGATTATTCTATAATAGAAACAGAATCACAATTTTTATAAATAACACTGCTATATTGTCGCTAGTAATAAAAATATTAAAACAATTATGTATATCATGTTAATATACCTCTGCCAACAGATGGTTCAAATCACCAACATGCTGTGCACTTTCAACACGTTTCCTCCACCGCTTTCGCTGATCGGCATATTCCCAAGAACCCCCTGCTAGAAGGCCGTTTAAGCGCTCTTCCATGTACAGCACATAAGCAATCAACGCTGGAAGGTGGTTTGCTCCTTTTCTCGTAGGACGAAGTCCCCCGGGCACAATAGCAGCACCTGTGAAACATTAAAATGTGAATTTTAATTTTATAAACTTTTAATATATTTTATGTACTACATAGGCATGTGCTTGTAGGGTATAACATTGTAGCTTTATTGCCACGAAACGTGCATATACTATTATGACCTGCGGCTGTGTATGCATGTATAAATCACCTGCTGAATTCTTTGTGGCTGCAGTGTTCAGAAGACACCCCTTCTTTCTATTTAGATTCTTACACGCAAAGCACCAGCCGCATCTATCCTTGGGACCTTCACCAAATATTAATTTCAACAATAAATGTGAGTATCAAGTAAACATCTGTGCAGAAGATTTTATATATGCATACAACTCGTATAAATCTGAGAGTAAGCCAAACTGTATACAGTACGTACATATCAGTGTGTGTACTTATATATGTTTCGGAATCTATATTGCATATATATGAATGCGCGCGTGCACACACATACCTTCCATACGCTTCCGTTTAAAGCTGGGCCAGTTAAAACTGACCAGGAGCCTCGGAAAAAGCTTTCATTTGCTCGAAGATCTGAGTCCTTTGTACAGCCACACGTTTATTTGACGATCGTGCAGCCAGATTTGAAGCTGCCGATGCTGCTACACCCCCTAATGCATACTGGTTCACGTAATTACACGCTTCAAAAGCATATTCTTGCAGCGTTCCTATACACAATATCAGACTACGCATATGTATATACGTATACACACACACAAAAAAATACACAGTAGACAATTGTAGAATATATAGTGTTAGCAGTCACAAACGAGCATTCACAGATATAAATGAAAGCCCTTAAACACAAACATTCACACACACACACACACACACACATCACACACACACACACACACACACACACACACACACACACACACACACAGAGTAATTTTAAAAAATAAAAATGAGTACACTCCCTACCAGTTTTGAATCCATTGGCAGTGCCCAAAGAATCCCTTTTGAATGCACCCGTGTCTCGCCTGGTTTCACGACCACACTGTGTTTAGATTCACCACACTTTTCTGAACCTTCAATTAATATACACAGTTACAAAATGTGGTCTAAAAATATGTTTAAATCTAAAATTGAGTTACCTTGAGGAGGAGTTTGCAAAACTTCATCTGAAACTTTAGGTATTTTCCAATGTCTCGTGATACATCCTCGTAAACTAGGACCAATTGCGCCACTTGAATTCAAAAGCTCCACGCAGGAGGGAACACTTGGAGGGCCATAACACACGTACGCAGCGTCTAGACTCGGAGATTGAGATCTGCAAAATAATAACTCGCTTAGTGTATTTAAAACGATAGCGATTTTTATATACATATAAAGACGATAAAATCACCCATATATGTGGCATCCTAACATTTAAGAAATATACAGGCTCGAAGTAAAGAGCAATCACAAGAATAAAATATGTACACAAAAAGACGCACATATATGCATTACACAGTATAAGAACAACCGTCCATTTACTGATATATGTGAGCAGACATATCTATTGCACGTTTATGGGTACATTATACAAAGGCATAAAAACACATAAGATACACATGCATGATAAAAAATCCATAGATATCGTGATTATAATATCACTACGTTGCATGTTTTGATGTGTATTACACACATATGCCTAACATATTCATCCATACACTTACATGAAAAGATGCTCATAGACTGCTACATATCTGCGGCCATAAATGTCAACACCCAGTGACTCGAACCCCCTCAAGACTTTACGAAGCCCTGTACCCTCATTCGTTCTCCTTTGAAATGTGCACTCAGGACAAAACCAATCGCCTTCAGGAAGTGCAGTTCGAGCAACACCAACGCAGCGAGAATGGTAAGCAGCAGGACATCCATCGCAACAAATAAGATTCCCATCCATCCCTATCAGTTAAAAAATAATATTCATAAGCACTTCTCTCGCTCCCTCCCTCCCTCCCTCCCTCCCGCCCTCCGCCCCCCACTTGTGTGTACATAAACACAAAACACGCATATGCACGTATGTGTGTGGATGCATGAAATAACACACTAACAACATATGTCAATAAAAGACTCTATTCAATTTCGTGCATATGTACTAACCGCATAGAACGCAATCGTCGCTGTTCCAATCTTCCCGCTTTTCCTCTGCACTCGGTGGATCGACCACCTCGGGAGTATCACCGAAGGCACTCCTACGGGTAATCCTACGTTCTGATGGAGTAGTACGTACCTCGGGCAATTCCACTTCGTTTTCACCATGAGTTCTCTTTAAAAGCTCTGACCTGACCTCGTCTGTATCCAGCATACGGTCACATAGGAAACTCAGCATTCGTATCTTACTATTGACATCCAGGTCGTAGTATTCTTTCTTGAGAATGCCCATCTGCAGCAGTTTCTCCTTTCCTTCTAATCTGTAGTTCTCGTTCAGAAGATAAGCAACCATATAAGATGGCCAGGTCACCACATCAAGGAGATTCCAGTCACGTAACCTGCACAATTTGCATGTGAAATGTGCTCCATCTCTCTCTCTCTACACACACACACCCATAATATATATATATATATATATATATATATATATATATATATATATATATATATATATATATATATATTATATTATGTATGTATGTATATGCTTGTGTCTCTTGACTGTATATACATGCATCGTGTCTATACTTTGATACCTGCATGATTACACATATTCCACATATGCCCATGTATAAAGATGTGTCTGTGTATCGTATGAGAATGTACGTAATCTACGTTTGAATCTATGCATGGGAACTTTACTAGAAAAATGTCCTTGAAACTACAGTTGTTAAACTACCTCAGGCAGTTAGCTGCAGATTCTACACCCTCATTAGCCAGGTTCTGAAGGTGTTGCCTTAACAAGAGAAGCAAACTTAAATGGACTTGATCCGCAATTGGATTCGCCTCTGTAACTGATAAGCAGTAAATGAACTCCCGAAGAGAAAAGGGGCTGAGGAAGATAACCCAGCCAAAGGACCTCAAGAATGTGTAGGCAGAAAACAGATGAAGAATCGACCCCGATGGCAAGTTGTAGTCCACAGAAGATGGTGGCAAGGATGGAATGTCATCACCTGTACCATACAGGAGATACTTCATAATTAATTATAATGTAAACGTGATCATTATGTATGTGATATATATGCACTTACCCTTGATGGGTTCATTTCCTTCTTCTTGAGGAACTACTTCATCTAACTGCATCTTGTCAGGTGTCTCCGGCATTTGCTCGTGCTGCTTGGTGGGTGTATGCAGGCGTCGTACAGGTGTATGTCGAAATGTATATTGCCGCTCTACTAAACTCGACTTCCGCCTGTGAGCTTTCACAGTCTCTTTACCTTCCTCTTTAGTTTCTTCCTTCCTAGCCTTCTTTCTAGGCCTTTCATTATCATCCTGTACTCCATTCTCCCTATCTTCAACTTCGAGTCTTAGGTCTTCTTTTTGCTGTATATGTACGTCCGAAATGAGACTAATATATGTATATAGTTTAAACAAAGGGTATGCATATATGTATGTGTACTTTAACTGATGTGTATGCGTATATACATGTAAGTTAAGGACTCACCAGGTTGACTTCGTTGTGATTCGTTTCAGCGTTTTCGAAAGAGGGCACGCACACACTTTCCTTTGGGTGACCCTGTTCGTTGTTGAGCTTATTTCCGTCGACTGGCAGTGGCTTCTTCCTCGGACGGCCCCTAGGCCGTTTAGCTGGTGGAGGCCCATCTACAAGAATCGCCTTTAGCTCATGGACCTCGAGCTTCTCTATCACCATCAGCGTAGTTCACCCGGAAATACTTGCGCGTCTTGTCATATGCGACAACCTCTCCCCGAAGAATCCATGCCCCTTAAAGTATTTCCGAACTGCTCTACCTACTAAAGCTGCATTCTCCTCGTCCTCCATCTAAGGTTTCATCCGAATTCCTGCATTTTCCTAGCCTGTTTCTCCGAATGTGAGATTTTCGAGCGATCTTTACCGTGATTTTCACGGATTTAAGGCGACCTGTGAATCAAGACTAGCATCCTGCATTTCCGAATAGAATCCCTGTAGGCGATAAGAAAACGCGATCTTTCACGCCCTGGATAGCCGGATTCTCGCATTCCGAAGAGAAAAAACAGCGGATTTCTCCTAAGACCTAATGGAATCGCTTACCGAGCAGATGATCGATTCATGGCACCGCTTCTACTCGCCGTGGCTCTTCCAGATGAAGACGAAAGCCATTAGGCTAGGTCTTCTATTTTACTAATCTACTGCGCTACGTGTCACATATTTATATATTCGTTTAACAAGATCTGAGCCGTCAATGAGGCAACCTTAATTACCATTAATGATAGCTTAATTGCAAGCTTAGGGTTTATCCGAGAGAGATGAGAGTTCTTTGTGTCGCGGCTCCGCCTTTGATTGCAGAAGATTGCACTTATGGAGGGCGCAATTTGCAATGGTTATCCCAGGAGCTTCCTCGTCTTCTTTCAATGCAGGTTATAAACACTAATAATGTGTGTTTATGTGTACATTATATCATTGAAGTTTATACAACATATTGTATATATATAGACATATTGTTCATATCTCACTTCATTATTTCGTATATATAGCACACACTCAGATGACAAACAGAATCATTTTAATCTGAGTGTGTAAGAATATATGTGTGGTGTGTGTGTGTGTGTGTCTCCATATGTACATAATGTACATAAGAAATAACACCATACATAGTTTATTACTTTAACTTTTTATGGTGATTTCATAATAAAATAGTCTAATTCTTTTTTCAAATTAATTATTATTTTATAATTTCGGTTTTGGGCCATAGAGAAGTTATCCAGGAGACGGTCTAGTTCTTACCCGAGGTTCATGGTCGTGGGATGTTCACGAGCCTTGTCATTACCAGTTTCGAGGACTTATGAGGCACGTTATACACACACACACAAACACGCACGCTGTATGGAACATACAGACGCATTATGTATATGCATACACTGAGTGTGTTTGTGTATATATAAGAATGGCTGATCTATATAGAGTTTCATTTTAAGGTTTTTCAACATGACAAAGCGTCAGGAGCTCTTCATTCCAGAAGTCCATGGTAATGTCCAGCTTCTTTCACGTGGATCAATCTGCTCCGTAAATACAAAAGTACAGGTCGGTCTTAAAATATACTCAATATAAATGATAAATATTGTATATTATACTATGTAGTATATTATACACATTAATATGTATGAATATTATTTTACTTTAAATCATAATTGTACCATTTAAATACTTAACTTGGTTTATGTAGATTCGCTCAAAGCATCCGAATGGGAAACCAGCATCAAGGAGTGACGGTTACTGGTTAGCTTACATTACTCGGGCTGGGGAAAGCACTGCAATGGAGGTTTTAATGTGCTCTATGTATAATAAATGACAATATAGTAGATCTCTCTCTCTCTCTCTCTCTCTCTCTCTCATACACACACGCACGCACTCACCGCACAAACACACACATACACATAAATAAATAAATAAATAAATATATATGTATGTATGTGTGTGTTGACATATATGTTTCTCTCTTTTATGACAGGTCGTGATTGACATTAAATCAGAAAGTCCAGCATTGTCTTGGAGAATTGCAGGTCAGCTTAACTATGATATGTATATATATATATATGTGGTGTGTGTGTTTGTGTGTGTGTGTGTTTGTGCTTTATATATATATATATAACGCTACTGCACACACATACACAGAGTTTAGTGTCTCCCATCTATCTTATAAGAATACCATGCAGTTGTAATTACAATTACAAATGCTAAAGTGTTTTAAATATTGCAGGTGTGATTAACCATGGATTATATATCTTACGGCCCCATGGACGCACACCGCATTCTCAACATGTTATTACTTCCTACATACTATCCTAAATCACGAGCAAAGTAAGTTCATTAAGTACAATTATATTTATCAATCTAAACACAATAATATAACTACTTATTTACGTAGAAAATATATGATACTATAATTATCATAAATTTGCCTAAAGTAGAAAACTGTACTTAATCTATCATGTTGTATATGCTGCAGGTCTGAGCAGAAGATGAGGCCTATTGCTACACATCTTCTGTGTCATCTAGATGATCCTCCTTGAAGTGCTTAAGACGTGAGTCCGACCTATTGTATGCAAGCGCCTCTCTCTCTCTCTCTCTCTCTTATTTACTTACGTAGGCAGGTATGTTTCTTCCTCATGTGAAGTCTGGTGATGTGATTGCTATAGGGGAGACCCCACTTGCTATAATGCAAGGTAATCGCTGTTTACTTATATATGTATATGAATTAACTATACTTATAAACCGTCATATACAGAAACATACACATGTAATGACAGATATACAAGTTTCGGCTGTGTAAAATATATATATACATAGGGTACAGATAAATACACATGCAAACACACATACATATACATTACATGTATATATTCTCGATGTAGGAAGATATCGTCATCCTGCAAGTATACAGCCTGGCTTATTGGCAAGGCTTGCTTGTCGCCTCTTTTTGCCAACTTCATCTCTCGCAACTGCTTGTGGAATGCAGTATAATGTTAATTATTAATATAATAATTATTAAATATATATGTTGTGTGTGTGTGTGTGTGTGTAGTTTAAGAAATACAGTTGTATTATTATAATTGTGTTAGTATAGATATATTTTTGTTATTATGTTTGTGCAGGCCTTGATAGACATATCTGGAAGAATACGAGTTATATTTGCGGTCCTTATTGCGGTTATTGCAAGGTAATTATGATCTATATTAGATATATTATTAGTTATTATTTCTATCTTCGATCGTAAATAAGAAATAATAAAAAGCTAATGATCACAATCACTATTTATGGTTTTTATTTTTTATTTTGTTTTTAGACTATTTGGAGCAAGAGGGATGTTCTATCGACTCGCTGGACCACAGGTGTGTGTGTGTGTGTACACACACACGCGCTATACTTTTATTTGAAATACTGCTGTTTTCACAGGCTAGACTTTTAGATGATGTAACGGGGACTTTACCTCCGTACGACCAATATATAACGCTTGGACCGGTGGAGAAATATTTTATTAAAATCTAGTATAATTCTAATTTCTTATTAATCATGATTATTATACTCAGGTTAATGCACAAGCCACTGTCGATGCGTTAAAAAGCAAAAACAGGTGTGTGTGTGTGTGTGTGTGTGTGTGTTTTGCTGTCCTTCACACACAACATACATTTAACGATTGTCCTTGGTGTATAGAATGAGGTAGCTATTGTCGACGTGAATGACTTGAGAAGAGTTCAAATACTCGCTGTAAGTCGATAACACCTCGATATATACATATATATATACATGCTTGTACGTATGTATGTGTATTTACTGTAATTTAAGATATAATGCAACTGTATGCTGTTATAGCATCTCTCTCTCTCTCTCTCTCTACATATACGTTATCTATAATCTATTTTTTATGTACACATATATGCTCTTGCATATGCATATGTATTTATGTATTTGTTTGATTATGTTAGGCATCAGATGGAGTCGACAAGCGTGCACTATCTGCTGCTTTTGATAAACAATCCAGCTGGTGAGTTTATATAATACATAATAAGTGCAAATAGATATGTAGTACTATTAACTAACATATAAATGTCTGCCCAGGGAACTCGGATGAACAGACACCCATTGTAATAGTTGGTTCTGAAATTTCACAAAAAGATTACTAATTAGTGATATAGCGCGTTAGTGTTAACCTCTATAATGATTTAATTTAAGAAGAATTACACACACACACACACACACACACACACACACCCACACACACACAACACACAATATATATATATATATATATATATATATATTATAAATCTGTACAGAAGTTTTAAACTTACATATATACCCCTGATACTTCATTTAAAACTTTGTGCATATTTCAAAAATATCAATAAAAGTTTATAATAATTTGTTATTCAGTATTTAACTAATATGTTAACTTTGTGCATATTTCAATAATATCATTCTAAATTTATTATAAATTAAATTTATATTTAATTATTATTAAATTGAATTTTCCTATATTTATATTACACACCGTGTCAAACTTGTTTAAGCCCCAATAAATTCATTTAATTTACTTCATGTGAATTGTAATTAGTTTTAAGTAATTATAAACCCAGTGATTAATCCTAATTATAGAAAAGGTAACAGGCAGCTGCCAAGTGTCCTTGCAAAGTGGCACCATGTAATTGGTTAATAATTGCTTGAAAAGCTTCTAAGGTCATGCTTTGGACATCATATCAGAGGAATAGCAAGGATGCTTCAGCGCAAGTAAGTAGATATCTTCATGTTCTTTATGTTTGTTCACTGTGTGTCATATATATGGGATATATTAGTTTGATCATATATATATATATTTCTGATTAGTGGAATTCCTCTGTAGCTAAACAGCTCTCACTCTCTCCCTCTCTCTCTCTCTCTCTCTCTCTCTCTCTCTCTCTCTCACACACACACACACACACACACCCATATACACACATACTGAGATTAGTTTGATTGTGTCATACATATAAGTATTTGTGATGCTCTGTTAGTAGAAGAGATTAAGCAGTTGGTTTTTTACTTATTATGAACACTCCCCTGTCTTCGTGGTTGGTCTTGTTCCAGTGTATCTCTTACCCCATGTATCTATCTAAACAGCTAAACATCTCTCTCTCTCTCTCTCTCTCAGACACACACACACGTACATCTCTCTCTCACATACTGTATACACATACAGAGATTAGTTCAATTGTGTCACACATATTTATAGATATAAAGGATTAAGCAGTTGATTATTTACTTTATTATGGTCTTGTTCCAGTTTATCCGTTACTCCCATGTATCTGCCTAACAGCTTTCTCTTTCATGCACACACCACACACAACACACATCTCTTTCACACATGCACACCCACACATACTGAGGTTGTACGCGTTTGTTTGTAGAAGGCTTCTGAGCAGCACGCGAAGAATCTGGCCGGACAGCATGAGGGGAAGGGCGACTCTAAAGTGGTTGAGTCGGTTGACAAGAGGTCGGGGCCGGGACAGGAACATGCCAACGTTCCGACAGCTGTGGTGCACGAGAATGCCGAGGATGTCAAAGCCGATGATGATGTTAAGGTGCCCAGCGATGTGAAGAAGCTTAGTGATAGTGAGAAGAAGAAAGATATCGACAGTTTGCTAGTTGTATATGTTAAACTTAAATATGAATTGATCATTTTAGTTGTGTATATGCAGCAACAATCTGTGTGTGTGTGTGTGTGTGTGTCTAAAAATATACTTGAATTTGCTAGTTGTATATGTTAAACTTAAATATGAATTGATCATTTTAGTTGTATATGCAGCAACAATCTGTGTGTGTGTGTGTGAGTCTAAAAATATACTTGAATAAGTTCAATATATAACTCTGGAATATGAATATACGGGTACATTCCTAAATACAAGCAAATCACATATCACACATGTATGTGTGTGTGTGTGTGTACGTATGCTATATTAATCTAGAATATGCTTGGTTTTTTCTTCGCATATGCTGAGAATATACTATTCTTTTACATATACGTTACTCGGTGAGTATCACTGTCTACGTCAATTATACATGACTAATGTATATATAATACATATATTTCTTATGTAAGGTCGCGGAACTCCATCGTATACAACTCCAAATGTCTTCCTCCTAACTAAGATGTACATATGAGAACCTATAAGTACAGGGAATTGAATAAATATACGCCATCTAACAGAAAAACTAAAAATATATTCATTGTACATATATTTGCTTTGTTCGGAAGTCTCTTTCTGACCTTCAAATGTCTTTGATATTCAACCAAACATATCAAATATAGTATATACACACATATTACGTACGTACCCATGATGTACGTATTACCATTTGGACCTGTATATGTATATGTGTGTATATATACACATACACGTATCACTAATAAGCGTTAGAAAATGAAATGGGCGGAACCACCTTACTAAATTATATGTCTTTACACATGAACGTTCCCAGCTGTATATGTATATATAAACATACTGTATGTGTATACAATATATATACACATACATGTAGTACTAAGATTAGGTGGCACTATTAGGGTTGCTTCCAGCTTGTCTTTAAAGGATAGTGACATATGCCAGACTTGCTTGTTTTGTAGGTGGTGGTGGCCTTGTGCAGTATGTGTGAACCAAGTCTCGTATTATACATGTATTATACACCGTAGACTTCACTTGTGGAGGAAAAAAGGGGTACCTTGTCTAATTCCGCAGTTTTATACCTTGGGTTGTTCTTATTTGTCTTTCTCTCCAGAAGTCCCCGGAAGACAGTTAATTAATGAAATGCATCACTTTCATGATAGAGTTTCTCTTCAAAGTGCATCATGCATGATACCCTCTAAAGAAATGTGTATACAATCTATATAAAGTGTATACTACGACTAGCTGTATAGTGGATGAATGATGTCATGCAAGGTAAGAGGCAGATCTAGTTTCTCATGGTCTAACCCCCGTTTACAGTGCTTTACTATCATGTCACTTGTACCTAAAAGAGAGTGTGTTCATCTGCAATGCATGTAATTCCAAAGGGAGGCCCAGAATGCAGAGATCTAATTCAAAAGTTGCCTCCCCAAAGCATGTTATTGAGTCGGAAATGACATATTTACTGGCAGGATTCACAAGGACAGGGAGCAGTAAAGATGGAAACTCAGTTGATGATGTTACTAGGCTCCTATGGTGGCATCAGAAGAGGCAGATATGTATCTGGATATCGATCTAGTTGCTTCTTTTATAATTCTCAACATATGCCTGCTTTACTCTATATTTGTTCCCACTAATTGGATTGAAGTTAATAATTCGAGGCTGTATCCAGTGAATTCGAGCTCAATATTGCTCCCAGATTCGAATTCTACTGTAATTTCAGGTGAATTTCTATTGTATGCATGTAGAGAGCTCTGTTTAACACCCACATTTCACAGAATTCTCGAATTCAAGCTCGAATTCTAATGAAACAGGTACCACACACTTACATTCTGCAGAAGATTCAAATTCAAATTCAAATTCAAAATTTAAATTCAAATTCAAATTTAAATTCAAATTCGATGGAGGGTACAGGTGAATATAAGAAAAAACAGAGTGCCATGTCTCCCATGAATACAGGTCTTTCGAATTTAAACTCAACCCAGACAATACAGGAATCCCCAGGTACCAGCAGATATATATTATATGTATACATATATAATACACAAGTTTTTGCAGGATATTGTGATCTTACAATTGGGGAATGGGTATATGATCCAGAACCTCCACTATACACAAACGAAACATGTAAGTACATACAATTGCTACAGAATTGTATGGCAAATGGGAAACCAAACAATGGTTACTTGAATTGGAGATGGAAACCACTTGACTGTGAGCTGCCTCGGTTCGATCCTCGCCTCTTTTTGCATCTTCTTAGAGGGAAAAGACTGCTCTTCTTTGGGGACTCACTTGCTAGGAATCATATGCAGTCCCTCCTTTGTTCACTCACGCAGGTTCTTAAGTGGTTTCTTGTGTGTGTGCGTGTGTGTATTATACACACACACACACACACACACTAACATATAAGCTTGAAAAGGTGGAGGAGCCGGACAAAGTATATACTAGAGAAGACAAAGACGTGAGATGGAGCTTTCCATCATACAACTTCACATTGTCAATATTTTGGTCCCCATTCCTTGTCAAACACGTAAAGCTCAGGGACAACCCACTTCTATTCAATCTCCACCTGGACACACCCCATCCAGCGTGGTATACCACGCTAGCAGGATATGACTATGCAGTGTTTTCTGCATCCCAGTGGTTTTTCAGGCCAAGCTTGTATAGTATAAACAACAATATAGTTGGCTGCAATGAATACTCTAAGGAGAACTATACAGACATGTACTTCATGGATGCGTTTCAAATAGCTCTTCAAACGACTGTAAACTCCATTGCAAAGTTACCAGGTGGGTGAACCATACATGGTTTGTAGAAAGCTCGGTGTATGTCTGTGTATGTGTGCGTGGAGAGAAAGGGAGGGAGGGGGAGAGGGAGAGAGGAGGGAGAGAGAGAGGAGAGAGGGAGAGGGGAGAGAGAGAGAGAGAGAGATAACATACACCATACACTGCAGGTTACAAGGGGACTACATTTCTGAGAACAGCATCTGCAGAGCACTTCGAGCACGGGACATGGAGCACCGGTGGAACTTGCAACAGAACTGGGCCATACAGAAACATAACGACAGAGCTTCCTTGGTTACCTCAGACATTTAACAAAATCCAGATGGAGGAACACGCAAAGTTTGCGAGCGAGAACGGGTCGAAACTCAAGGCCTTGAATGTTACATACAGTGCATATCTTCGGCCCGATGGGCATCCCGGCCCGTACAGGGTCTTCCAACCCTTCTCCTCAGATACCAACACGGGGCAGCCTGTACGGAACGACTGCTTACATTGGTGCTTGCCCGGCCCTGTGGATATGTGGAACCAGTTACTGCTGGAGATGCTAAAAGAAGAATGAAAACACCTATATGTATGTATGTAATGTTCATATAGAGCGGGCCATGTAATGGGGCATTTTGTGTTGTATAGTGACTGTGCAAAGAACTAGCTTATTTGACTTAATAGAATAAATCAAACCTATGAAGTTTATTACATACTAATATAGTGATGTGATTATATTTGACAAAGTTTAAGTGACATACACGTTCGTGATCAACATGAAAGAGACACCAGACGTCATACACTTATTAATAAATCACTCTACGCGTATACCAAGTTTAATAAGTTTATATGTATCCCATTAACTGCAGTGTCCAAGTTGAAGTTCTCTCTCTCTCCCTCTCTCTCTCTCACACACACGCACGCCCGCACACGCCCGCACATGGATTTAAAATAAGTTACTACATCTCAATGTTCTAACAAGTGCATGTTTCTCACACACACACACAAACACATCTACACACACACACACACATTCTAAGAAGCTATCTGGAAGAAAAACTTGCTTCACCGATTAGAAAGTCTGTCCTGTGCGCCGACCTTACTCAAGTTGCAAAAACTGTTAAATAAATACGAATAATCATATTTTCAAATTGAGAATAAAGATAATAATGTCTCCCTCAGCTTTTGCGTAAGCCTGTCGTTAGGCGACATGCGTGCCCTTAAACTGTTAGCCTGAGTGCTTGTAGAATAAATGCCCTTCTACCCTTTTCCTTTGCAATCACTTCAACTTCCCTTTACCCTTTCGCTAAGCTTGCTTAATCAGTGTTCTAATGCAATCACGTTCATTTAGTAAACTAAACATATTGTCCAATCGGTAGTAGAAAGGTGTTAACAAGCTTGTTCAACACCTGGAATGCATTGGAAGTCGCGTTGTATGTAAGTAGCGTCAGTTCGAGCACGGAAAAGATGAGCATGGATTCGGTAACGGGAGCTCAGTTTCTATCAAATGCTTCCCAGTGCTCGTCTCCGAGATTAGATGCCGATCAGATCTCCGTCAATCCGAGGACGAGAGCTCCATTGGCACGAGCAAAGTGAAGCTCATGTGCAGCTATGGGGGGAGGATCATGCTCCGTCCCCACGACTCCCAGCTGCGGTACATCGGTGGAGACACGCGGATCATGGTGGTGCCTCGTACGGTTTCTTATGGTGATCTCTATACGAAGCTGTCCAAGCTCTGCGGAGGCCGCCCAGTGATCCCAAGTACAAGCTACCGGACGAGGACTTCGACGCGCTAGTGTCGGTTGTCTGTGACGAAGACATGGAGACGATGATGGAGGAGTACGACCGTCTGAATGCCCGAGAGTCCCCTTCCAAGCTCCGACTCTTCCTGTTTCCCAAGACGCCTGTTTCCTCGGTTCCTTTCGAGAAGAGTGAGCAAGCCTTCCTTGAGGTACTTAACTGTACAGCCCAGCAGCAGCAGGATGTGGTGCCGGACTTCCTATTCGGACTCGACTCGGCGTCCCAGCAAGGTGATTGTCGACGCACCACCGGGAGCCTCTGCTGCATCGAGCTCCAGTAGCATCCAGAAGATGATCATGGAGGCAGACTGTGCACTCCAGTCGGAGCTCGCCCCAATCTGCACTTCAAAATCTGATCCGGCAACAGCTTACTACCAGGCAGCTCAGCTCCCAGTGTACTACCAACAAGGACAGGTTCAGGTTCAGTTCAAGCAAGCCCACAGGTATACCAAACTGCTTTGCCAGTTCCGTCCCAGAACGGTCCGCAGCAAACGTTGCCTCCCAAGCTCCCCAAGCCCCGGAGCTCCGCCGGTTCGCCCCGGGCCGGTAGCGAGGGAGCGCCAAGGAGAAGGAGAAGAAGAACAAACCGGAAGCAGTGAAGCCTGTCAAAGCATCTCCCGACCCGGTGGTAAGCACCGATACTCCTCCTGCTGCCTTTGTCGTTGAAGGGATCGACAACGTCAAGGTAGCGGATGTCACCAGGAAACCAGACGCGTTCAACGAGCACGAGGACCAACAATACAACAGTTTTAGAGAATCCCTGTCCGGTGACGACCACCGAGATGAGCCTGAACGTGTTCATGGAGCAGCAGAAGATGAAGGAGCAGCAGAGGCAAGACAAGAGGACACTGGAGAGCTTGACAAAGCCCGAGCAGATCAACGGTGCAGATCAACACACTGTTATGCAGCAGCAAGCATCCCAAGTCAGGTATCAGCCGTATATAATAACAACAACAAACATGGTGTATTTCCTGGCCGATCAGCCTGTCCAATACATCCAACGGCCGGTTCACGTGAACCAGCAACCCATGCAAATCCAACGGGGAGGATCTGCTCCTAGTATGTTCAGGTAGCCCCAGTTCCGGCTCCAGCTCCTTCTCCAGTTCTAAATAAGCAACTCAGTGCGGCCTATGTTGATCAAATGCAAAGGTCTAGAGTTGTCTATCCCTCGAGGTTCCGGGAGGTGCCAGTTCCGGTACAGGTTCAACAGTTTGATGGGGCCTCTAACGCATCAACCTCTTGTCAGGCAGCCGTACGATGTCGATCCGTCGGTAGAGTTGTTGCATCACAGCCATAATCTCTGTTTAACTAATCGGGGTTTCTTATGATAAGAAGCATCAGTATCGATATGATTAAAAAAAGTGTAAAAACATTAAACATTAAACAAGTATGTGGTGGATTCAAATGGTCAATAATTAATTAATTAATTAATGTAAATTAGAATATTCTTAAATATATAATATAATTTAAACTTAATTATACTTTTGTTTATTTAATATTAAAATACAAAAAAAATTATATAAGGAGCTTGCAACTTTATATTATGTGATAATGATACATATATAGTGACATGGATTTTATTATATAAGTCTGCTAAATTTGGAAATAATAGTACCTTTTGATATATGATTTGATATGGTAAAACTTCATAAAATATAAGCTATTTTTGGAGCATCCTATGTCTTTACATCCCCTTGTATAATAAAAAAAGACGTTATTAATATTTATGTTTTATTTTTAAATAGAAATATATATTTTAAAAAATGAGTTGGATTCCATGTAACAAGATAAGACAAGCCCCATATGTTTGAATTCTAAAGAGATCATATATATGTGTGTACGAGTAAGACTCACACAGATACACACCTGCTTATTCTTGGCCACTCGTGTCACTTCAGATATGTTCACAGTGGGGCACGATCACGCTAGTATATAAAATTGTGGATTAGTCATCATGTTCCCAAAAATATTAATAATTATTATTTAAATATATTAATAATATAATTGAACTTTACCTGGGGATATGCACTGTGTACGGATCCTTCGACAACACTAACTTGATAAAGCTTTTTTGGCGATATACAAGGATGTACACATGATGATGTTCTTAATGCACAACATGATCGCATTACAGAGTTGTGCGTGTGCGTGCGTGTGCGTGTGTGTGGATAAGAGTATATATGCAGAGTCAAAAGTTATGTTGTCAACTATAAGATAGTGGTTTCTTACGTGTACGAAACTAGTTTTCTTACAAGCTATTATATTAGTTTATTAGCTATACAATCGTATACGATATCATATCGAATATTAATTACCCCAACGCAAATTATCTCGACTAAATATTCCTTTGAAGATTAAAGTTGCATAATTACATATATAAATATTATACTAACATAATGATATATAACAATATATATATATATGCCTATCTCTACAGTACCGTACTCTCACAAGGACGAGAATAGTTGAGAGATGTCCGCTTTGGGAGTATCACCGGCCATATCTGCCGAAAGTATTATGTGAATACCATTACATATATTATATATAATATTATACGCACCTCAACGATCTTTTCAGAAGCTTCGGAAACACGTATTGCTTCCACGCAAACCTCTGCCACCTGAAACACTCTATGCTCGTTAACACACAGAGTGTGTGTGTGTGTGTGTACACACGCATAACACCTGTCCAACTGACCTTCTTGCGACTAATACCACCAATAGTATAGAATCTGCAGGTTTCATCTCAACGCCCTCGTTCTGCAATGACAAACGTGAAATAAGAGAGAGAGAGGGGAGAGAGAGAGAGAGGGAGAGAGGGAAGAGAGAGAGAGAGAGTTACTTTCGGTGCATATTCTCGTAGTCCAGCAGGCCTGATAATTGTGTAATCGAGACCTGAGCGTTGTAGTGCAAGCTCTGCTTGTCTTTTCCTATTAAACACCCACACTATATCTATTTATAACATTATTATCATGAAAGTAGCATATACGCATATAAAAATACATGAAAGTGCACACACACACACACACACACGCCTCCTTACCACCACAATATGGGACTAGCTGGAAAAAAGATGATACACCTATTGATGTCACTAGTAAAACTGGAAGACAACACCATTACTATTAGTCATTTTGATAGCTACATGATTTATACTTGGATATATTTTAGTACCTTTTTCACATTCCCTTGGTTTTTAGCAGCCGAAATTAGATTCAATACACCTTCGTACTCCACCTGAGAAATATCACTTTAATCAACATAACTATTATTAATAAGGAAATGAAAACCTGGTATGTTTGAAGAATGTCTAGCGGAAAAGCATGTGATCCAGTTGCACATATTACCACGTTGCTGTCCAATTCATCATCGTGATATATAAGACGGGGGGAGGGAGGGAAAGAGAGTACGTTATAGTTCACCTGTTGTCAAGTGCTTCCTTGAGTG
Organism: Selaginella tamariscina; assembly: GCA_003024785.1. Classification (NCBI taxonomy): domain Eukaryota; kingdom Viridiplantae; phylum Streptophyta; class Lycopodiopsida; order Selaginellales; family Selaginellaceae; genus Selaginella; species Selaginella tamariscina. The sequence continues at coordinate 637,025 of PUQB01000042.1, forward strand.
TTTCGTATTTGCAGATGTCGCCACGAACAACCTGTTAAAAAGAATGAAGAAATAAGTATATTAATGTAATACAATACAATTTATGACTATTATGATCACCTTTACGTTGCTGAACTGCTTGAATTGTCTACCTTTACTTAAATCACGAACTAATGCAAATACTTTCGCACCCTTATTAGCAAGATTCTCGACGATTAATCTGCATTACGAAACTATATATTATATATATGAAAGTATTATTATGTTAACGTGTTGTGTTTGTGTGTGTGTGTGTTGTAGATGTGCGTGAATATACATATGGATGGTCGTATCATATAAAGTTTACTATTGTATAAGATACACACACACTTTATAGACACCCAAACACGGCGCACGCACACGAACACACACCTGCCAGTTCTTCCGGATGCACCAGCAACAAAGACTACACAATTATCATATGCTGCAATATCCTCCGGCTTTTTCAACTCCTCAGTGGTACGATGATGATCTTGATCATGATATGATATTTCTGCAAATTCTGGTTTGGCACCTAATGGTATTTGAATATCCAAAGGATCTTTCTCAAGAATATCTTCTTCTTTGAGCTTGTCTAAATGAACATGTAATGAACTACTGGTATCAGATCATCAAAGTTAAAATATGTCGTTGCATATGTTAAAACACACGCGCGCACGCGTTACCTTCTTTTAGCTGCTCTGTATGTTGTGGAGTAGTCTCTTTAGGGTTTTCCATCATGAACATTTTATCGTCATCCTTCTCTTTAAGCACATCTATTTTATAAAACACATCTAAATATCGTGGTTTCACTTGCAAGGTATACAACATATGTACTAACACTCTAACAAGCACGCGCGCGCACGTGCACACACACACACACACACAAATACCTTCCTTTGTATTTAGATGTGTAGTATCTTCCCGTAGTTGATTATCCTCTTTGAGTTCACTTGTTTCATCTGTTTCACCGAAAAATGAATAAGTGTATTGCACTTCTCGTATAGTCCCATGCATTAGATGCATATAATACATATAATTATTATATATAACACAGGAACAAACACTAGGAAAAACTACGTAATACTGAAACACATGGATGATATGCACATTTACCTTCTCGTGAATCTAGTTGAGCAGTTGCTTTATTATCCAGTTCATTTCCCTCATTAAATTCATGTGTTTCGTCTACCTCTTTAAGTCAAGCTCTTATTAGGAGTTTCTCTTTTACTGGTTATGCATGGCATATACTCTGGTGTGTGTGTGTGTGTTGTGCGTGTCTGTCAACCGTTTGATATCGCATGTAATAGACGTATGCATACATAAACACATAATGTATGTGTTTGTGTAAATTTATCTATATATGCGTGTATATACATATATTTCATGTATCAGGCACATAATGCATATCACGCACGCACGCACACACACAAACAGGTTTTACATACGCATACAGTCATATTACCTTGCACTGTATTTAGTTGAGCAGTAGCTTCTTGCTGCAGTGACTTTTCCTCCTCTTTTTCAAGTTTTAATATATCCGGCCATTTGGCCAGTTGATCTTGCTCATCGTAAGGATTAGGCCTGTTGAGCATCTTCATATGTCCTATAAAAATACATCATATATATATATATATATATATATATATATATATATATATATATATATATATATATATATATAAGTGAGAGAGATACACAGACACACATACATATGTGTGTATGTGTGTGTACATATAAGTATACATTATGCTTACATGTGCATATATAATATATATGTGTATTAATGAGATTACTTGTTCTCCGGTGCTTCGTTCGAGCTGCGATTTTCTGCATATCCCTTCTGGATCCACCTGAAGCTGCAAAACATATGATCGCCGGCCTCGTGGAAGATCTTTCCTGTGCATTCCATCGCCATAGCGGCAGGAGTCGATCCCAACAAGGGAAGCCATAGCGAAGAACCCTAAAATCAAGTGTATATATAAATTTCAACGTATGTTTGTTCTGTAATGTATCTGTATACATATATATGTACACGTGTGCATAGATGCGTGGGACAGATGTGATGTGCAGACCAGAATGAAGAAAACCCTATCATTTTTGGAAAATGAAAATGTGAATATTCACACACACGTATATGCACACACACACACATACATACATACATATATATATATATTATTGGTGTCTTAAATGTTTCTATATCATGTCACATAATGTAATTTTTATAAAGAACATGTTCATCATAAATTTTGTTATAGTTTTTAACTTTAAGTGAAATAATTCTAGGGTTACTCTGCTCTCATACACTCTGTTTTTAGGGTTCTTCAGATGCTCAAGAAGGTCTTAGTAGCTGCTATTGCAGCAGCAATATTGGCGTTTCTTGTAGCTCAGTATGAATCTTGTAGCAGTCTCTCGTTGTCCAGATTCGGAATATGCAGATTACAACAAGCATGGAGACAATCCATGTATCAAATGAACAATGACGTGCTCTGGATGGCGCCATTCATTTCCTCTGGTGGGTATGCATCAGAGGCGCTGTCTTACGTACAGTCTGGACAAGACTGGTGCAATCCCACGGTTGAGAATTGTGCAGCACGGAGATGCAGAGGATCACGGGTACTGGTCTGGTTTGCCGCATTCTACCAAGCAACTCCTGCTTCGGCTTAGCCGACAGAATGTTCAGCTGAACAATACGGTTGTTGTTTGTCATAGTGAACCAGGTGCTTGGTTTCCCCTCTGTTTCAGACGGTCCCCTGTCCGCCGACTGGTTATGATGAGCCACTCTATGTCGTTGGTCGGACAATGTTCGAGACTGACAGGCTTAATCCAGGTATACACACACACACACGTACACAATATGTACATTCCTACATACATATGCCTACACATACACACATACACACACACACACATGCTTGAATAGATACATTCACACACAACACACGTCACACATAGATACATTAAGACGACATTATGTATTTGTAATATCAAGGTTGTTTGTTTGTTTTCTCCAAGGTTTGTGCGCGTGCGTGTGCGTGTGCGTGTGCATGTGTGTGTTTGACAAGGGGAACATCTGAATAATGCACAATTCATATAGCGTTATAATATATGCACGACTACTCACAGACGCAAATGCACACGACACACATGCTTATATAAAACAAGGAAGCTTATATTTATATAATCAATACTAGTCTTATAGATGCTCTAGATGCACATTTCCTAGTATACATATACACAAACAACACACACACACACACAACACACACACACACACACACACACACACACACACACACACACTTGACAGAGCACGTTAGGCGATGCAATAAAATGGACGAAATCTGGGTACCATCTGACTTCAACATGAATACATTTGCAAAGAGTGGCGTGGACAGTCGAAAGCTAGTTAAAGTCCCGCAAGCCGTCGATGTGGAATTTTTCAATCCCAAGAAATATCAACCCTTGGATCTCGCTTTGGGTGCCCAAATAGTCTTCGACGAGGGTCAACCACTTCCCTCTAGCAACCCTTTCATTTTTCTCAGTATATTCAAGTGGGAGACTCGAAAAGGCTGGGACATACTTATAAGTACGTGTGTGTGTGTGTGTGAGAGAGAGAGAGAGAGACTATATTGTACAAAGTAGTCTATGTGACACAACATTGTTAATATTTTGATATAGGCGCATATTTGGAGGAGTTTTCAGCTGAGGACAACGCGATCTTATACATAGTCACAAGCGCATATCACGAGCATGTCGAACACGAGGAGTATTCTCAACTTAAGGGCAGAAAGGGCAATTAAACGCCCTTTAGCAGGTTGCCTGCATTATACATTCAGCAACAGCATATTCCTCAAGTAGACTTGCCAAGACTCTACAAAGCAGCTTCAGTGTTCGTTTTACCTTCGAGGGGTGAAGGTACCATATGTGTGTGTGTGTGTGTGTGTGGTTATGTAGTCTATTGTAATTATATGAATAGGTTGGGGAAGGCCGCATGTAGAAGCAATGGCTATGGGAGTTCCTATTATTGCTACTAATTGGTCCGGTCAACGGAGTTTATGACCGAGTTTAACAGTTATGGATTGAAGGTCGATGGCTTAATCGAGATTAACGAGGGGCCGTTTAAGGGCATATGTGGGCAGAGCCCTCTGTTAGTGAGTTAGAAGACTGATGAGGCACGTCTTTGTTCATCGTGAAGAAGCAAAGCAGAAGGGCGTAAGGGCTCGAAAGGATATGGTTGACAAATACTCTCCTCAGGTTGTAGCAGGTATAGTATTACAAAGTTGCATCAAATACAACATAAACTCTCATCTAGTTAACTATACTGTACATTAACTTCTATCTCTCTCTGTGCTAGACTTATAAGTAAGCTTAGTTTATTGAGAGATTATCCCATAGTAAGTAGAGATCTAGTTACATGTATGTGTAGCAGCGTCTGGGTTATCTCACGCACACACACACACACACAACAAGCTTTACATACACTGTTGCTACTTAGAAATGGACTCTCGTTGGGTAAAGACATAACAAAACTAGCAGTCCACAACTTAATATTTAATTAACATTCTGTTGCTTAAAAATTACAGTTCATATCGAATATACTTAAAAACAAACATGATTTAATATTTTTACTTTTCTTTAATTATTTAATTGTATAATCAATTATTTAATATTAAATTTTATACTATATAATATTAAAAAACCCTTCCATTCATTTTGTAGTAAATTGATGTCTTACAGTTTGGTTAGGTTAACATTTAAAAGCTTTGATTTTATTTAAATTGAAGTTTGATTAAGTATCTTCAAATAAGCATAATTAAGTTATAAAAACTAATTAAATTTGACTTAATATGGTTAACTCAATTTTGTTTAACAAAATTATGTACATAATTATGATTAAGAACTGAACAACATTGTTTAATTAATAGTTCTAAGTTTTATACACACTAAATAAGTGATAATATTTAATTGACTTTGATATTTAAATATCTTCAATATAAGTAGAGTTAAGTTATAAAATTAACTAAGTTTGGCTTAATTGCCTTATCTTCAAATATAAACATAGTTAAGTTATAAAAATTAATCAAGCTTAACTTAATAATTTTATCTTTACATAATTATAATTAAAATTAATATAACTCAATCCTAACACGTCAAAATAAATTAATAATATTTAACTGACTTACATAGTTAATTATTAACCTAACTGTATATATGTGAAGGAAGATTCAATTAAAAAATAATTGATTTTATTGAGTTAAAATTTTTTGTAAAAATAATATCCTTAATTATTTCTTAACCCAATAGTGATATCAAAATTAAAGTTAATTAGTTAAATAATCGTTAGTTAATCCGATGCATTTCTTACAAAGAAGACTGTTTGATGAACTCAATGCACTCTGCAACAGCATCTCGTGTGTACGAGGAAGGGGGAGGCGTAGCGAGGTGTGTATATTCCTGTGAATCTTTCTTGGGTTTCACCATGAGTTTCACCTTGCTCCATGCACCCTTGAGCTTGTCAAGAACGCCGGTAACCGGCTGTAGCACATTCACCTTGAACTGCGTTAGGGTTTGCTTGCATTTCTCTTTCTTGATCCAGCCTGCTCTTGTGAAGCTCGCCTTTCGTTCTTGCCTGAGCGACACGTGGTGGTGGTAGCTCTTTCTTCTCCGTGGCGCCAGACATATCTGCAGTGATTCTGTCTTAAGATCGACGATCTTGGACTTTTTTATAGTAGCCATGGGATTCTTGGGGGAGTTCTTGGTTACTGAGGGAACCCAAAAGAAAAAGAGCATGAATTTGGCCTCTAACTTGTACTTAGCTACACTGTGTTCACTCTGTGATTGTGTCAAGAACCCCCAAGATGCCAAGAAACTAGCATGTAGCAAAGATTGTATATATATTAGTGTTTACGTGGCAAGTTATCCGCCGTTAATTGTTTAACAACCAGGCTACAAGTTCTCCTCGCTAGGTCATTTAACACACAACACAAACGCACAATTGTGTCCTATGTAATGATATTTGCAGGCAAGCGTGTGTGTGTGTACGTTCCATCTACAGCCTATACGAACACTTCTACATATACCCAACTGATAATACTGTTAATACACACACGTATATATACTATTATTACGGTTATTAATATAATTTTAAACCAAAAAAAAATCATGTGCCAATGTAAATATCATAAAATCTATATATTAAAATAATATGCAAATTAGACTTATTACAATTTCAACTCCTAAAAGTCAAACTCATGACTCAACCAGAAATTCAAAGGAAAAAATACTAATATATTCTGATAGCGTGACTTATTTGCAACCTCAAAAATAGAAATAGACTTTTATTTAGAATGATGTTTATACTTTAAATATTATATTACATTGCATATATATGTTGCATGGGTACGATGTTGAAACTTGTTTTAACATTAGAATTCAAACCTGTAAAGTTATATTAAAATTAGTGAAATTTGTTTTAAAAATTATTAGCAAATGAATCTCTTTAGATTATACTTAATATAGTAATTTAGGTGTTATATATATATATAATACCAATATTTCATATGCTCTAAAAATATATAAATATTTTCAGTTTAACCTTATAAATTTATTTTTCTAATGAAAATAAGTTTGTTAAAACTTACATAATTTAGCTCGAAATCGTTGAAACTCATATATTATATCGAAGAAAAACATTTTTAACCTATTAATCATGGGCATAGTCACAAGGTGTACATGTGTGTAAAATACTTGTTTAACTATATAGGAACCATGATACTTATTCATGAAGAAAAAAGAAAGAAATTAATTATAAGTAACTCCTGGTTATATATTTACATTTGCACTTGCATATTTTTATTTTAGTATACTTATCAAAATTTATTTAATGTTTATAAATTAAAAACTCTTAACATTTGTATTGTTGTTGCAGATATATAAATTAGTTTTATAAACAAGACTTACATGTAACATCTTTATCCAATTTTTATTAAATACATATAAAATAAGTTGTGGCTTGTATTTCATCACTTGCATTCAAATTTTATAACATAAATAAAGGAATACAATGTTGAAGATATAATTATTGTTATAATAAATTATTATTATTTAATGTGCATTGTTGTACATTTTTGAACAATTAACATTACAATTCTATATATTGAGAAGTGAATTTATGAAATGGAAAGTAAAATTTATAAAAATCGTATAAAATGTCATTCTCGACGCTTAAAGTATAGTTTTTTATATTAAGTATCAAAGTTTTTATCTAGCACTATGAATGTAGCTCAACCTTAAAACCTTTATAAAAACCTATGAAATTTAATAAAATAATAAATATCAAGAATTCATTTCTCGACATCTATAATTAACCAAGTTCATAAATAATGTTCACCTTATGTATGAGTTAACTGAGTTGTAAGTATCGTTCTTAATTTAGTTGTTTATGGATGAGGTAATTAGAACAAAGCTTTAACCACTATATTCTTTATATGCGATATATCTAATTTCAAAAATGTAATCTCGTCAATGTTAAAAGTAAATTACTCTCGTTTGAAAGTTAAAACGGGACAATAAAGAATTGTACATTAATGACATAAGTTTAACTTATATCGATATGAATTCTCTTTTAAATTTATAAATTTTTACTACATCATCTTTACTTAAGTTATGTGATAGAGCCCCTTTTTTATATGTTTGAGTAAGTGGGTTGGCATTGAGTGCTAACCTTCAATGTTTTATACTTAAAGGCAACCCTCAATTAGAAAACCTTAATTAAGAAAAAAACTAAAGAGAGTTTTTTTTTAAGGTAAGTACTATATTTGTTTAAAGTTTTTAGAAGTATTTAGTGACAACCAACTAGATTAATCATAATACTTATAATACTTAAGTGCAAGGTTGTTTCTCACTATATTTAAAATCTGTCACATAATTTGGTAAGTAAATAATCAATTCCAAAGTAAAAAATAAAGATCCTAATAAAAATTAAAATATTGACATGTTTATAAATATTTATTAATAGTTATATTGACATATCTTGTATAGTGAATCGAATTTTACATAAGTATATCCATCATATAAAACAATAAAAAAGTATATTTATATATAATGATATTTAAAATAAATCGAAATAATTTTTATTTAATGCTATTGCTATTTTCATGTTCATGTTCCTATTTATAATTAATAATTTTTTGTGTTTTTAAACCAAGTTATATTTGGTTTGAACTCATAACTTTTTAATGTTACACACACCTAATATTAACCCTACTAAAGTTTGAATTCATAATTTTTTTTTGGCCATGCATAGCTTAGGAAGATTACAAATTCAATTCATTTTGAATATACAATATTAATTGCATAAAGTCATTTTCAAATATTCTCTTAAGAAGCCACATTATTAATTGAAAATATTAATTGCAAAAATATATTTAAAAAAGTCACATTATTAAAATAGTTGAAGCCAAATAACCTAGTATATTCATTTATATTGATTATTTTTATTAATATTAAATTAATAAATTTAGAATAGTTTAAAATATTTATACTAAACTAACTTTATACTATAATTAATAATTATATAATAATAAGAATATTACTGTCTATGATGATATGACTGATATCTGACATACACATATAACATGTGCCTATATAAATATGTAGGACTGCTAAAGGGAATCAAAAAAATGGTCCACAATACATTAATATATGACTTAGAGAACTTATTTTTTCTTGTATTTAATTAAGTAAATTTATTCAATACTAATATTATATATATATATATATATATATATATATATATATATATATGTATAAATAAATATTCACAATTAATTCTTTGTATTAAAATTTTATATTGTGTTTGCATTTTACTTACTAAACTTAACAGTGTTCTTGCACACTCACACAAGAAAACACAAACCATTAACTATGACATTGTATTATATTATAGATTATATTTTATAATTATAAAGATTAAGTGATATTAAAATATTAACTTGTTATATTTATATATATATAAATTTAATTAATAAAAAGGTGTTAAGATAAATGTTAATCTATTTTTAGTTTAATTGGGTTTAGGAATTAAACACTTGTGAATTTTCATTAAACAATCTCAACCTGGAAAAAAATGGTCTGTCATTATTCAACTATACCGTATATATTCAATTATACCATATTAAAATATATAAAAAAGGTGCTAAAAAAGTCTCCGTATCCTACAAAAAAATATATAGTCTAAAAGCTCTTGACGTATCCTGTTTAAATACTAAATACGCCTTTCCGTATCCCTGTTTGAAAACTACACCCTAATACTTGGTCCTCTCACCATCACATAAAGGACACGTCTCTGTACACACGATGATGAAACTAGTCTTGTCCGGTGAATATATATAATATATATATTCACCGTTGCCCTGGTTTTCTGCTGTTAAACCCTGGTTTAGGGTTGTTTACTCTGTTATAACCTTCCTGGGGTATCTCTTCTAAGCCCATTTGCACAGTCCTCTGTTTCTTCACTGCACATGATAATAACAATCATAATAATATAATTCTATATAACGTTTATATACACATGTCGTTATCTAACGTTGCATATATATATATATATATATATATATATATAGTGTACATACCACTTGCAGCCTGCTTATATCCCTCTTGAAGCCTTCTCTTTGCAGCTTCAAGCTTCTCTGTCATGGACTCGCACTCCGGAGAGTACGGCTTTCCCATTTAAATAAAAAAATTTATTAATTTTATTTTATAGAAAATAAATAAATTATTATTAATTAATGATATAATAGAACTTACAATGGGTTTCGTGGTTGTAGGTGGCTTCTTTGACGTTGTCAAAGGGGTTGCACCGGTTGCTCTTACAATCCTAACAGTCGGCCCAGCCATGGTTGTTCTAGTGGACTCCGGGCTGTAATATTTCTTATTAAAAACACTAGAATATTTATATTAAATATAGTAGAATATTTAATTAGATATAGTTAACGCACTCCTACCGATAGTTCATCTGTCCTGAATCCCTCCTGTAGCCAGTGTGGCGAGCTTTGTGTTATATAAACTACATTCCGAGGGTGGTGCATTCCTATTATATTTCTGATTCTCAACCTGTCTGTCGTCTGGGGAACACCCAACTGCGAAATAAATAAATAAATAATGAAAAAGCATGACCATGTCTACACACACACGCACACACACACACACGTACTTACACATATCATCGTCACCGTTGTCCACTCTTTGCATGGAATGTGTGATGCTGGAAACTGAGCTACATAGCAAGTCCGTTTTAGTTGCTGCCTTGATAGTTTTATCCTCAACAAGCTCCCCTCTTCATTTTGTCCATCACTACCTGTGTTACATATATGTGTACTTGTACTCACACACACGCACACGCACACGCACGCACACACCTTTCTGCTTCTTGTCCATCCATTTATCAACAAGATCCTTCCATGACCTGCAAGTAAATAGATATCGCGTTAGAAGCGGGGTTGAATCGTTATAGGAACTTACAATACAAGCTTCTTTGCTACACTTTTGACTCGCTTAGAAGTATGCTTCTTTAAATCATTCACATCTCTCCCAATACCAGTTATCTGAACAAGAACAAGTAATGAAGTATTATTTTTAAGTACCATTTGGAAAACATACCTCCAGATTCTCCACAGTGACCTCCATTTGTTGTAGCCTTTTTAATGCTCTTATGATATCTTCTTCATCCTACAACCCATGGATTAGATTATGTAATTACACACACATACACTTACAGATGCATCATTGAGCTCCTGAAGCTGCTGTTTGATTCTTAGGATGCCTTCTTCCATGGGATCAGCGGGCTTTACAGGATCAACAACATCGGTGGCTGTGTCCAAGTCGGGGAGGAGGAGATCGTGATGATGCTCTTCGTTCCGGCCGTTGGGCTCGCAATTGTTGGCAACAAGGGGGTAATTGGCAGGAGCAAACAGCTTCTCTGCATATCCATCCCTCCGCAGCCTCAGCTCCGACGGATAATTCACCGCAGCAATGGTGAGTGCCCAGTCAATCACGGTCCACAGATCCTCCCCCGAGTTCTCAAAGTAGACGCGCCACCGCTCCATCTCCACGGACATCATACCGACAGTCCCAATTGTAATCTCGAAAAGCTCCCGACGACAGAACAGAGACGGGAAATCTGTATGGTCGAGACCAACGAGAACGAGCATTACAGGGGTCCAGCGAGAAACTCCCACCTACCTGACGATATCCAGCTTCAAAAAAGCGATCGATACTGTTCGGTTTATTCCTTGCAACCGGAGGAAACCCCCCTTGGAAGCTAGATCGCGTAAATGAAGACCGCCACCACTGATCACGCCGCCATAGCCAAACCTTCGCTTCGTCTCTCTTCCTAAAGATTGGAACGCCAATGAGAAAAGGAAAAATAAAAAAAGGAAAAAAAAGGAAAAAAATAAAAAGAGTTTAAACATAAAGATTTGTGAATATTTCACTGCAGCCGTCGATTTCCGATCCGACGGTCAATTAGATTAGAGTTAATTTTCTGAGGTTATGGTCTCGTGTATGATATGATTGATGTATCTGGCAATTAGCACGCGTTGCATGCATGCATGCCATGCATTAGGGTTAAATATAATCAAATGTACACCGTTGTGGAAGGAGCTCCGACTACCTTGAGAGGGACATTAGTGACTTATTGTTTAATAAGTATTTAAAAATGTAAATACTCCATTGTGTTACGTAACATACTACATCATCCATGCCCATATCAATGAGGATATCTATACATGGTTCTCCTCTCCGTAAACAATACGTATAGTAACATATGAATATAACTTAGTTTTAAACATTGACTTAAACAAATAGGTTCTAATATTCAACTATTTTAATATAAATAATACATTAATAAAACTAGAATTAAACGACCAAATATAAATTATTTATTAGAATAAGTCCAACATATTGTCGTTTTTCTTCGATATTAAAATGGATATGTAATGCAGTAGTCCTAACATGCGCATGTTGTAAGGATTGAATTGTGGTACCCACAAAGTGCAAATGCTTCAAAGAGATTGTTAGTGTTTTCAAATACGGCTCCACCCCCTTTCTCCACAACCACTAGTCACATGAAGAATATGCTTTAAAAGATTCTAATTATTTATTTATTTAATAAAGGAAATTATATATATTATATATTAGGTATATATAGATATTATTGAGGTGGCGTGCATTTTACTAATACTTTATTTACTTGAAAAGTAAGATTCTGCATTTTCCCATATACATCAAATCGACAGATGTAAACTACTGCACGGGTTTACACATGTTCGCCAAACATTGAGCACTTTGCAAAACGTACCTGCGATACGAGACAAGCCCTGTTCTTGCTCCCTATAACAAAGAAAAAACATTAAAGTTAACCTAAAGGACATCCACTAACTGTCAGTTAACTTCTGCCTTTAGCTTTGAGGTGACTTACTCTAGCTCTAGCGCATATTATATAACCTTATAGTGAGTTTATTGAGATTTTCTAGAAGAGATTTGCTAAGACATAGTAGCTTTTTCAGGTACTGCTTTCAAGGTAATCTAGTCATTGAGTGCTCATAGCTCTTTCTCCTGCAGAGGCCAGAAAAAAGCGACTCCTTACCATACTTTCTAAACATACTTAATTAATTATATTAATTATTAAACCATACAATTAAATCATGGTAAAATCTACTATTGATATTCATCTGTTATACATACACACTCAATCTAGACATTGCAACTCCCGAAAGCTCACTTTGCTTGTTAGAAGGTCTCTTTTTTTACGGTTATAATTGCGTGATCTTCACACGTGTACATCGTGTATGTACTCATATTAATATTTAATTACCATTTAATTTAAATATCTTACAAGTCAAAGCTAAGAGAGTGGTAATTGTAGGTGGCATTTGTTTTATGCTCTCTATATTCCTGGCACAACACTGCAACATCTTCCTGCATGCCCAATGGACCGCATGCAAAGACCCCCACATTTAAACCTGTAGTGTGCTTTTCAATTTCTGAAAATACACCTGTATGAACACATGTATATTAGTCACAATACACACACACACACATATGTACTCTTACTTTGAAAGTCTGGTCTGCCTCCGTAGTGGATCTGATCAGGCTTCAGATGTGCTTCTGTGGATGGCATGGTAATCATACTACTTGCTTGGGGAGTCCAGTTATTCTGCTTGAAGAAGAACCTGCTAAAGAACGCAGCCATTCCGCCACCAACTAACACACCAAGAATCATCTCAAGGAATGCAAGAAAACCCTTAACAGATCTCGCAAAGTCCTTCCCTTGCTTGTATATATAGAAGCGACCTATGATCCCAGCGAAGAACAAGAAAGCAATGAAGGATGCGAGTATGACTGCAGCTTCTACAATTCCATTCGCAGCTAAGGGTGTGTATATAGCCTTCATTGTTGAGATGTATATTGAGCTACTGAGTTTGGAGATGGCTCTGCATGTATCCCCCTCTTGCTTGGGCCTCTGACAAGCTGTATATCGACAAGTGACTGCTTGTTTTCTTCTAGGTCTACACCCTCTTCGCGTGTAACATACGCTTGGACGTTGATCCTTATGCGATCTGCAAACCCTGGGCATAGAGAAGAAGGACATACCAAATCTAGAACATGGAGCTCCTCCGTTTTCTTCACTATGTATATCAGATTCACCTCCTGTGGTGGCTCTAATAGCTTCTCTTGCACACTGTAGAGAATCTCCTTAAGCATGGAGATGAACGGAGAAATCCCACTACCTCCCGCTATGAAGATGAGTACTTGATACCTGGTAAGTGGTGATATGAATATACTAGGTTTTCACACTCTCTTTTTCTATACCTTGATAAGTAATCCATGTTGTGGCTATAAGGACCTTCAATGCCTGCTTCAAGCTGCAAGGGTGAGCCACCTTTGGCTGCAGTCTGGATAATGTCATAAACCCTAGAAGTCCAATCCCCGTTCTTCTTCACCAGGAGAGCAAGTCGGTCCGTCTCAGTGTCGGAGCTTGAAGTGACGGTGAATGGATGCCACTCAAGTCGGGAGATTGCAGGTATGTTTAGAAACACAAAGCTCGCTGCAGTGTAATGTACATCTGAAAGTAAAGTATTATATAAACTGTTTAACATGAGTTTATATACTTACCTGGTTGCTTTGCAAATACGAGTTCAACACTCTCGTTACTCAGTATTCTAGCAGACATGACATCCACGGTTTGCCTGGATTGAACAAACCTCATCAGCCGGCTCGCAAAGAAGAGAAGGGCGCCGCCAAGAGCCGTTGTGTACAATTTATCGCCTATGTGCAAGCCGTAGAAGAGTATGAATGGTATGTACAAGTGGTGTGTGTAATAGAATGACTCAAAACTCCTCTTGCGAACCCACCCAAGGGATGTAAACCACATCGTGAGGCCGGTTATCAACGCAAGTAGCCCAGACAAGCCACTAATCTCCTTCTTATGCCAAGACCATAGCTGCAGTACATATATATATGTAAATATTACACACGCACGCACGCACGCACACGCACACACCTCTTCGATTCTGTTGTCAACGATCCAATAGATTATGTAGACAGTACCATGGGTTGTCCAAATGGTGAGCATAATGACTGCTATCCATATATGAAACTTGACTGCATGCTCAAAAGGTATGTTAAAAAGCTTGAGGATGGCACTGCCCCTTGTGACTGGGAAAAACAGTATAGCGATGCAGAACATTCCCGATACTCCCAACATAGTTCCAGCAGTCTCAAGCTTCTTATGCCACCTAAATAAACCAGATGTGTATATGTGTGTGGGTGTGCGCGCGTGCGTGTGTGATATACTTACAGTTTCTCATGTTGTTTATGAAGTTTAGCAATGTCGATCGCGTTTACTTCCTTAATGTAATAGCTAGTGAACGTGTAGACCGTGAAGATGATTAATGCGGATAAGAAGATGAAATCTGCAGCAGAAACATTTGACAGAGGCCATTTTGTAAACAATGGATATGTCACTGGGTTGTATCTGGAAGACCCCAACTTGCTCTTTCTGTAAATATATTCATAGTACTATATGTCAAATACCTATGTATGTGTGTATGTATGTATATACACACATACACACGTTATATATAGAGAGAGATCTTATGTCATTTTCACGCAACAGTGTTCTGGTTTCAATAAGCAGTATTTTATTGCCTTGGTCGTACTCTGGCGACATAATACCGTATAAATCATAATGTATACGTACATGTGTACAATCTATATTTAAGCATATATAATCAACGATGTCTAAGTTCTGTGTCGCATTCAGGCAGATCAACGGAGGTGAGATATTCTGAGTTTAACTAGTATTGTTTATTAACTCATGTTCAATGTGTCTAAACTCGTGTCTCACCCGTGTGGACACGTTAAACTATATATAAATTAGTATGTATACACATATTATACACACACATACTAATATATGTGTGTGTGTGAGCATGCATGCAACTTACTTGATTATGAGAGCGTGTTTTCTATTGTGATGAAAACCCAGAGCACCTATGAACCCAACAAACACGATTGGCGCAGCAAACAGAACAATATAGGCACCTGTTTAATGAACATCACAAGCACTAAAACATGTAATTAATTAATTAAATAAACCATACCATAAGCATAAGATTTTGATGTTGTATGCTTCAAAACAGGCTGCCAAAATCTTTGCCATGCAGTAAGTGGTTTCATAAACCACATGAACACCCATAAAATGAGGACCAATATCATGGAGATTTTGATCATTGTCCTTGTTGATCCCATTGTTAATTTTTTTGATATTACACTATGGTCTAAGACATTGTATAAGGTATGTTTATATAGTGCTGTAATTATTGAACATGTAGCGCTGTTAAGTTCTGGAGCAACTTGGAGGTGAAATCGTCTGGACAGGTACCTTGATTTATTTTAAACATTGACTTTGTAAAGTCAGAAGAAAATATAATATAATAGATTAATTTATGAATGTACATAAATTAGTATAGCTATTTATACTGAAGGTGGCAATAGTTTAACCTAAATAAAAACCAGGAAACCCTAACCCTAAAAGTGTATCACTTAATTAGGGTTAGGGTTAGGGCTATTAGTGATATCACTAGGTTTGACGATTACACACACGCACGCGCGCGCACATAGAGAGGGTTTTTGTCTTTATATGTACAAACAGTTACCGACTAGAAAGCTTTAAAGGACTCTTAAAGACTCGCTTCTATGAAAGCAGCGTGTTCTTGTTGTTTCAATGTATCAGCCACGTGAGATACTACCCCAGCTCCCTCATAATGCAACCATTCTTGTTTTACCTGTATATAACAAGATCACATACAATACATATATATAACTAGGGCTTACATGGATGTTGTTGTGTGCAAAGAATGGCCACATAGCTGAATGAAAACTCACATCAACCTTTTGCCAACTGACTTGTTGTAATCCTCTTACCATTTTCTCTGTAAAACAAAGATAAAGTTGTGTGTGTGTGTGTGTGTGTGTGTGTGTGAGAGAGAGAGAGAGAGAGAGAGAGAGAGAGAGAGAGAGAGAACCTTCAAGTATGTCATGGTATTCCTTGGCTTCCTTACTACTGGGCTGCTTTTGAGCGGCTTCTTTACCCTCTGCGGTTTCACCTTCGTATGAAGGCCCTTCACTCTGTATAGCAGGACAATATGTAGCATTCACAACATGCTTGTAACCTTCAAGTGACTTGCGAGGAGGCTGCACACATCGACAAGTGAGAATATTAAAAAACTATATCCATATAACACATTATTAACTAACTACATAATCCATACAGTTGTCGTATGTGTGTGTGTTTTGTATAGTATGTATAATAAGAAGGATAACACTGACCCGTTAGCATCACCTTCGAAAGCTCGGACTCTCTTCGTATAGAAGAAGTACGCCATCCAACCAGGTCTACTGTTGTCAAGGAAAAGCTCTCTCTCTCTCTCTCACACACACACACACACACACATATACAGGATACGGTCATAGTTAACATTAGCATAAACAGCTCGTAACTTGAACGCTCTCAATGCTGATCTGCATAACAAAGTATTAACATACACAGACACGCACGCACACGCACCCGCACACGCCCACGCCCACGCACACACGTACATGAATTTCCCATCTTCAGCATCGGTTGCCATGCGAAGAAGCAAGGGTGGATCGCTAGTCTTCCCATCTGTGAGGAAGAGTTGGCGGCCTGTTCTCCCCACAATAAAATGTGCTATTGGAACAGCAAGCTTCTCAAGTACAGGTACTCCTAACAGAAATGGCAGCTGCAAAACAATATGTTAACAAACATATGTATAGTAAATCGTGTGAATATACATACACAAATACATGCATTATATATGTGCATTTATTTAGCATAGGGATGTACATATACCCATCCATAGATAGTGTGTGTGTGTGAGAGAGAAGAGAGAGAGAGCTCTTAAGCTGGCTTTAGAGGGTTATTGCAGAATAGAAGAAGCGTTACAATTTACAAAGATAAGACCAAATCTAAGAAAGCAGCTCAAAAGTATGTGAAGCACACATACACACAACAAAAACTTGTTTATGTACGCGTGTGTGTGTGTGTGTGTGTGTGTGTGTGTGTATGAGCGTACCTGTTGCCTTCCTCGGACACCCAAGTGTGGGGTGGCTAGTGTGATAAAGCTGATGGGATTAAGGCCACCTATCGATGGATTTTTGGATTTCCTTGAGCTTGTAGTTCCATCTTGTGGGGATTCTGGGGGCATGTACAGAATCCCGACTGCATAACGTGCAAAAAGACCCCCCAAAGAATGTGCTACAAATGATATCCTTGTTAGATGTGGCTTCGTCTTTATAACGTCAGAAACCTGTCAAACGTTCATTTCTTAGTATTAATTGATTTATTACATCTATATGTTTAATTGAATTAATAATCAATTTTAAGTTTACCACATGCATAATAAAAGTTTATTAATAATTGATTATTACTTAATAAGTAATATATTTAATAACCTCATCAGCCAACCGCTTTCCGGCTACATTGATCCCACTTAGAGTTTGAAGATAAGAGTTCACCTTGCTAGCTGTAAACAAATGTATAATAACACGTATATAATGCACACACACACACACACACACACACACACACACACACACTCTTCTACCATATATATAGAATCTGTTTCCAAGGCGAGACTTCAGCTCTTGCTTGAAGTACGTCCAATCACTTGGGCTAATTAAAAGTAATATTTCTTCTTTTGTTTAATTCAATAAAAATATTTTAAAAAATAGTGAAGTTTTATTTAATTTATATAATAACTTACCTTGCAAGAATACCATGAACAAGGACTAACAGATGATCCTCCTCGATGGTTGATTGCAAAATTGTACTCTTCATAATTATCTTTGATGTGAAACTATGTTTTGTGAATGAAACTGTTTGCATAACTCAATTAATTATGCATAACTCAATAAAAAACAATTAACATCAGACTGTACAAACATACACATATGTCTATATAATTAAATGAATTATCGATGTAAAACCCACCTGAAACAATAGATGAACAAAATCCGCATGGTTTAGTCGCTATGATCGGATTAATAGAGGAGGCGTGAAAAGGGCGGAAATTCCAAACTGAAGCCATAGTTTGGTGACGTGGGCGGCCCCGATTGGGCTCTGTTTGTGCCAAGTGGCCCAATCAGAAAGCTTCTCCATCGGCAAATTGATACTAAATAAAGGAAGTGTGGGACAAGCGAAATTGATCTCATCCTGAAGAAGTATGTATATACCCTCTACATACGCGTGTGTTTGCGTTCGTGTGTGCGTGCGTGAGCGCGTGTGTGCGCGTTATTTCAAAAATGTCAAAGTTCCTGTTATATATAAAGTATAATACGTTATATGTGTTCACCAGCATTTTACAAAGGAAGGAATATACGGGGAATATGCCGTGTATGAACCCTAAAGAGGTGCGTCTGCTCAGGGAGAGCAGGGAGGAGGGAATGCGGGATGATCCAGTGGAAGAAGACGCTACACAGCGTGGGAATCGGTGTCAGAGGCAGAGAAGGAGGAAGCGGGGTTAGGCCGGAAGATAGCGCCTTCCAAAAGGCCTGGGATGCTGTAGTTGACACATTCAATCTCCTCAAGCGCAAGGCCAGATCCATCTTCCAGGGCGGTCGGTTCCTCGTCCTCGGTGGCAGATTCATGCGCGGATTCCTCTAAACTGCGGTATGTTATTCACTTGTTAACCCGCATTTTCATATATACATGTATACATGCGTATGTGCCTTATACAAATATGTATATACGTATGTTCACTTTTGTATATCATGTATGTATGTAATTACTTCTTAATTCGTTCTATGCTGCATTTTCTTTCAGCCATAATTCGTATATACTCACATATACATGTACACGATTTTTAAATATCACACACACACACACCCGCACACACAATGTATAAATGCATGTCTCCGATATCATGTCTTCATTTACTAAATTCTGTTCTTGATCAGCTATAACATACAAAATTTACAAGCAAATTTGATAACTTATACATATAGGCATATCATGTTCATATACAAGTTTTATTATAAAAGTGTGTGTGTGCTGATGTTATCGAATTCCAGGCTGCTGCCGTTTAAAATCCGGATGCTGGTCACTAATAAATGGATGACCAAGTCGAGGATCCATTTGAGAAGCTGCCGGAGGAGGTGTACCAGCTCATATTCCATGCAGTATCCGACTGCAAAACCCTCGTCCGATGCATGGCCGTGTCTAGAGCATTCAGGGAGCATTCAGAACGTGTAGCATCCCTGTCCATTCTATGCCCGGGGCACTTCACGTCATACGTGGAGAAGCTGCAGAGAATATTCTCCATGGTCAGGAGGTTTCACAGCCTTGAAGTGCTGATTGTACGTGTTGGACAGCCTAAAGATGAGCCTCCTTCGTGGGCTCGGTGTATGCGGTATGCAGAGATTGGCTCCTCAGTTGAGAAGTTCATATTCATGGCTGCCAAGACCGGTGAATTCTCAGATTTTGATTCTGTGTTGCGGGGCCTTCCCATCGCTGTGAAGGAACACAAGGAGAGTTCCTCTGAAGGTATGTGTCTATGATGTGTGTGTGTGTGAGAGAGGGGTTGGGGCATGTGTGTAGCCTCGTTGGAGAAGGATGTTTGAACGTGTGTGTGTGTGTGTGTGTCTCCTATGTATGTATATATGTTGTGTAAAGCTTGCACCTGTATGTAAGTATATGTAATGTGAATGTTTTCTGAAGGATTGTTCATCTGAAGGTGAAGGAGACATTGGTAATGAAAGATCTGAACAAGCTAGAGCTTCTGGAACTGGAACCTGTCCAACAGATAGATTGAACCTTGGGCCTTCTTCACCTTCTTCTTCTGCTACTGCTTGTACTCGGTTTCCAGAGTTTAGTTTAAGACAGGTTAGAAACATGCTATTATACACTACTGAATGATCCTATTATATATATATATATATATTATATATATATAGAGAGAGAGAGAGAGAGAGAGAGAGAGAGAGAGAGAGAGAGAGAGAGAGAGAGAGAGACTTATGAATGTATTTCCTTGGCTTGTTAAGGTTGTTGCTCCAAGCAATGATGTGCTCAAAAGAATGGTACCCGTTATTGTCTTTGCGATTGTTCAAGGATTGGATGAGTTTCGGGACTCCGTGCCAGCTTTTATATACAAGTTCAAGCGGTTGAGGTATAAATATATCAATATATTATTGCATATTAACAAGGCAATATGGACTTATTAACTGTTGTTATTAGGACATTATTGCTTGTGGACATGCTGGAGAGTGTTACAGTTTTCATGCGAGAGCATCAGATTCAGCAAATAAGGTCACGGCAATCTGAAGTTGTTGAAAGCGCCAGAACCCCATGTATAGAACCATTTCTATACAGTCTTCCATACATCTCACATAATGAGATTGAAATGCAATATAGTTATTATAGTTGCATGGTAGCTTCTATTTACATATGAGTGTTTCTTTCTTTCTTTCTGTACATTGATTACGTTGCATGTGTTTGATGCAGCTAATGAAAATGATGAGAATACGAGGAAGCTGAGGACGAGAGGGCTGAGATGTCGAAGTTTGACAAGTGCTCGGACAGGAAAGGCAAGAGTTTAGGTGAGGGCGGTAGCAGGAATAAAGGGAAGCAATTAGAAGCAGATGCCGGTGAAGATGCTTGTTCTTCTTCAAGGAGCAATCCGGAAGAACAAAAAGAAGAAACCTTGTCACATGAAGAAGAAGACGAAGTTACACGTGAACAAGCACAAGGGGAAACGTCTTCAGGAGTTGCACATGATCAGTCAGAAGTTACACATGAAGGACAACAAGAGGGCAAGAGCTCATCTGAGTTTTTTCAAGAACATGAGGAGAACCCTTCACAAGTTGGAGAAAGCTCAGGGAATAGGGAAAGTCTTATGGTTTCTGCGGGGATGGAGCAGGAGCATGAAAAGCAACGTGGGGATTCTCCAGGGGTTTTGAGAGAACATGGGCATTCCTCGAGTGATGGTGTGAGTAGGGAATCGCAGGAGTATGCTGATGTCGTACGTGGGACTTCAAACGGAGGGGTTGTTGGGCAAACAAACACTTCCAGTTTCTCATCGACTGAAGGTCAGTACTCCATATTTACACATTGATAACTTATCTATACTCTGAAAGCTTAAATCTAACATATCTATACACTTAATTAACTTCTTCAACAGGAGATGGATCAGAAGCATGGAGGAATTGTGGGGTGTCTATATCCACGGACCAGGGACACTAAAGGGGAGTTTTCACCAAGGGAAAGGATTCCGTTCAAGAGAATTATCAAGGGAAACAGGGAGAATCGCTCCATGCGTATTGGGAGTTACCGCAGGAGGGAACGCAGTGTTGACTGGATGGATGAGAGTCTTCGTAGACGTCAAGAAGGTATAACTGGGTTTGTGTATGTAGATCTCTCTGTCTCTGTCTGTCTCTCTCTCTCTCACACACACACAACACAGAGTTCATGAGATGCCTTATTGTAAACAGGACGAGTTTACAAAGGACTTAGTTTTAGAAGGAGAGAGGAAAGCAGGGCATTTAGAACGTGGAGACTGGCAAAGCGAGACAGGGACGAGAATGATGCAAGCTACAACTCCCAGAGTGTTTTTGAGCAACCAGACAGCTCCAGTTCTTTGCCTTCCGGGGCTTTTGGGAGACCGGATGCGAACTCTGAGGCTGCTGCTTTGTCTAACTCGTCGATTCCTGTGGTGTTTTCGTCTCAGGAATTGGATCCTCTAGCTGGTTGCAACGTTATTTCTAGGACCCGTCAGCTTTGCATCCTCTAGGTGATTCATCCATGGTAAATTTTCACGTATACATATATATTTCACATATATAGTGATTGCTATATTATATTATTATTTATATATTTGAGAATGTCATCTTCAGTTTTATTCTGATTGTTCTATTACATCAATGCTTGTATGCGACTTTATTCTTTACCTGCTGGCGTGAGTCTATATATATATACTGTTACATAGATACCACGGATATCTGTATGTATATAATGTGTGGTATCTACTTGAACAACAGACAAACATGTGTAACAGTTTTTTGTAGTGTAGTAGCGCTCTCCCTTATATCTTTCTGTCTCATTCAAGTTTATATTATATGATATCCATTGTTTTGATAGGTTTTGTAGTAATACATTATTCTAACGTACGTGTATTCAGGTTTGTAATATATGTATTAATGCATTGTTGAACAGGCTTCTTCTGGATCAAGTTCAACATCTTCAAACCAGCAAGAAAGGAACAGATTCCCTGCTGTTAATCTAGAGCAGCAGAGAGACATAAGCACTAGTTACAGATTTGGAGGGAGTGAGCTGGCCACAATTGAGGAAGGTCGCAACAGAAGCACTTGGAGAGAAACTTGGGGCGAGCGACTGGGACGGAGAGCTCGTGAGCTTCGGAGAGAGATGCAAATGCAAAACTCAGAGGTACACATACATGCATGTATATGTGCATACATATATCTGTGTATTACACATACATATGTCTATGTGTTTATATCATATAAAGTTAAGTATATCCATCCAAATACACCCATGTCATAATTGTGAGTTCTCTCTCTCTCTCTCTCTCACTCACACACGTATATAATATACTTAATAGTAATCTTTCACAGATGGAGAGGGAAGGTTTAAGGAGAGAGCGGCTGAGAGAAGGCGTTCGGAAGAGGCAAATGGAGATAGAGAGGAGGCTCTGAGGTTTGACATCACATTTTGGAGGGCTGAAGAGGTGGTTGCCGGTGTTATGGACAATGGTAACAGTAATGGTAACACCAACGGTGACGGTGGTGGTGAGCGTGTTACCGGTGCCTACAAGCTTACAGATGTCTCTATGTGTATTGCTACACACGCAGCCAAGCCACTGGGTGGTTCAGAACTGGACTTATTGTCTGGCGCGGCACTTGCCGGCCCGCTGTTGACTGCCACCATTGCTCATGTGAATGAACAAGCTGGGTTCCACAACTTGTAAACTCTCCTTCTCGGTCTCTAAACAGATGATTAAGACCTGGACAACACTGCAATGTTCTTATCTAACCTCGCTTTGACCACAAGTTATATATATGATATGCTAAAATTGAGTGTACATTAAAAAATAATATATATTAGATATATAAAGTAATAGTGAATACTGAAATTTATAACAAGTAAAATTTGAATATATTTTTGAGTAAATAAATATAAATTGATAATTAGTATGGAATCGTATTTACCCCAGTAACGTTTTGGAGTTATCCAAAAGAGGACAAGTGAATAAAGAAACTGTAAATAAATTTTATTAATAAATTTAAGGTAAAATAACATTTATATCCTGAAATTTATCATTTACATACATACCCTTCTAAAAGTTGTAAATTTGTATATACCTTTAAAAACTTCAATTGTAATATTTTAATTTTTAAAATAACATATTAATTAAAAATATATTTTTAATTCATAATGTATTACGAATGAAAAATTAAGTATTAAATGTTAAAAATTGTCATAGTGAAAAATAAAATATTTATATTATTATGATATATATGTTTAATAGGTTGTCTTAAATATAATAAAGTATAAATTAATTATAAATTTTTATTGATTTTTAAAAAATATATTTAATTTTTAATTTTAAAATTTATGAAGTTTTAAATTGAAGTTTCATAAGTATATATGTAAATATAAACTTCTAAGAATATATATATAAATATGATAAATTTTAAGATATAAATATAATTTTCATTAAATTTAAACTAAGACACTTATATTGTATATTACTGTTTATGACAAATATAGATAGTGTTAAATATGTAATTTTAAATTTAGAAAGAGAATGTAATTTTTTATTTTTAAATTATATATTACATAATTTAATTTAAATTATTATACATTACAGAATATATTATATATATATTAAAATTATATTGCTGATTTTAAAATTAAATTATAAAATATTTTAAATAGTGGGATTTTAAAATATTTTAATAATAAATAGTGGGATTTTCATGTTCAAATATAAGTCTCTACGTTGATTTAAATACTAAAATTAAACATATTATAAAATTTACATTTTAAAGTTAAAATTAATAATAATATAATGAATTCATTGGTTATAAAATCGTAATGAATTTATTCGTACTGCTTTTAACTTGTTTACTTTTATTTACCAATCACGAATATTAAGATTCTTTAAGAATATTTATTTTAAAATATTAAAATATTATTTTAAATACATTCAAAAATTAATTTGGGATTTCTAAATATAAGCACACACTTAAAAGTGCCTCAGTTCATTTTATATATTAAATAATTTTTATTAATAAATTACAAAATTAATGACTTTTCCTTAAATATACCTTTAATTATTTTAAAATAATATATATTCATTCAAAATTTTGACATTTATTAATATTTTCTTATTTATAGTATTTTATTTAAATTTGTTATAAATTAATTAAAATTTAATTTATTATTTAAAACAAAAATCAAAATATGATTACATTTATTTTGTAAAATTGTCCCATAATTCATAGTATTTAACTCGATATAATATAATATAATGCTTAAAAAAATTAATTTAAATATTCTTGACTTAAAATATTTTTATATTTTTTAAAATTTGAAACTTATCTTATTATCCTTACATTGAATACTAAAATGAATCAGAAAATGTGTGTGTGTGTGTGTGTGTGTTGTTTGTCTTATAGATGACACTGCTTATAACATGGTAACATATATAGCTAAAATTGTCTAAAGTATACACACACATGCATACAGGCACACACATGGTTACACAGATGCATACATGTATATATGCATATACCTGGACACGAAGGAATCCCCAACACAATAATACGCATAACATATTCAGCTTGGGTTTCGACTAAATTTATATACAACATGGTATTGCTTATACAGATACATAGACAATATATTACGTCCTCCGAGAAGCGCATCTATTCGAATAGAACTTTCAACCTGCACTCATTTGGTGTACATATACGTACACATACAGGATATACACTAGTATTAAGTAGCAATACGTCTGGGTTATATAAATGCAGCATGCTAGATAATAGATGCAACACAACATGCAGTGCTTACATAATTATATAAACATGTGTAATACACACACACACACACACACACATTTTCTGAAGCTTCAGAAGATATTTTTGGGTGAATATGCTGTCTAGCGTATGTAATATACGCAGTCATCGTTGATAAATCCACATGCATTTTAACATGTATATCAATCAATATAAAATGACAGTTTATGTACATGCTATATTAAACTGCATTATCAAAGTAGTTATATAAAGAAACACCTTGCAATTTAGTACATATATACAGAAGTATGAAAATATGTATGTATACATAAGCTTATATATATATAAGAACATACATAAGCATGTATGTACATGCTATATAAGCATACCTCCGGATCTTCGTAATGCAGAGCAACTGAGTGCCTACCTAAGAGTCTATCAGTCTGTTCATCCAGGATCAAATATATCAAATTGAATCTGTTTAAAGGAACAGAGGAATCACACAAACACACACACACACACACACACACACACACATGTGTGTGTGTGTGCGTGGAAACATCAAGATATATGCAATATTTAAAGGAAAAAAATGTATTGATAGATATGTCTATGTGTATGTAGCATACTGCAGATCCAGTTGATCCAGCAGTATAGACGTCTCTCTCTCTCTCTCTCTCACTCACTCACTCGCGCGCACACACACACACACACACATATATAGACACACACACACACATATATAGACACACAAACTATGCTGTTATCTCATATCGGTATATATTATCTATTAATACCTATAAATCTATATATATATATAGAAATACATACATATATGTATGTATGTATGTATGTATGTATACGTTACATACACAGAGAGAGAAAGAGCATACCTAAACGCACATATACTTAGATACATGTCTGTCTTGCATCTAAGTATATCAACACAGATATAATGTATACATATTATAGTATACGTATAATACTCTGGCTAAATCCAACCGTTTGGTACAAATACATACGTTATCTGTATATATATAGTACATGTATACCTCGATGCACTGACGTGCGAGAGAATATATATATAATATATATATATATAAATTATAATATAATTAAAATTTACATACCAACATGTTAGAATTTTTAATATGTTATAATAAGCTTATGACCTTAAAATACATAAATAATCTTAAGTTTTAATAAATAAGTTTAAGACATTACAAATCACAATTTATTTATAAAGGTATTTAACTTTTAATGTAATTAAATGATTTATATTTTATTAAAATAGTTTTAGAAATGATAAATTATAATTTTATGCCTTAATAATTTTTCTTTATTATTTTAATTAAACAGACATTCTCATTAATAAATCATTTAATTACATTAAAAATTAAATATCCAATTTTATAAAAAATACATAAAAGTAGAGTCTCAAATATAAATTATTTCATAGTACATATATTATAATGTTTTAGCTTAATATTAAATAGGTTGAACTTATAATAATTATGTTATAAATTCATTATAACACGTTATAATATTATATTATATAATATATGAATTTATTTAATATAAAAAGTTTATTGGGAACAAAAATATCAAATTAAGATTTATTAATTTGATGTATGTAAATTTTATGAAGTCTTTTAGTACTTATGTAAAAGAAAATTAGGTCATAATATAATTTACTTTATAAATGATAAATTTATAATTTTGTGTTTGGTTACTTTTTATTTATTATTTTAGGCACGTAAATTTTTTAAGTACATAACAAAAGTATAAATTATTTAATTATATAAAATTTAATACTTCGTTCTAAATCATTCAATACATGACCAAGGATAAAAAGTATAATGAATATAAATTTAATTACATTAATATATATATTATAATATTTTAACTTAATATTAAATAAGCTTTTTAACTTATAATAATTCTTATTTTTTAGTCATAAATCCAATAACATCTTATAAACTTTAACATATTTACACAATGTCATACATATATATTATATATATGTAAGTTTATTTAATATTATTGAAAAACAAAATCTTCAAATTAGAACATCTTAATTTAATGTGTATATTTATAAAATATTTAAATACATATGGAAAAAGAATTAATATCATAAAATTCAATATTACAATATATACTTCCAAATCAACTATAACATATATATATATTTCTAATATAATTACAATTGACTTCATAAAGACATTTAACTTCTAATGTAATTAAATAAATTATATTTTATTAAATTAATTTTATAAATAATGAAATGCTTTCTTAACATGTAATAATGTTGATTCAAAATGCATTCTTATTATAATCTTTACTAATTTTTATTTATTCATTAAAATTTGAACTTATATATTGCAATATTATTTAAAGATGTGTTTTAATATAACAAAATAAGTATGATATTTTTATGAAATTTTAATTTAAAATTAACAAAAATATACATTAAATTCACTTAATTTTAAAATTCAAATATAATAAAATATTAATAAATAATCTTGTTAAAAGGTCAATGCTTTATATGTAAATTAAATTGTATATATGTATAAATTAAATTATTTTTTTTTAAAAAGTGTATATTTGTATATCATATTAATATAAAAGTACATAATACTTTCCTTAAGAAATTACAAATTCACATATTAATGCATGACTATTTCATATGATTATTATTTTTAAAGAAAATTGATATATATTTAAAATTATGAAAATAATCACAGAAGGCATTGTCACAAGTACAATATGGTATATTTATTTTAATATAAAAGTAAAATATTTAAGCCCACGTATGTACATCTATGTTAAATTTTTAAATGATAATTTAATTTTGTTAATTAATTATTATTTAATTAAATAATCTAATTTCATATATATATATAAACATTTAAAAACATTATACATATATATAATGTCATGTAAAATAATGGGAATCACAAATGTATATTTATAAAAAAAATTTAAATAACAAACATATCATTTATTATATCAAACAATTTTGACAATATCTTTTAATTTATAAGCAATTTCGATACATTATTTAAGTTTTAATTCAATACAAATTTAACATGTTAAATAATTATCTAAATAGCACAAATAACATACATAAGACCTAGTTTTAATTCATATAAAGCAATTTTAATATTTATTAAGTAACATAGTAAATAGAAAGAAATTGATACTTCTTAATGTTATATTTTATGTTTAAAAATATTAAACATATATATGTAATAAAATACATATAAATATATATTCATATTGAGAATTTAAATGGTGAAGGATTTACTTATAAGACAATCTTAACATTTTTAAATAAACATGCACGTATTCATATTTAAAATTTAAATAATCCAATTAAGGTATATCCTTATTGTTAGTTATTAGAATATTCTAATCTCATAAATAGTTAGCATATACTTTTATATTATACCGACAATGCAGTATATGCTAAAAATATAATATAATAAAATGTTTTAAATTTTATTTAAAAAATGATAATATTAAAAAACTAGAGTATTTAATTAAGGTGAGAACGATTAGTATTTCTTATATAATCATAAGCACAGATGATGTGTGCGTATATGAGTGCATATAGGTTAGATTATGATGCTCTCACTTTGACATATAATCTTACGCATTGAATTGCTAAAGAAATATCATATATGTTATACATATTAAAAATCATACATACACATACACATTGTTTTCCCTAATGCGGTCGATGTGTATGGATATGGTTGACAAATGACTACATATCCGCACACACACACACACACACATTTCCTTCACCACTCGAAGATAACCTGCTAAAGGGCGTTTAATTGCCCTTTCTGCCCTTAAATTGAGGATACTCCTGTGCTCGACATACTCATGATATGCACTTGTGACTATGTAAGTTGTCCTCAGCTGAAAACTCCTCCAAATATGCGCCTGTATCAAAATATGAACAATGTTAGACTACTTTGTACAATATATTCTCTCTCTCTCTCTCTCTCTCACACACACACACACACACACACACACACACACACACACGTACTTATTGACCCTCGTGAAAGACCATTTAGGTTCCCATAGTGAAATCCAAGGGTTGATATTTCTTAAGATTGAAAACTCCACATCGAGCTCTTGTGTGTGTCTGTATGTGTGTTGTTTGTCTATATACGCGTATATGTATACTAGAGCAATCTATAAGACTAGCATTGATTATATAAATATGAGCTGTATATAATATTTGTACCATTAACATTTTAAACTTTAAATTTGTACCGTATTTTAATTAGCAAAAAGATTAACAACTTTAAGACACATTAATGTGATCATGTCATATGATTGAATATATTAAATATTCATTAATTTAGTTTCAAACTTTAAAATTAAACTCTCTGCCACCGCTAGTACAGGAGGGCAATGCTGGCATGTGTGAATTATAGGGCACAAAATGGCGATGGCCAGCGGTAAGTTCTCTCTCTCTCTCTCTCTCTCTCTCTCTCTCTCTCTATATTATATATATATATAATGTTTTTTCCCCAATTTTCTGTACAGAAAATGAAGGATGGGAGCTAAAATCCAAAGATTGTGTAAGTTTTGTTCTGTTGAAAAATAACAATTAAATTTATTAAATTTTCTTTTTTCTTTTTTCTTTTTAATTTCTTTTAAGTGTCTATATATTCTAAATTCATAGTCCATCATGAATATACAGTGAAGATTATATATATATGTGTGTGTGTGTAAAAATCGCGTCTTGACTTCCTTTAGATTGACTCATCCACTGGAAAACCTGCAGAAGTCACAGATTCATGCCCAGGTATTAACGTATTTCTACATACATAATATATATACAAAAATAAATTTGTAAATTATGCATAAGAATATGATACTATTATACGGAGAATTATATATATACACATGGAAATTCTTCTTGTTTTCTTACATGTATAACTCTGGCACACACACACACACACACGAGAGAGAGATTATGTAAACTTACCTTTAAACTTTACTGAGCAATAGACTCATTTTACTTACAGAAATCAAAGACGCGGAAGCGGGCCCAATAATGCTAAAGTAAGTCGTCTGATGTGTATATATGTGTGTGTGTGTGTGTGTGTGTGTGTGAGAGAGAGAGAGAGAGAGAGAGAGAGAGAAGTTTGTGCTACATGCATAATTTTAATTTCTTTTTTTTTTGTAGGAAAATCCTAATGGCAAAGACAAGGCTGCGGGTACGTTCAAGAGGCCAAGCAGGACTCAAGATGGTCCTAAACGGGTTCCTGATCCGATAAGGATCAAATTCAAGAATGAGGACGTTCTCTCAAGGTATTGTATTCATACATATATCTGTATATACATACACGTGTATACGTAAATACACGCACACGTCCACACGAGCACACTCTCACACACAGATTCCTAAGGATTATTTGTCCTGAATTCTCAGCTAGTGGAGCTGCATGTTCTCTGCTCTCTCTCTCTCTCTATACATATATACACACACACACATAATGTGCAGGTATGATCGTTTATCTCAAGATGATGAGAAGTTTATATTGGAGAAGGTTTTCGTGCATCATCCCCATCATGACAGCAAGCTTGGAGCCGGTATTAGCTTCATTGCACATACAAACGCACGTGTATATATACCTATCTATGTATATGCACTGTAGCTATATGTTATATTGGTACAGTTCCTTCTTGCATGCACATATAGTTTCCGTGTTTCATATCCGTATGTGTGTGTGTGTAGTATTGTTCATTACATGGCTATAATAACTATTAACATATATATGCGTATGCAGGTGGATCATCCTCCAAAGCACCCAAGTGGTAAGTGCCTCTTCATCGTACGGAAGGAAGGTACGGAAGTGCTGGCTCTGGTATATATTTTTTGTATACGTATATACGTACGTGGAGTAGATTGCATGGTCCACGTAGAACACACAATGCACTCATACATATGGGTCACACACACACACACACACAACATCTATATGAAGTAGCATTAAAATAAACAGGCGTTAGTGTTAGTGTGTGTGTGTGTGTCAGAGAGAACTTTCTCGCATGGAAACCATGCAGTGAATACTTTTTATCATGTGTGTGTTATAGTTATTATAGTGTGAAATCTAATCATATATTTATATATATTGCATATGATAGCACAAAACTATTCGACTCTGGCTATTCTCTCATTGAAAAACTTACATAAGTTGACTCCAATACTGCACAAAATTAAAAGATCAATATAAGTATACATACACTCGGTAAGAAATATGTATATCATCTAGACAATACAGATTATGCCATATATAGCAATTAAACACATGAAAATATTAAACAAAAGGTAAACACATGAATATAGAAGCTTACATTCAGGAACTGTACACATTAATTTCTGTTCGGGGTGTGAGCGAGAGAAAGCCAATGTGAGATAAATGAGTGAGTATACATGCATATCACAGTTACGTACACATGCATATTAAATGCACTATGTGTATGCATGTTTTAGAGTTCAATAACCTACAGAAGTTATATAAAACTGTGTGTGTGTGTGCGCATATTTGTGACTAAAACAACACACATACACAATCATTAAGTTGTATTATGATATGCATGTATAGAAGTTTCAGTTACACGCAATTTTATGTCTAACTTCTGTTAAAACTTAAACGTATATGCTCTATATACTCTAGTGTGTGTGTGTGTATAATCTCTGCTATATTATGTAAACCCTCAGGGTTCCAGGGTTAGAATTATAAATTTGCATATAGCTAGCTCTGTGTATGTACCTTCTATGGAGAGTCTCAACTGTTGCCTCTGCCCCTACGACCGCGGCCACGTCCACGGCCTCTGGTTGTGGGAGTCTCTGCAGAAGAAGCCGCCCTGTTCGACTTCTTGGTCGTACTTATAATACGTCCCGCCGGACGAGCCTCAGGTTCCGGGGTAGTTGCCGTGCTGGAAGGTGCCGGAGAGACTGCCGGAGAAACTGCCGGTGTTGGCTTTTCTGATGTTGCTGGCTTCTCGGGTTCCATTGTGCCTTCTGCCGCCGGCTCCTGGATTACCGGAGATGGCTCCCCACCCTCGCTCTTCACAGGCTCACTCTGCTGGATTAAGTAACATAAGTTAATCGGATTAATTAAACCTATGTTATCAATATGGGATGTATCATATTAAATCAAAATGAGCATGTACATAAGTTACAAACACAGTAGTATTACAATACAAACACAACATACACAGCTCAATATACAAAACAATTATGTTAATGATGCATATAGCAGCATAGAAAATTCTTTCTCTTTCTTACAGACTAGATACAAAGAGACGTAAATAAAAAAACCTTGTAATACCAACTATATTATTATTATATTATATGTACCTTGTTTCGAGAAAAATCTCCAGCCTCGTCCTCATCTTGAACATTCTGGATCCCACACATGATGTTAAAATTTATAAAGGATATGTTTGTAAATGTCCATAGCTGCATAATGGTTCGTACGCACACACACCCACAATGCATACCTCTTGCTCCCCTCCAGCTTCCTGAATTGGCTCCTCGGCTGTTCCCAGAGAGATCTCACCGTCTTCAACATCCACAGGAAAATCGGAAGTCTCCTCCGCCTCGTTAGGACGGACGATCTCTGCATCCGCCCCCTGCATCTGTTTGATCCCCCTGGATTATCTCTGCATCTGTAAAACGATGTAAGCAAAACTATATCAATATGAGTACACTTATGGTATATAGTTGGCTTATAGTTTGATAAATAGTTACGGTTGAGTTTAACACTGACACACACTACAACTCAGCATATCGTTTGTATGCATGTGTACATGTTTCCGTATTACAGATATTATATGTAATATATTATATGTATTAAGCACATATACTTTACCAATATACACTTGTATAGAATCCAGACTATATATCTTATATACCATAATCTTTACAATATATATTATAAACTCTATAGCAAATGCAATACTATTAGTTCTACAACATTCAAGATGACATTATCTATGAAGTACTTTGATAAGCTATAGTTATACACTAGATAATTATACACTATTGTTCCTCCCACCCTCCCTCTTTCTCACACACACTCTTACTTTCCGGCTGAGGTTCAGTAGGGGCTCCTGCCGGCTCCATGGCTGTCTCGGCCATATCAGTGTAGAGAGTGAAGACATCTTCGGGAAGAATATCCTCACTATTACCATCTCCTACACAGCATTTCATGTCAAGTAAATCCCCCCCTCCCAAACACACACACACACACAGCATATACGTACTTGTTTGCGGCGGCTCTGGAGACTTCTCCCTTGTCTTGGTGTCAGAGTCGTTGTCTGACGAACGTACGAACCGAACCCTCTTCTCCGTTGTTTTGTCTTCGTCAGTTACCAACCTGCCACGTATATTTAAATACACAAATACATATATATTCTAACATACACTAACCTGGAATCATCTTCGTTTGTTTCCATGTGAGTAGCTACATCGACAGCAGATTGCTCTTCGTTCCTGTGTAATATGTACAGCATCAGGAATATAACTAAAGATACAAACTTATACGACTAAACTATTCAAATATTACTGATTCATGTTTTATGTATGTATAAATATACCTGGCTTTCTTTTGAGGTGTGTCCTCTTCTATAGTTTCAGATAAACTTCTCTTGTGAGTAGCAATAACAGTAGTTGTAACGTCCATTGCCACAGCAGTTATAACTCCTGTCGATGCATTTTCACCTATAATAAACAAGCTCGATATGTATGAGTTTACGTATATACGTGTGTACGGCCTTGATATGTATCCATATGTGTGTATAGAGTATATGTACCAGGTGCTTCTGTAATAATGCCTTCTCTGCCTGTTTCCATAACGGCTGAAGGCTCAGGCTGCTCCACAGTTGAATCGGGCTGGTTTTGACTAGAAGGCTCAATTCTAGGCCGCACGAGTCTTCGCCCTGGTCTACGTAAGTGGTACCGCTGGACAGGTTTGAATATCAGAAAAATACAGATGTATATAAACATATGACAATCTATGATGGTTCTTTATGCCTACGATACACGCTACAAAAATTGTATACAGACACACATACACACACGTGTGTGAGTGTATATATATACTTGCCGCCATACCTCTTTTTCAACAATTGTTGCACGAAGCTCTTGCATTTCTCGTTCTTTATTACTGAGAGCAGGCGGCTGCGGGGTTTCGAAGCCACTGTAAATTTCATTAAATCCTCATTAGACTTGCAGAACCGTAATAAACTAACACTATATCCATAGAGACGTACATACGCACATATACACTGTATAGAAAGTGTTGCATATACGATAATATTGGCGTTCCAGAAAACAAACTATGTGTATACGTACTGTATGCGTGTGCACCGTTTAAAAATAAAGATATTATATTATATACAATACACGATACTTTAATACTACAAAAGATGTAGGAAAACCTCCTAAACAGAACTTTACTTAGATATGATAAAACACGCACACACCTAGTTAATTAATGTGTGTTAAGTATACAAGGGACACTATAATTAACATGCGTTACATTAGATAGAATATATAACAGTATTAAAGAGTACTATGTACTACTTAAGATATAGCGTGTATAAACCAAATAAAAATTCTTTAAGGAATAGTTTAGAATATATATGAGTATATAAAGGAACCTGTAATTGGCTGAACAACAGATGTGGTTGTTTGAACAGCAGGTGGTAGTGGTGGTGTGGTAGTTGCTCCTACGATAGTTAACATGCGTTACATTAGATAGAATATAACAGTATTAACGAGTACTATGCAGTACTTAAGATATAACGTGTATAAACCAAATAAAAATTCTTTAAGAAATAGTTCAGAATGTATATGAGTATATAAAGGAACCTGTAATTGGTTGAACAACAGATGTGGTTGTTTGAACAGCAGGTGGTAGAGGTGGTGTGGTAGTTGCTCCTACAATGTCGCTTGTCTGTGCAGCAGAAGATGCTGGAGTTACATTCTGAGAAACATTCTGCAGATTATTCTCGGCTTCGGCCGGCGGTTTGAAGGCGAAATCCGATATTTGATCAAGCAACACCTAAAAAGATTTTTTATAGATGAACATAGTGTCGTATTTATACCCGCATTATATGTGTGCATTCGCCTATATGCTTTACCCACACATAGAAGGATGTAAAGATAACATATGTTTAGTGTATAGTAAGTGTACGTAGTACATATATATGTGCTAAGATATGTATGTAAACTTAATTACCTCATAATTCTTCACGGAGGTATCCAAATCCTCGGTTGGAATACTCGCACCCGCCTGATTTCAAATAGATAACATCAATAATATATCATACATATATTGGTTATTAAACGGATGTATATACACGAACACGTATAAGTATCCTTTTAGACACACAAGATATACCTGACGGAATTCTTCTCTTAAGGTCTCTATTTGCTCCAGAACTCGCTGTTTTTCCTGTAGATCAAACATAGATCGTCATTTATAATTTAACGTGCATATATGCATCATCTATTTCTCTATATATGTATGAAAATACATGGCCACGAGAGTCTTTACGTACCACTTTAGCTCTGTCAACAAATTCAGAAAGCTGCTTTCTTTCTCTTGCCCTACCGAATTTCTCTCTTTGCAATGAATCTTTTTCACTCTTCAGTGCGCTCTCTAACAACTGCACATAATAAACAAATATAGAAATCAGACACATTTATATATGACATGGATACCTACATGTATTCTGGCTGTGTTCTCCTGAATACGTTTCTCGGACTCTCTTTGAGCTTGCTCAAACCGTGCAATATTTTCTTTCTGAGCATCTGAACTTTCCTGCTCCTTCTTGCCTGCATAATATTCAGTAGACTATAATTATAACATGCGTATTTATCAATGTGTGCAAACATATAAACGTATGTGTGCACGTGCCTTATGAATACATATATATCAAGTGCAGACGGACGGACGGACATACATACAAGCGTACATACATACATACACATGACTCATGACACATTATACCTTCATTGACAAATTCTCTCTTTACACATATTATTTCGATAAGGATTAATCCTTATTTCTTACCAGACTTGAGTTCTTCCAGTTCCTTTGTAAGGGTTTCAATCTTGCGCTGTAACATGAAGGCCACTTTGTCACAAACATCACACACACACACACACACAGAGATGTACCTATGTATGTATAATGCATTGGTCTAATATAACTATATCAATAAGCAAGTATAAGATGTCGCACATGTACGTAGAAATATTCTAGCATACAGTATCAGAGACTAATTCTATAATGTAATTATACCCCATTCGTGAGTGTATATATATAAAGAATACACACGTACTAATGTACACACGTGTGCATGCTTACCTTGTGAGTAGACATAAGTCTCCTTGATCTCTCAGATTCACTCCTCGCAACTACCTCTGCACTCTGAGCCTCTTGAAGCTTTCTTTCAAGCTCGGATATACTCTCGGCTTTCATAGCTGCCTCCTGTTGATACTTCACCATGTTCTCACGACACTCTAATGCATCCTTTCTCGCGTA
This sequence comes from Selaginella tamariscina, assembly GCA_003024785.1. Taxonomy (NCBI): domain Eukaryota; kingdom Viridiplantae; phylum Streptophyta; class Lycopodiopsida; order Selaginellales; family Selaginellaceae; genus Selaginella; species Selaginella tamariscina. The sequence goes on from PUQB01000042.1 coordinate 674,239, forward strand.
TTCCAGCTCGGAATCCATTTCTTTCAGACGCACCTGCAGTATAACTTCGTACGTACATACATATGTATACACAGTTGCAATTATAAATATACATGGTTTATGTATGTGGCGTCTGTTTGTGCATATACAATATAAGTATCACACATATACATAAATGACCCATGCGTATGGTTGTCGTGATTAAATAACATCCAGGCAGCGACATAAGAAATATGTAAAAGCTTTATACTAGAATAAATTACAATTATGTAAGAAGATAAACTCAATATATAATACCAAAACTACTAACATACAAGATACACGTATATAATATACATTAGATAGCAGAAAGAATGTACATGTAGAATTCTGTATATAGATAGTCATATAAGATATGTACGAAAGTGTAGCACGATTGATAATAAATCCAGCAATTACGAGCGTATGGACTATATGAAAGCACGAACCTCGTTTTGGACTAAGAGCCGCTTAACCCTTTCATAATCTTCCACGTCCAGAGCCTTGTATTTTTCAATCATCTAAATATGAACATATGAGCATATGTTCTATAATATTTAATACATGTACTATGTCATGGAGCATAATATATAAGTTAAATACAGGACAATACTAATTACCTGCGAAACTCTCTGTTGCCAACGTGAAATCTCTGCCTTTAAGGAATTTATCTCGTTTGCACTAGCCTCAAGTTCCACATGCTTCTCCCTCAAGGACCTCTTTAAAGACTCCGTTTCTTCTTCTACCTTACACAGCCGCTCACGCAACTCCTGAAAGAAACCAAATTGTTACACGCACACACACAATCATAAACTACATTTTGTATACCGTGTATAGTATATATAAAGATGAGTATTTTGTGATTACAAGTAAATTTATCAATAAAGTACATACAAAATGAAATATCACATCGTGTGGCAATAGTAGTATACAAGTAATCATGTAAATGATTAGCAAACTATATATAGTCTTGAGGAGAACAACCACATTTGTAAAAAGTACAAACGCAGCCACACACACAGACACATCCATATTTTAATGCACACACCCACATACAACATCGTACTTGGTTCTCTTCGAGCGTTCTCTTGTTGTCCTCCCGAAGTTGCACATTGTGCTCGCGTAGAAGATTCATTTCCATCACCTGCATCACAACATTAAATATATTACAAGTTTAATTTATTATTTAGATACAACAAATTTTAATATATTTTGTTTTATGACAATTTTATTATAATTACCAGTATAATACTGAAACATGTGTATATAAGGTTGTACAGATGTACGTGTATTTATTTTTATATGTAAAAGAAGATGTGCATACAACAAAGTCTAATATATTTGTTGTTTTATGGAAATTTTATCAAAATACCAGTTTAATAATGAATTATGTACATAAGCATCTGTACTTCTGTATGCATTAACACATGTATTTATTTTTATATGTAAAATAAGACATGCATATGTCTGTGCATGTAGTACCTGGGCTTGCAGAGCACGAAATTCTTCATCAGTGTATATGTTCGCACGGAGATTGTCATGATGTTGACGTAGTTTTGCCTGTGCCTCTTCAGCAACACGAGACGCCGCCTCAAACTACAGTTTAGTAAAGATTAGCATATCCGATCAATTATATGTGAACTTAAAAAACAAGATATCCAAACTAATCTGGATACTACATCCAGCTTACTACGTGCATCCATAGGAATCTCGCTTCTCTCTTCTCTCAAGTTACCTGCTTGTTTAAGCGAGTTCCGTTCTTGTTTTAGCAAAGAAATTTCCGTATCCGCCTGTACAGGAATAATTAAAGGTTATTATACATTACTAAAGGTCATGACTAAAATTAATCACAATTAGTGTACAAAATACTAGTAAAGTAGTAACCATTTAATTGACATGGAACCATAAGCTTCTGTACCATCTATATAGCATAATGACCATACATAACATTTATGTCTGATAGCTACACAATTGTGTGGTATATATCAAATTAGCGATACATATAAATGCGCGTGGGAATGTGTGTGTATGTGCGTGTAGCTATGTATAGCTTACTGCTTCTTTTGCTCTTCTCAGGTATTGAATCACATTCTGTAGCTCAGATCCTTCTTTGACTTCCTCTGAGATTCCACCGCTTGTGGACGCATGACGATCCTGCTCCGCAACAGCTATATGTTTTGCCTCCAAACGATCCAAAAGCAAACGGTTCTGCAATGTATTGGAACCAAAAGTTAGTATCGAGAACTTAATAGAATCCAAAGTAAACTAAAACCAATCAAATAATACTGCATTCTCAACTAAACAATCCACAAATATCATCATTATAGCATTCCTAATATCACGTCATCCGCACATACGCGTAAATATAATAAATTCTGTACGTGTATAGACATTACACAAATTACGAGAACGTGCTAGACAAATAGATAGATGAAAGTATGTATGCAAGAACTATATAGAATATAAATAATAATTTAATATCTTGTCAAACTATTATTTTACCTGTTCATCAAGCTCCTTAAGACGATTTTCCAGATGCAGTTTTCCAGCTTCCAATGATGCCTTTTCCATATAAAATGTAACTTTCACCGACTCCTGCACATAAGCAAATAGATACCACTTGAACAAAACTAATAACTAATTCAATGTAAACACATTCACATGAAAAATATAACGATCACATCTACCTAATACATGCACGCGAGTGTGTGTGTGTGTGAGAGTGAGAGAGAGAGAGATTACTAGCTCAGATTCTGCTTTTCCCGCAGTTTCACGAAATATTTTCTCTTGCTGTTCCAAGCTGGCTAACTTTTCATTCGCCAAAGTTAATTCGCGTATTGTATCAGCTTGAAGCATCACCTATAAACAAAAACATCAGAGAAAGTATATACAGGTGCGAATCCGATATATGTATATATAGATATATTAGGTTATTATGCAAGGCACGTGTGTACTCTGTACTCAAATATACCTGTCTCTCATAATTATTTTGAGCTTGACGCCATCGTTGATGTTGTTTCTCCAAATCCTCTTTCAGAACTTTTATACGTTCTTCCGCTCGCTCAAGCGCAGCTCTGCAAGCATTGAACTTAATATATATTCGTCGCGCAGGCAAGTATATATAAACATTGTTACATATAGGATCGAAATATTTATGCATGTTGAAGATATGTATATACTTACCTGTATAAGTTATATAAGATATAACTATATATATACACACATATACATGTATATAAAATATGATCGATATACGTGCATGTAGAAGAATTATGTGTCCATACATATTTATCGATATACGTGCACAAAGTTTATTTTTGTATATAACTGGATTAACATATATATACATATGGACACATAAATCTTCTACATGCACGTATATCGAATCTTCTACATGCATGTATATATATGTTAATCCAGTTATATACAAAAATAAACTTTGTGCTATGCATACATACAATTCAATATGTACATGGAGATATAAATATAAACCATGCTTATCTGGATATATAGAAAAACAAAAATCCATAAATACAAACAATGTAACATACGCAAGTGCGTGTGTGTCTATGAAGTACCGTTTTGAAGCGTCCGATTCCTCTAGTAGAGCAATTTGTTTCAAAGCGTTGCGAAGTTCTGTTTCTCTGTTTGCACGGGTGGTTCCGGCTTCCTTCTCCTTCTCTAAAGAGTGAGACTCCACGTCTGAAAGGTGCTTTTGAAGAAGTTTTAACTCTGAGTCCATTATATCCGTTGTCTTGGCAGCCTGTTATATCTTATTAGTTCGTAACATACACAAAGATAAAGCATACACGCATGTATAATGTGTATATACATGTGCTCTATAATACATCCATTTAGCTTACGTACAATTGTATATAAAATCACACACGATAATACTATTCGATAGTCAATATGTATGTATCTACAGAAAGTGAGGTAATCATGTTTATTATATTCCATATGTTAATGTATTTACCTCCTCTTTGAACCTTGAGTGTGCTTCCTCCATCTTCTTCAGAGCCTCCTCATTAGCTTGCGCAATATGTTTATACTGCACAAAACAAAAGCAAACCTTTATTTAGCACAGGTAATAAATATATGTACGTCAAATGTTATAAGGTGCATGAATGCAAATTTGTATAGTATATATACTCTTTGTAGGTGCGGTATGCGTGCATACGTATCGTGTATCGTGTATATATATAATGGATATACCTGCTCTGCATGCGCCATTGAAGCACTTAACTCCTCCTTCAACAGCTCAATTTCCTGACGAGCTTGTTGTAGAGTGGAGAGCACCTAGAACAACTATTAACACTAAAGTACTACGGTAGTCCTAGTTTGCATACACACAACACACAATATAGGTATATATGTGTGTGTGTTCGTTTAAAAAGAAGCTGCTAACCTCATTTTCAGTGTCTTCAGAGATAGAAGTTCTCTTGCCGCCCGAAATGATGCTCATTATCTGAAAGAAGTTTGCTGTGTATATATACTTTATCCATATAGTATGTGATGATTTATATGTTCTAAACCGAAAGGCTTTACCTTCTCATCAGCTCGTTTCAGACTCGCTTCAAGCTCCACACAGCGAGCCTGAGAATAAATGTAGATGAAAACAATGTACAAATCACACATATATACATTATATATATGTTAATTAACCTGTATTTATATATACATGCGTGAACAGATGCAAAATACCCATCTACATACATATGTGCGTGTGCGTGTGCGTGTGTATCTAAAATTGCACCTCGAAAACTTTTGTACGCAATTCAGATGCGGATAATGCAGCAAGGGCTCCCTTTAGCTCTGCGCTCAAAGCCTCTACACGCTCCATTGCCTTTTCACGCTCTGAAGTAACATTTCTTGCGTGGTTACGTTCTAGTTCTAGTTCATGCTTAGCCTCCACCCACTCTCTCTGTAAAAACCCCACACTTGGTTAAGGAAACATGTAACTTAATAGTACTTGTAATATAATTATCACGCAAGGTCTAGTAACGTTTATTAACGTTTATTAATTACTCTATACAACTGTACATGCAGAAATGTAGTAAATAATAACTATCAAATTTTATATACACTGAATACATACATAATACATAAAATTACATAATAGATCTAGTATTCTCAGATTTCTTTACAATGATATGATGTTTCATCTTAAAAAAATTTACTCCATCTGAGTGCTTGTTAATGTGAAAGCACCTGTAATACTTGCCGTGCCATTATGTTTGACACTCTTATCCATTAAAGCTTTGGGGAATGATATGTTACAGCATACAATAGGCATGGACATGTACTAATTCATATTATATATAGATAGATAGATAGATAGACACAAACACATACAGATAACAAATACGTGCATAGGTTCGATACGAGCAGCATATATATTAAATAAGGATACTCAACTAGAATGTATATGTAGTATAAACATTACACAAATATACAATTTATTATAGTTTACACGTCTGTATAAAGAAAATTCCAACTTACTTGCATGCGATTGACATCCTCTTCTAGCTTTTTCCTTTCTGCAGCCTTGGATACCTGCATACAAACCCTATAAATCTATAAAACTAGTAAAAATTTAAGAAGTCTATAAAGAGAAAAGTAAAGCACCTCTCGAACTTCTACTGTAGTTTCAATGGTGTCTAATGTTGCCTGGAACCAACGAAGTAAAATGAGAGAGAGAGACAGAGAGACAGAGAGAGACCTGTAAACGATGTACACGATCTGATAACTGTGATGCCTCCTCTGCAGCACGTTTTTCTGCATTTATAAGCAGCTCCTTCTCTCGTTCAAGGACAGATACCTGTCATTCAAATTTTCATATTTATATTAACCTAGATACACACCATTATTTTAGCACCGAACTAAGTTATAATATTACTATGCTATATAAGCGTAATATGCACCTCAATTGAAAGCCTTCTTGCTTGTTCTTCAGCGCTTTGAACGTTCTGTAAACTCTCTCTCAGTTTCCGCTGAAAATCTGTCACGGTTTGTGAAAGCTCCATATTTCTTTGGACCATCGATTCCATTTGCCTCCTCTGCAGAAGTACATAATTACCATACATATATCCACTCTTACATATATATATACCATATACATTATACATAATGTATACTCCCTTATGCATGCCTTAGTGCAAGGCACCTAGGCGGAGAGCCCCCACACACAAGAAATACCTGATTTTCCGACTCTCGTACCAAAGACGCAAGCTTCTCTTTTGCAAAAGCCGCCTCGGCCTCAGCTCTAGCAGTATCCGCACGAGCTGAGCTAATGTTTTGCCTAAAATGAATAGATCATACTTCAGTAAACATATATCCTAAAGCGGTATTTAAATTAACCAATTATTATAGAAATATACATTTAAATAGATAGTTAGTTATACTATAACACAAATAGAAGTTGAAATAATTACACATACCTGGCCTTAGCTAATTCTCCCTCTAGAGCTTTTGTCTGTTCATGAGCCTCGTTTAATTGTCTACGGAAATCTTCCTGAAGATGAAGGAAATGTTGTCAAATCTCTCTCTCTCTCTCTCTCTCTCTCTCTCTCTCTCTCTAACACACCACACACACACACACACCTGTGAAATATCCAGTAGCCTTCTTAAATCCCGTCCATCATCTGAACAAAACAATCAAGCCAAGATGCTTAAAAAATTGTACACATACATGATTGTATATACTTGTAATATATAAACTGAAAAGGAAATCAAACCTGAACCAGTTACTCCTGGAGTGACTGCATACGTAGAACGTATATTACGTTCCTCTTCATACAAACGTTTGTACATTCCCACCTGTGTATAGACAGATCCTTGTAACTTTATAAATATCATTAATATATATTATATATATATATAATATATATATATATTCATGTTTAGCTGTGTATGCAGACTTGACATACGAAGTCTATCGATACTGAGAGACACACGCTAATTGTGTTCACGTGAATGTACTTACAGTCCCTTGAAGCGACTCTATGATATTATTCTGTTCTTCAGCTCGCCTTAAAACCGCCTTAACCTTCTCAGATGCTTCATCGATTCGAGCCTTCAATTGAGCATCAAACTCTTCCTGTAAGAAAACGTACTTACGTTATATAAAAACTATATAGTACTTGCACTAGTATGCGGTATATAGTAATGTAAAGTATATAGTCTAATGTATACACAATGCATATATACTACAGCAAATAAAGATCATATCGTAATGAACGAAATAACAATAATAAACTAAAATAATAAAGAAGGCACTAAAATATACTAGTTACTTAGTGACACACCGCATTAGTATTAGTACACAGTATACGTGAATGTAAAGAAAATAAAAACAAAATAGTTGGCATAATACCTTCATTTCCTGCTCTTTCCTCTCGTTCTGTTCAGCAAGCATTCGCACAAGTGATCTGAGCTGTGTATTATGCTCCACCAAGCCATGAATATCTTTGAACGTCAACTGACACAAAAACGATAAACTTGTAAGAATATATAGCTTAATATGAATACACACATTTACATAATTCATGTACATCTGTATATATACGTGTACACATACCAATTTATCAGATATAATAGCATCTGAAGAGCTCATATCCGGCACAGAGGGGACCAGAGATAAATCCTCGCTCATTGGTGCATCATCTCCTATACCGTGCCGTTTCTGGATATCCAAACACTCTTTAACTAGAACAGAAACCTGCATTAAAACAGTAAATTTTAAAAAGTTGATTTAACTGCATCACAGGTTTCAATATATATAGAAAAACTGGATCTAAAACCATTACCTGAGTTTGTAGATCCGAAACGTCCTTCAATGCGCTCTTCAATTCTCTGTCCTTCTTCCGCAACTCCGCCTGAAAATATGTGTTTGTATAGATATAATGCGTGCATATAGGAGTACATAAATACCGTGTTTACGTGCGTATGTATTACCTTTAAGTCTTTCACCGAGTTTTCAAGAGTGGATTGATCAGATATCGAGAGCCTAAGCTTCTCTTCCATAATCCCATATGACTTAACCATTCTCCTAAAATCGGCTGGAAATATAAAACATTGTAATATAGATAGAAAATGCATACTGTACATAATATGCTTTCACCCAACCACCCACACACACACCATCAAGTCGATTACCTCTTTCCTCTAAAATGGCAGTAGTCTTATCCTCCACTTCTTCAAGGACCTTCAAAAATGTAAAACCTGGTCAGAATCAGATTGAGGAACAACTCTAATACATGTATATGTATACAGTATATTTATGCGTACCCGATTTAGTAAGGCTTGGGCGCGATTTCTTTCGTTCTTTTCGTGCCGCCAAGCATCAACAGCTTCCTGGTATTTAGCATAGACTGTCCCAAGCTGCATAGAAATGTTTAATATATCTTCCTTATAACAGAAAAAGTAAGTACATGAGGGTACATATATGTGTGTGCACATATCCATATATAAGTATATACAAGTATCTATCTATTTATACCATTCATTTATGAAATACATATATATACTCACACTCCACCCGTCCCGAAGGAGCGTCGCTGCAATTGCAGTCCCAGATAAACCATAAGGAAATTTAGGTAAAGCCACAGCATTGTCATGAAGCTCGCTAGCATCGTCACTAGTCCTGTTAATAAAATCAGAAGCACACACACAAAATGTATATGCATGTCTATGTCTATCTGTGTGATGGTATATGTGAATAACATGATATAGATACTTACCTAATAGCTAATTGATAATGCTGGAAAGCATTGGGATCCCTCGCCTGCTGTGAATACTCGAGTAACTTCTTTTCATAGTTCTCCTTCACACTTGCTAGCTCCTGTTAAATATAGTATGCAACATGCATAAATATCCAATAACAAAACAAGACATCATAAATCTTGAAAATGAATATTCAAACCTTTTCAAGAGCCTCCCGTGCCTCGACTTCTTTCTTGATTCTCTCTTCATATTCATCCTTGCATTGGTTCAAGTGTAACTACACTAACAGATAAATGAGCATACAAATCGGAGACAAATTAGAAAGCATCCTTTACATAACTTGTAAATATAGGATATTTACAATTTACACACACACACACACACACACACACACACACACACACACACACACACACACACACATACTATATATATATATATATATATATATATATATGAGAGAGATGTCACCTCTAAGGCTTTGATCACTCCCTCCAGTTCGGTTGCCTTCTTCGACCACTCTTCAGAGCTTTTCTTGTAGAGCTCAGCCAATTTTGATGCCTAAGCGAACATGTCAGTAATATAAATTACCAGATATTTATATGTATACATATAATCATAAGCATATCTCCACGTACAGTAGCAACTTCGGTGGACAAATGCTCCTCTTTGGAGGCCGCATCCTCCTTGAGAAACCTCAGTTCCTAAAAAAATGAAGTTAACCACAAAGTAAACGACTGCGTTTTGTCAGACAAGAGATGCATGTGTCTGTTTTTACGTGCAGATGTGCTGTACCTCAATCAGCCCGTGCAACTCAGATTCCAAGTCTTTCACGCGCTCCTGGCTTCGATTTAGCGCTTCATCCTTTTCCTTAGCAGTCCTCTCGGCCTAACAGAAATAATCAGTCTCTCTCTCTCTCTCTCACACACACACACACATATCATGTGAATGTACATATGCAAAACTACACGCGCAGACACATTGGCACTGGACATCTAAATAAAGCAATTCCAACCAAAAAATAACATACCTCTAAAACCTTGGCCTGCAGCTCAGCTTCTGCTTGTGCATTCCGCTGCCGTTCTTCTAACAAGTTGCTGACCTTGGTTGAAAGTTCTTGGTTCAACCAGTTATTATGTTGTAAAATTATGTCCTTCTCCTGCTCATAACAATGTTATTTTCTGTACGGTGCTTCCTTATCCATTATGTACATATTAGAAGCGTACCTGTACAATTCGAGCTTCATGCGCACGAAGGCGTGTGAGTTCAGCTGTTTGCTCGTGAATGGTGCTTTCCAGATTACTCTTCTCATCCGTCAAAGCGAGCTGCACAAAGAATTCCACTGAGCTAGTAATTATCAACATATGTGGTATGTAGTATGTGTGTATACATATAGAGACCCATAGTGAGTAGTCATACTATTGTGTATACATTTATCAGACTTACCACTTTCTCAAGATACTGTCTCGAGGCTGCATTCTTCTCATCAAGCTCCAGATTCTTCTTCTCGATCACATCCAGCATTTCCTTGCGGGCCTTATGCAACTCTTTGATCTCAAAAGACTGGCTTTCAAGGTCTCCATCGCGTTTCATCTACATGGGCACAGTTAGATTGCGGAAAAATCGACCTTTTTTATTGTTAAAATGCGAAAAATCTATCTCTAGCTTCACAAAATGTGAAAAAACCATCCTTTTTTTATTACAATGCGGAAAATGTGCGAAGGCTTGGTAGAATGCGAAAAAATCGATCTATGCAGGAGAATGCGAAACTTACAAGTTGGAGCTCCAGCTGATGAATTTGCGCCTGGGACTTGGCGAGCTCGGAAGATTTGGCATCAAGAGAGAGGGCAAGATGCGATTTCTCCCCCTCAAGCTGTGTTACCTGCGCCATGAGCGCCACATACTTCTGCTCCAAGAATGCACATGACTGCTCCGCATTGATCACGGCCGCATCCGCCCGCGCCTTGTGTGTCTCGATCTGGACAAGCAAATCCTTGGCGAATGCATCGGCCTTGGCCACGACCGCTTCGACATCGCCGCCTATCCTATGCAGCTCCTCTTCGGCAATGAAGAGCGGCATCACACACGCCCTTCTCAAGAACCCTAAGACTTAAAGCCCTAAAACCCCTACATTTTACAGGTTTAATTTACATATAATCTATTATATAACATAACATTTATGTTGGTTAGCTCTCTCGGGGCGGCATCTGGATTATGAAAAACATGTTTGTGTATTAACACACGCACACACATTTGAGAGACAAGCGCACACACACACACACACACACATATATATATATAGAGAGAGAGAGAGAAATACAGTCCATTACACATCCTTGTTACATGGATTGTAATTGCTTTGACAGTTTATTGTGTGATCTTATATTGTCAATCTTATTGTTTATTTATGTATACAAAATGCGTTGTTAAAGTCAAATATTAATATAAATTTGAATTTAAAATTAATTTAAATTTTAATAGTTTAAATTTAAATTTATTAACATAAATTTGAACAGTGAAAATCGAAGTCTTTATAATCATTAATAGGCTCACTACTGCAATCTTATTCATAAAATATATATCTGTGTGTGTGTGTGCACGCCATTGAGGTGCATTCTCTAGCTAATGCTATATACATTAATATCTTCAAATTATAAAAATTTATATAGCATACAATTGTTTAATTTATTTTTTTTTGTTGTACAGTGATAAAAATTACTATAGCATACATCTCATATTTGACCTTTTAACATTTTTTTTATCATTAAATCATTTTCCACAACCTAAAAACATTTTAAGTTTTTATACATGAATTAACACCATGCTGTCGTAGAGCTTTGTAAAGAAATATAAATTACTATTGTATATTCGTGTTACAGTTAATAACACATAACTTATGTCAATCATTGTTATAATAATGTTGTACAATAAGGCTCATGGTTTTTATAATTTAAATAAAATCTATAATACTATCTTGTTTATAATATGATTTTCTATATAAACACTTGTATATGTAATCGAAAATATATAATAATACATAATTTAAATCAGACAAATTTTGTCACAGTATTGATTATGATTTTACTTTCTACTTTGTAAATGTTATATTAAATTTCATGGTGAAAAATAACTCTTCAACCAATTGTTATTAAATAACTCTAGCTAAAAGTAGAATTTAACTTAGAGGATAGTGTTTGGCACCAACAAGGGGGTGTTTCATCACATAGATTAAGTAGAGTATACGTAGGTGAGCATTTGGGATTCAAGGTAACTCATTATTCTTTCTTACTAATGCAAGCATGGATAAGGATCATTAAAATTAACTGGGTCATTAAAATTAACTAAGTTCAATTTGGCTTTTTTTTTTATAGTATATGATCTAGCTTATTCATCAACGCACTTAATATCCCCCAACTTCCAATGTGTAGGTATGTCACACTTTAAGGGTTGCATAACCTTTATCGTTGGTAAATTTATGCCTTGTGATCGGGTATGTTACATTCATGGAGTTAACTTGTCAATGGTGTCATGAGCATGGCTCGTTAGTTATTAACTCTAGAAACCCTCATTGGAAACCTAGAAATTTAATAAGATAATCCATATTAAGAAACCAACTTCATGGAACTCACTCTTAATTGATTAAGTACACAAACAATATTCATCTTTGTGAATTAGGATGTGTAACCAATTGAATTGTGAGTGTTATTTTAACTTGGTGTGGATGAGGTAGTGGAACAAGACCTTAACCACTAGACTTGTAAAATATGACTTAAACAATATCTTTCAGGTTTATGATCAAATTAACGAATATAAGAAATTAAGAACTCCTGAAATGGGACATACCCAATCACGAGGGCTTAGATTAAGAAAAGAATAATAAAAAACTATAGTAATTGCTTAGTATTAAAAGAGATTGGCCAACATTTAATATTGAATCAGAATATTAAAACTTTAATCCTAACCTCTTTTATATGAACATTTGATTCTAGATCTGAATCTGTACCATCAACTTTTGATCCTAAGATATTTTAATGTTAGCATATTTCTATAACAACATTAGCATTAACTTGATATATTTTGATGATTTATGACAACATCTCCCTCTTTGATAATGAATTTTACAAGTCGGACTAGAGTGGGATTCATGCTTGTTCATGTACTGAATATGAAATGTGGTAATGACTTATTGACCATTACCTCTCTATGCTTCCAAGTGTAATCGTTAGGAGAGTCACTATCCTAATCAACAAAGTAATAAAACTTATCATAAAGAAACTTAAAATTCAAAATAAAGTTCAATATGTGGTGGCGATGGATGTGTATATGGTTTAGTATCACTATTAAGGCAAACATGGCAAAAAAGAAATAAAGGACCCTAAGAATTGCCAATTTAATGTGTTTATAATAATTAAATAATACTTAACATTAATTAATTATCAACCACCTTGATAAAAAAAATGACCCTTAGAATTATCTATTTAATATGTGTTTATAATAATTAAATAATACTTAAAAATAATTAATTTTTAACCACCTTAACAAAGTTGGTTTTCAATTGATAATCAAATTTTAAAAAATGGATTTAAATTGGTAAATGACAACCAATTGTGCTCAAATTTAGTCCCTAAGCAGCACTAGGACATGACATACAAAGGATATACACTAGGACACAACATGCAAAGGATATACTTGATGCAGCCACATGAGTTGGACGATTGTCCTAAGAGGTAGTTAGGGCAATAGTGACATGGTTGACCACTAGTGATTGGGTCATGACACCCAAGTATATAAGGGGGTAGGGCATAACAAGGAAAAGAGTTGGCAGGCCTTAGGAGTGCCATAAAGAGAGAGAGAGTATACTTGTCATGACCTTGTGCAAAGGGCGAAACCTTTAAAACAAGGGTGGAACCTTGAAAGGAGGAGATTGTATTCAAGAAAGAAATGAATACAAATGAAACACAAGGCCGAAGACTGGTGTTGAATGATTCTGAGAACCTGGAACTAGAACTCTGTTTATATATATCTGAGGTCCTGAAAATTATATGGTCCACAACTGGTTTGGAATGTGAGATCCACAACTGGTCTGGAATGTGTGGTCCACACTGGTCTGGAACATGCGTATGAATATACGCCTTGCTGTTGATGGTGTAATTCAGCATCCAGGATCATACGGACCAGTTGGTTAACACATGTGTGTGTTAGTCAAAAGGTCTCGGGTTCAAGTCCTGTGAAAGACAAAAAATGACCCATGATCCTTACACTAGCTAACCACGAACAAGTTTGGAGTCAGGAAATGCAGCAATCTCGAACTCAGAAGGAGGATGATGCGAAATGGCCCCAATCGAACTCAGAAGGAGGTGGTGGAAGAAGTCGGCCAGGTGCAGCAATCTCGAACTCAGAAGGAGGATGATGCGAAATGGCCCCAATCGAACTCAGAAGGAGGTGGTGGAAGAAGTCGGCCAGGTGCAGCAATCTCGAACTCAGAAGGAGGATGATGCGAAATGGCCCCAAGCGTTGATAGTCCAGCTTACATAGCTAACCACGAACAAGTTTGGAGTCAGGAAATGCAGCAATCTCGAACTCAGAAGGAGGGGTGGAAGAAGTCGGCCAGGTGCAGCAATCTCGAACTCAGAAGGAGGATGATGCGAAATGGCCCCAAGCGTTGATAGTCCAGCTTGTCACAGGGACGTGTGGTTGACCAATGACGTCGGAGGAGCCACACTTGGTCACCAATTATGAATGCTGGAGGAGAAGAACGGGAACAATTAGCAGCTTGTTGTTGCAAATCCCGAGCGCGTTGAAGATGATGTTGTACTTCCTCATGGACCTGTCAGAGATGCTCAACACGATCATCGGCAGCAGTGGTGAGGCCAGGAACCACGGGAGGAGGATGATGCGAAATGCCCCAAGCGTTGATAGTCCAGCTTGTCACAGGGACGTGTGGTTGACCAATGACGTCGGAGGAGCCACACTTGGTCACCAATTATGAATGCTGGAGGAGAAGAACGGGAACAATTAGCAGCTTGTTGTTGCAAATCCCGAGCGCGTTGAAGATGATGTTGTACTTCCTCATGGACCTGTCAGAGATGCTCAACACGATCATCGGCAGCAGTGGTGAGGCCAGGAACCACGGGCAAGCTGTAGGACTAGTGAGGATGAATACGGAGAACGCGAAAAAATGGCGACACACCTATGGATGAGTGTGCCGTGTTGTTGTACACGAACTCGGCAGCAGGAAGGAGATCGACCCAATCATCTTGCAGATGAGAAATGAAACACCAGAGATATTGTCCCAGTGATACGTAGCCGATCTAGGAATCTCCACCAAAATGCCGAAGTGAACTGGGAACCTCAATTGGTGACAAGTTCATTAGGAAGACCATGAAGGCGGAACACCTCTTGGTACACCAGATCTGCAGCATCAGGACCCGAACATGTCTTGTTGCAGGGAACAAAGTGCGCCATCTAAACCGATCAACAATGATTAGGACAGCATCAAACCCTCTAGAAGGTGGTAAATCCATGAGGAAATCCATGGTGATGGATGACCATGGCCGTTGAGCAATAGGAAGAGGCTGTAGTAGTCCAACTGTGGATGAGAGGAAGTTTGTACGCTGGCACGTGTCACAAGATCGCACAAATCTCTCAACATACATGCAAAGTCGAGGCCACCAGAACACCTGTTGTACCAGCTCGATCATCTTTCGAATGTCAAAATGTCCTGCAGCTGTGTTGTCATGGCAATGTTGGACAGCTTGCAACCTCAGTTCTCCGTCCGAAACATAGATTTGGATGTGGTGGTACAGCAACCCATTATGAAGATGGAAAGCAGCATAATCTCGTAGTTGTGACCCTAAAGACAATGGCTGAACTCTCGAACATGTGCAAGGACATCACGAGCAAACTCGTCTTGAAGGAGATTTTCTCGGATTAGATCCAAAAACGAAGTGTCAACTGGAACAAAGAACGGGAAAGCGCGTTCACCAACAATTGGTCGGAGCTCAAAATGACTTGTTCTTGTTGATTAAATCGGATTTCACCTGGTACTGGATCTAGGTAACTGCGACGAGTAAGGCATCTGCTTTGCCATTTAGACGACCGGGACGATGAATAATCTCGTATCGGAACCGGGACAAAGACTGTGCCCATCGCGCCTGACGTCGATTGAGAACTCGTGCTGTTGCCCAGTACTGGAGGTTCTTGTGATCACAATACACCTTAACCACATGCGGGGAACCTTCAAGGAATCTGCGCCACTCCTCAAAGGCATCGACGATCGCCAGCAGCTCCTTGTTGTAACATCGTAGTTGATCTCAGGTGCAGTGAACTTGAGGAATGGAAAGCAATGGGATGGAGAAGATGATCTGGACCTTCCTGGGACAACACTCCACCAATGGCGAAGTCAGAGGCATCAGCTTCCACGAAATATGGCTTCGCAGGGTCAGGATGGATAAGAACAGGTGCCGAGGTGAACGCCTTCTTTAGGAACTCGAACGCCTCCTCAGCCTCAGAGGACCAGACAAATGGAACATCCTTGCCAGTCAACTTCGTCAATGGCAATGCAATCTTGGAGAAATCCCGAACGAAACGTCGATAGAAGTTCGCAAACCCGAGGAAACATCGAACATCACGAACATTTGATGGTCTCTCCCACTCCAATACAGTCCGGACTTTTGCAGGATCCATGTGAACACCTTCAGCTGAAATGATGTACCCCAGGAACTCGACAGACTGCTGACTGAAAGAGCACTTCTCCAACTTGGCAAACAAGTGGTGCTTCCGGAGCCTCTCCAAGACTAACCGTACATGCCGTTCGTGTTCTTCTCGAGTCTTGGAAAATATCAGGATGTCGTCTAGGTACATGATGACAAACAAATCCAAGAAGTCCCGGAAAATATCGTTAGCCATGTGCTGGAACACAGCAGGTGCATTTGTCAGGCCGAACGGCATTACTACGTACTCGAAATGTCCGTAGCGTGTACGGAAAGCTTTTTCCACTCGTCCCCTTCTCGAATTCGGATGAGATTGTACGCTCCTCTTAAATCGATCTTTGTGAAGTACCGGGCACCAGAAAGACGTTCGAGCATGTCGGAGACGAGCGGGAGAGGATACTTGTTTGGAATGGTGACCTTATTCAGATCTCGGTAGTCCACCACGAGCCGGAGACTTCCATCCTTCTTGGAAACAAAGAATACTGGAGCACCAGCCGGTGATCGCGAATGACGGATAAATCCGGTGACAAGATTCTCCTCAATGTATTTCCTCAATGTCTCCAACTCTGTTGGTGAGAGACCGTAAATGGGACCGGAGGACGGCTGCTTACCCTCAACGAGATCGATAGGACAGTCGTACTCACGGTGCGGTGGCAAGGCAGAAGCTTTCTTTTGTCGAAGACGTCTGCGAAATCGGCATACTGCTTTGGTAAGGCAGGAGGAACAGAAACATCCTTAGCAGAGCAGGGATAGACTTTGATCGCGAACACGGATGCTGGGTCATGTCGGCTATCTTTCTTGAACTGCTTCAAGGTGATATGCGAGACTCGAAGTGGAGGAGGAACTGGAACAGGATCGGAATCAAAGAGTGTGGCTGGAGTTGAAACAGCTGGGAAACTGTTCATGAAACGTTCTCTCCAACCAGGATCCACCAACTCGATCCACGGCAAACCAAGGATAATCGTAGAGTCTGGAATAGAAACAACACTGAAGGAGATGTTGCACACAGCACCGCAAGCAACGACCTCAACGAACTCCGTGTCATTTATTACCGCTCCAGATTTGATATCTCGTCCATCAACGACCCGTACAGAACCAGGAGTCTTCAAAGGATGTAGACGGATCCCGTGCCTGACAGCAAAATTCTTGTCGATGAAATTTGCGTTCGCTCCGCTATCCACCAAAGCTTTACCAGAGAACTCCACCTCTGGTGTCTTCAGCTGCACCGGAACATGGAACGGCTTGCACACCTTCGTGGATGGAATGGATCCAAGATGAGGAAGGGAAGATGTTATGAGTGAAGAGCCTTGAGGAACATGAGTTGTTCCACGGCAATCCAGCCGGACGGCTCCTATTCGGGCTGGATCTTCTCGTTTCCCGGCAGCACAGCAAGGGCCACTTCACGAGCTTGTTTTGGACGTCGATGACAATTCTCCAACTTGTGGTACGGGTCCCCACAGTACAAACAAAGCTTGTACTGAATCCGCTTCTGACGTTCGGTTGGCAAAAGCTTGCCTCGGCGTGATCGCCCTAATTCCATCGGGGATGGTTCTACTGAGGAAGATGATGAATCAGCAGATGAGGGAACAGGGACTGCAGAAATGGAAGAAGACGGCACCAAGAAGAAAGAAGGATGCCGACGTTCTTGTTTCCGCTCGATCAACCGGTTGTCACAACGAATTGCCAACTCGATCATGCTGGTGAGGGTTTCCGGAACCGCAAAATTCAGCAACATGTCTTTGACCTCGTCCTGCAACCCCGACCGGAAAACCTCCTTGAGAGCACGATCTCCCCATGTGACATCACAAGCAAGAAGTTGAAACTTCGATGCGTACTCTGCTACCGACATACCCCCTTGGTGAAGCTGACGGAGTTTGGTGATGGCAGCACTCTCACGATCCACGTCACTGAACATCGCCGTGAACCGTTCCACAAACTCGTCAAAATTCCCAAGGATCGGATCATTGTTCTCCAGCAAGGCTGAGAACCATGAAAGAGCAGAACCAGAAAGCAGCGACCCGATCAATCCAACCTTAATGGGTTCTGTGCTGTAGCGCCTCGGCTGCATCACGATCCGCAGACGAACTTGATTGAGAAAACCTCGGAACTTCGATCGGGTACCATCGAACTTTTCGGGCATGCTGATCTTCGGCTCTGGAGAATTCGCACGCTGTCGGAGCTGATCATTCTCCAGGTGTAGTTGTTCGAGCTGTGCTGGAGGGCAGCAACTTGCTCATGAAGAGCATGCTCGGACATGATGAGTCGAAAAGAAAAAAATAAAAAGAAAAAGAGAAGAAAATCAGAAAAGAAAAGAAAAGAAAAAGAAAGAAAGAAAGAAAATGGGATCGATGACAAGGAAACAGAAGCTTGTCACTACCAGAATCATTCAAACTGTCACGACCTTGTGCAAAGGGCGAAACCTTTAGAACAAGGGTGGAACCTTGAAAAGGAGATTGTATTCAAGAAAGAAATGAATACAAAATGAAACACAAGGCCGAAGACTGGTGTTGAATGATTCTGAGAAACCTGGAACTGGAACCCTGTTTATATATCTGAGGTCCTGAGGATTGTATGGTCCACAACTGGTCTGGAATGTGTGATCCACAATTGGTCTGGAATGTGTGGTCCACTGGTCTGGAACATGCGTATGAATATACGCCTTGCTGTTGATGGTGTAGTTCAACATCCAGGATCATACGGACCAGTTGGTTAACATATGTGTGTGTTAACTAAAAGGTTTCGGGTTCAAGTCTTGTGAAAGGCAAAAAATCACCTTCCTTATGATGTTCACCTGATCATAGTGCACTATTGTCTAGTTGAAACCTTTTACCCCAAGTGTGAATTTTAGTGATAGTGTGTGCCTTGGTCACCTCCCCATTTCTCTTGAAGCAGGCATTCACCCTAGTGACCATGATGACTACTCTCCTTTAAGTGAAAGACACAATGCGATGGGATATTATTAGAATTTTAACCTAAAGGGTCAACACATGGCAATATGGGACTGTCTTTTAAGTCTTCAAAGACAACCTCTAAAGTCTGGCTCAAATGCTTAAGTAAGCATGAGACTTAGGGTTCCACTCAAGTCCTCTAGAGTGACTACACATGGCAATACGGGACTGTCTTTTAAGTCTTCAAAGACAACTTCTAAAGTCTGGCTCAAATGCTTAAGTAAGCATGAGACTTAGGGTTCCACTCAAGTCCTCTAGAGTGACTACTCTTAAGACCCTTGAGGATAACTTCAGAAGATTTTAGAATCTTGTCTCAAGAGACCTAAGCATGCTTGCGCCTTAACTATGAAAAGGAGATATGCTCCACACATACCCCATTACAAAGTTAAGGCACCATCACTTACCCTGTAAAAAATCACCCTCCCTTATGAGTATAACCCCTTTAAGGCGACGAGGGGTACCCTGACCCACAACTAAACCCTAAAGATTTGAGTGGCTAAGTCATAGTTCTTAATGAATGTTTTATTAAAAAAACTCCCTAAAGCTAGGTTAAGTATGCAACCACATGAATGCCTCATGAAAGGGTTCCTACTAGTGAGTTAAGGTTGTCCAACCCTATATATGTTCACACATCCCCAAGAAAAACACCCTTAACCAAGTGTGTTAGTTAGCACACTCTAACCTCCCTTTAGTAAATGCCCAAATTTTAGTTAGTACCTTGATATGAGCACAAGCACTAAAATATTTAACTTTTTAGTGTTAAATGTGTGACACAACCCCAAAGGTCATGCCTTGGACATTGTACTAAGTGCCATCTTGCCTAATGTAAAACGTTCATGTCACACCATTTTGCAAGACGTAACCTATCTTGTTATAAACTCAAAAGTTACACTTGGCGTCACGAATGTGGCTCGCAAAGGTCAGTATTAAAACCCCTCTCGATAAACTTTTAGAAACTTGGTAAAGAGAACCTATTTAGTAAGATCCCGCACTCATAATTAGACAAGGGCATAGATAATGTTCACATTGTAAATCAAGATGTGTGCTCATGTTCACTTTGTAAAAAAAGGAATTCATAATAGAGAAGAGAAATGCATGGTAGGAACTAACTTGAGTTTTAAGAAAAAGTTAATTCATGCCTTGTGTTTTACAAATAAAACTTTAATTTTTATAAAATTAACTAGTTAAGCAAGCTAGTGCAAGTCAATAATGATTATGTTAAATTTAACTAAAACTATTACCTTAGTGGCTTTTTCAAATAAAAGCCTAGTGCATAATATACTTAAAGTTAAAATTTCTATTTGGACCGAAATGTATATATAATTTGTCCATGTTTACGTGTAGAGCCTTCAATTTATTGTGGTATCATTAACATAAATAAATAGAGACAATTTATCCAATGGTCCAATTTGTATAAAATGATTTGAGAAATTATTTTATTTTATTGTTTAATTATTTGTAATGATTATATGTAGTTGGCAAGGGTTAGGTGTTCACTTGTTTTAATATGGTGGAGGACAAACTATTTTGGACTATGTTGATGTACTGTGTTTTGGAGCATTTAATGTTTAATGTAATAAAGTGATTCATATTTTTGCCATGTACCTTTTTTTAGTGAGAAAGTCTGCCTAAATAATAAAAAAATATTAATGAATATTTTATAAAGTTATTATTATAATATTAAATTTACTAAAATATAATCATTTAATTATATTGCTTTCATGGATTTAATTATAAGTATAAATGTACAATAGTATGTGTGTATGTTATATATGTATTATTTATAATTTATACAATTGTTCAATAAGGAAGTATCATCGATGATGAAGAGAGGAGCAAAAGCAGGTAAATACTTATGTACATGTTATACGTATACATAGTTTTATAACCATTCACTAAGAAGACACGATTGAAGTGGAAATACAGCTGAGGAACATGAGTTCTTCATCAGAATAAAAACAAAGTAGATACACACGTACATATATATTTAATATATTTGACTTGGTGAAAGAAAGCATTCACAAGCACCGTTAGAGATTCAAATGACATAGTTATTTAGTGTGAATGAACAGTGTGTGTTGTTAAAAACTAAATAAAACATTATATGTTCAAGAGATGTAATGGATAAAGAATCTCCCCCTCCTCTCTCTCAAACAACATTAACTACTTACCCGAAACATGTTCGATTTGTAAAAACTTTGTTCGCAAACAGGTGTTTGCGTACACGTTTGCATTCTGTTTGCTAAGTTAAACGAATATTTTAAGTTAAACCAGAATCTTTTGTAGTCTTTTTACGTTTCTTTCCGCGCAACCGGGAGTCAATTGCTGGTTTATTTAAATTTAAATTTATTTTTTTTACATATATTTAGGGTTTCTTTAAGTTTTTTTATGTTTAAATTATGTAAACCAGTATCTCCGTTAGTATCAAAAGTCTCCACATTTTGAACACGAGTCCGTTTAGTTTGTTTCATTCAGCCGTTTGCCGGTAAGTATGCTTCAGATTATATTACAAATTTATATACACATATACACATACACACGTTATATCAACTAGTAAGCTTGAATCTCTTATAATAAAATGAAAAAACAGGTTTAATTACCTATTAGATAGATGGGCTGACAATAAATATTGTAAATTAAACTAAATATCAATGTCATTAAATTAAGCTTTATATATAGCATCAAACACGGCTAATCCGTACTTTAACTCATAAAAAACACACTACGTCGAATTACGAGAGAGAGTAAACGTTAATTTTTATAAGCTGTATATACAAGCATTTTAAAGTTAACAGTTATCAAGCTGATATAAACTTGTATATGTGATAAATTATATTAAATGTATATTCAATATTACTTAATATTTTCTTTGTATAATTATATTATGTTGTAGATATGATATATGTTAATATATACATATCATCTCTCTCCTCCCTCTCTCTCTATATATATGTGTGTGTGTGTGTGTTGTGTGTGTGTGTGTATGCTTTTATGTACACATAATATTATATACAATATTTACTATTTTAGACTATCTCATCTTTACTTCATATCTCAGTACGAATCGAATTTTCTACACATTACGCATTCAAAATATATAAATATTCAAAAGCATGTATTATATTTCAATATAATAACGTATTTGAATCACGTTTCACATCTACTGACTGAATGAATATAATGCACTTACAGTGTATATGTGATGGAATACTAATACCTTAATTGGTATATTTTTTATACCTTTAAAATCTAAAATTTTGAAACGTGTGTGTTAACTAGATAAGGCAAATATTATACCAAGTGTTCTATATGTAAAGCTTCGTTGTTTAAGTCATTGGTCACTTACATTAATTAAATAATGTGCTTGATTTTATATATCATATTAGCATAGTATGTATATTTGACTTATAATGTTAACATCTTAGAGTTTGAATTAAACACTTCATCATGCATTGAACTCTAATCGATTTTATTGATATACACACGTAAGTTCTCGAGCATGTGATGTTATAATATTATAGGTATTTGTATTTGAGGCAAAACTAAATTTCTATTGTTTTATTTAATTAGTAATAAATAAATTAATTAATCACTGAGGGGTTATTTCAAGAAGGATTCTAATTATAAATTGTTATTACATTGACTGTGCAGGAGTTCCAAAGCCCCATATAAGACATATACCTTGACAATATGTCTTGTGTGTGTCGTGTACGTAATATGCATAAAACTTGTTAACCCATACAACTCAGAAAATATGTTTATTTTATGTTAAATAAAAATTGACCAAATTACTGCAACTATATTATACCCTAAACCTAATGTACAAAATGTTAAAAGGATTAGACGGTTCTGATCAGATATACACACGTACACGCAGGTCAGACGTATGATATTCTCGCCATGGTGTTTAGAAGAGTCTGGTTTGAATAGCTTGGAAATATTGTTTTCCATAATTTGACTGAAGACATGCAATAAGTCGGGTCATGTTTAATTGTTTAATTGACGTTGGAGATCACCTATATTGACTGTATTGTTCCTCTTTTGGTTATAATTATGACAAAATTGATGCAATTTTCATGCAAAGTGCCAAAACGTTATTTTGTGTGTATTATATTTTTCTAATAATTATATCCATTCGAATTCATAAATTCTAGTCGTTTGAATAGACCGTAGAGACTGCACGAGGAGAGAAAACTTTTGATCGAATATTTATACCATCTTAAACACTAATTAACTACTTAATCATAGTTTATATTTTCTTAATAATTAGAAAATAAATATTAATAGAGACAACCTTGAAAACTATATTAAATAAATAAATAATTAAAATTCACTAGTCAAATATATATTTATTTGACTGGTAGATGTATTAATATGAAATTGAATCATAAATCTAATTTTTATAAGTCGACTTGCTTAATTAATTAGTTGCAGACATTATCTCTTACTAAAGATTTTACCTACGTAATGATAATCTTTATCAGACTGACTGTAGCATATTAAGCGTATGTATGTACGTATAAAGAACATTGCATTCTAAACATTCAAACTAACATATATATATACGTTTTGATTATATAGAATGCACATTATTCAGTGCAAATAGCATTGATTATAACCATTACTGCACAAAGTTTAAGCATACGTTGTGCATTTTTGTATGTCCATGTGTATAAAGAGAGCTGCATATATACCTTACATGTACGTGTGTGTTCGTTTTGTAAACACCAGCAACATTCATGAGGAATCTCTAATATGTTTTAATTAGAGTTGAAATCGAGGTTGTGAAACTTAAAAAAATAAATAATAATAAAATATAATCATTTTATAGTATTATCATTGTAGTTATTAATATTATTGTTTTATATTTTCGCATAACAAAATACTTTACGTAAGAGCATTCTTCATGGCTTGGATACAAGGCTTGTATAGAATGTTGATCACAAAGTCAGACAAAACTATCTCCTTGGCAGCGTCTTCCATTGCTGGCATCTCATAGGACCAATCTAATCGGGTTCCTTCATTCTCATCTAAACCATACCAAATACAACTTAGTACACACACATACAGGCACACGCACGCACACGTATGATCCATTACACATACTTGAGAGCTTAAATGTGGAAACATATCCAGGAAGCATGGGGTGTTCCTCCACTGTGTATTTGTACAGATGCTTCTCAGCATCAAAGTAAACGAGCGTCTCTCTCGCTGTCACAGTCCCCTCCGGTGACGTTATTGTGAACACCTGACGCAACCAGGTTCAGGAGGTTCGCCATACATCTTGCAAGTAACCTTATACCCCTCTGGTTCCAAAGCCGGCCGCGCCCAGTCCAGTATACTTCCAAAATCACTAGCTAGCCTCCATACCTTGCAAATACACATTCAAGCAATACACACACGCACACGCGTGCGACATACCTTGTCAATGTCAGCATGAATTGTGTCAGTTAAGGATCCCTTCCAGACAGCCATGATGAATTAACACAGTTCCTGACTGAAGCTCAAAACTTCAAAAGTATTGTCGAGAAGGAATTTGGACCTTTTGATAAAAACAAGATTCCATTGGCATGTCCGTTCCTGTGAGTGTGCACGCGCGTGGGTGTGTATGTGTGTTATCTCTACCATGTGTGTGTGTGATGACATACAGTTAAATCAAATTAAAATAACATAAACGAGCCATGCATGTTACTAAACAAACACTCTACGTTCAGGAATCCTGTACGTACACATGCATGCATACACATGTGTGATGCGTATGCTATGTGGTTATAGTACTTCATATATATATACCATATATCATCTGCATATGTTCTACTAAAGTTTGAGTGAGTCAACCAGACTTCCAATAAATATCATGATTTGAATCAGCGGTCCTGATTTGCCAGGATAAACAAATGTACACTTAAGCAGCATATATGAAAAATCATTTAATAAAATATTAACAAATTAAAGTGAATTAGTTTGCTACAACGATGGTAACACAATAATACATTAATACAGGGTTCATGTCAACATTTTAAATAAATTTTAATTTTAATTTTAATATTTAAATTAGCAATGGGATTTACACTTGACACATGAAAATTTCACAAATAATTTTAAAATTAATAATATAATTTTAATTAAATATTTAAAATATATATAATATAATATTTTAAATTAAATTATGTAACACAAAGTTTAAAAATAGAAAGATTTTAAGTTTGATTACAACGAATAAGGGGCTAAATAGTCACCCCTTATTCGTGTTCTATATGTAAAGCTTCTTTGTTTAAGTCATTCTTCACTTACATTAATTGAATAATGTGCTTGATTTTATATTATTATATTAGTTAAAATGATAGTTGAGTTGGACAACATTATAGAGTTTGATTTAAACACCTTTTGCATTCATCATGCATTGAACTCTAATCTATTTTATTCACACACATATATAAAGTTCTGGAGCATGTGATTCTATGTATTTAAGGTAAAACGAATTTTCTAGTTTATAACTTAACCATCTAATTGGCAATAAAATAAATAAATTAATCACTAGGGTTCTTTAAAGAAGGATTCTAAATTGTAGCTAATTGACTATGCAGGAGTTTTCCGTATACCATGACAATACGTTCTTGTGTGTATTCGTGCACGTAATATACATGGAGAACGTGTTTAATTTAAATGCATAAATATATACCAAGTCTATTAAAGAGTTCAATATGTATAAAACTTGTTAACTCGTACAAATTTATATTATACCCTAAACCTAATGTACAAAATGATCTAAACCGTTAAAAACAATAGACGGTTCTGATCACACATATCCAACGGATATACACACGTAATAACATGTGTATATATTTAAGTTTTGATTATATAGAATGCACATGACTCAGTGCAAATAGTATCGATTATAACCACTACTGCACAAAGTTTAAGCATACATTGTGCGTTTTCGCATGTCCATATGTATCAAAAAGAGCTGTATATATAGATATACATATACATTACATGTACGTGTGTGTTCAGTTTTAATAAAACACTATGGCGTGTGTGTCAACATTCGTAGGGAATCTATGGCATTCATAAATTCTTTGATTTGTAATAAACAATAAAATTTTATTATTTTTATTATTTAAGATGTAGCTTTAGTTGAAATCGAGATGTAAAACTTTAATAAATAAATAATAACTATTAGAGCGTGGAAATTCTTCATGGTTTGTGTCTCTCTCACACATACATGTGCGCGCGTATGTGTTGAACTGGTTATTAGTTTCTCATAACAAACTATTTTACGTAAGAACATTCTTCATGGCTTTGGATACAAGGCCTGTATAGAATGTTGATCACGAAGTCAGACAAAACTATCTCCTTAGCTGCGTCTTCCATTGCTGGCATCTCATAAGACCAATCTAACCGGGTTCCTTCATTCTCATCTATACCATTTATAAATTATAATGCAACTTAGTATACACACGCATACACGCACGCGCACACACCCGATCCATTACACGTACTTGAGAGCTTAAATGTGGAAACATATCCAGGAAGCATGGGATGCTCCTCCACTGCATATTTGTACACATGCTGCTCATCATCAAAGTAAATGAGCGTCTCCCTCGCTGTCACTTCCCTCCGGTGACGTTATTGTGAACACCCTGAAGCAACCAGGTTCAGGGGGTTCGCCATACAGCTTGCAGGTAACCTTATAACCCTCTGGTTCCAAAGCAGGCCGCGCCCAGTCCAGTATACTTCCAAAATCACTAGCTAGCCTCCATACCTTGCAGATACACATTCAAGAAACACACACGGGCACGCACACGCACACGCACGCGACATACCTTGTCAATGTCAGCATTGAATTGTGTCAGTTAAGGATCCCTTCCAGACAGCCATGATGAATTAACAAAGTTCCTGACTGAAGCTCACAAGTATAAAAGGACAAGAAGGAATTTTGACCTTTTGATAAGGACAAGATTTCCATGGCGTGTCCGTCGCGCGCGTGGGTGTGTTATGTGTGTTATTTCTCACCATATATAATAATATATATATATATATATATATATGTATAATAGTAGTGTGCATGTTATGTTTACAAATCTTACCGAGTATTATATTTATAGTAAACTCAATATTACGTGCACGCGCGTGCGTGTGTGTGTGTGTGACGACATAAATCAAATTAAAATTGAAAACAAATAACATAAACAAGCAATGACCATAAACTCCACATTTCGATGTTCAGTAATCATTCATTTGAAACTGCTTTAGACATATATACATACACGTGTGTGGTGTACATTGTTTTGAATCAACGGTCCTGATTTGTCAGGATATGCAGAGGTATAGCCTTAGTGTCTATATATACAGATTCTTTGTTTAGGTCATTGTGTATTCATCACTTAACATTAGCTACTAATTTATATATAATATATAATTTTATTGATGATGTATTTACTCGTATTGTGTACGTATACACACACGCGGGCTTGTGTATTGTATTATATAGGGCTATTTGGATTTGACGCGACACCAATTGTTTTTTTTCTTCCTAGGCGACACCTAATGTAACCACCTATATTCAAAATAATTAAAATAAGTTATACTTTTAGGCAAAGATTCTGATTTGTGACTACATTGACCTGCAGGAGTTTCAATGTATCTTTCAAGGACTTATGCCCTGACAATGACATACGTCCTGTGTGCGTGCGCGTGATAGCGTGATAAACGCAGAGAAGGTGTTTAACTCAATTGCGATAGTAACTTGTGAACCCGTACACGCACGCGCGCACACACCTTGTCTATATACACGTCACTCAAAAAATGCTTTTCAAAAACTCTTCTTCTTCTCCAGACTTTTAGGCGCCAAAAAGTGTTCTGGTTTGACATGAATAGCTGACTACGTGTGCAAATATCGTCTCTACGTACAAAGAACACATCATATAGAGTGCATATACGTAAGCATACACATGTACATGCATGTGTGTGTGTGTTAACCTTTCGTTTATATAGTTAATAATGTATTAGCTATTGTATATATAGGGGTAACTGATTATATAATCAAGCAAACCTAAGTTTACTCCAGAGTTGCAGCAACACATGGCACGTGGCTTCCATGTGTTCGTATATACATATAAATATTAATAGCTTAGGGAGTAGTAAACCAACATCTCAGCTGGCATATGCCTTACATATGGCATATGCCTTACATATGGCATATGCGTACATACATATGTCACGAGCTTTTCTGTTCCACGTGAATGTGACCAGGAGATGTGATATGCCAACAGCATATACAGCGCATGAATAGTTAAAAAAATGTCTACGGTTTATGCATTATTTTATATTTAAATTAAACAAAATATCTATGATATTTTCTCCAGCTTAAATAATAAAATATATAAAAATGACCAATCAAATGTTAAATAAACTTCTATAGACGTGTATATGCGTATACGTGATTTCACTTGCTGAGGAATCAAAACTAAACTTTACTTTGGAGTTCATAGTTCTCTTGTACACATTTTAGGGTCAATATGGTAAATATATAGACTATACATTTGAACAGCTAAATATTCCAGAAAATCTGTATAACAAATAAACAGTTGCCACCTTTACACATGTTTGCACGACATAGACATCACATGCATTACTTGTCGTATGCACAGTACACGTCGAGATGCCTAGAATATTTTCAGGGGAATATTCCCACCTACTGTACATACCGTTAACAGAAAACAAGGTGAGCCTTAAATAAAAATTGCAAGCGTTGAATTTTTAACCATGGGTTGGGGCGGATCGCAGCCGTCGGTGTCTCGATCGGAGGGCCAGGGACAAAGACAGCGGGGAACAGCTGGATTTAACAGAGCTTTCACACTTGGTGTTTGTTACTTTTCAGGAGCTACTTATAACCGTGGGTGTGTGGAGAAGCCTGTGCAGTTTTGTGTGAGGAAGTTCCCTGAAATTAGGGTTCTTGGTTAGGGTTGGCATGCGATTGATCTCCGTAGCGATTCTAAGGTAGGCTATGGCGATACCTTCAAGAAATCTGCATGTTTCCAAGAGGAAGGCGCTTGCATCAGATGCACTTCCGCTGCCTGTGGGAGTCACAAATAAGCTGTTTGTAGTCTTGTTCTTCTCTGCATCTTACTATCTTATGCGGAGATGGAGGGAGAAGATCCGGACTTCAACTCCATTGCACATGCTTACACTCGGCGAGCAACTGGCAGTGATTGTACAGATTGCTCCTTCATCTATCTGATTGGTTTCTTCGGGATCGAGTATGTGCAGAGCTTCATCAACAAAAGTGCAGATGAAGAGAACTCGCCCAGAGAAGTCCTGCATCAGAAGCCACCGATGGAGCTCTATGGAAAGCCACTCCCGGAGAACGAGGACGAGGATCTTGCAAAGGCTGTCAGCACTGGGAAAGTACCATCGTATTCACTTGAGTCCGAGCTTGGAGACGCTCTACGAGCAGCCATGGTGAGGAAGAGAGCGGTGGAAATCGGTACTGGGAGGTCCCTCGAGTCTCTTCCCCTGCACGGGATTGACTACAAGTCGATACTCGGACAATGCTGCGAGATGGTTGTTGGGTATGTGCAGATCCCAGTTGGAGTTGCTGGTCCTTTGCTTTGATGGATTTGAATACACTGTTCCCATGGCGACCACCGAGGGGTGCTTGGTTGCCAGTACAAACCGTGGTTGTAAGGCTATTCATCAGTCTGGAGGCGCTGTGAGTGAGATTCTTCGGGACGGCATCACTCGTGCTCCTGTTGTTACCTTCTCCTCTATCAAGGGTGCTGCTGCTCTCAAGCTCTATCTTGAAGATCCTGCTAACTTTAATACTCTGTCCACTGTATTTAACAGGTGCGTGTGTGTGCGAGAGAGAGAGAGTGTGTGAGAGAGGTAGTTCAGGACTCATGTGGTTTCTCTTTGCAGAACGAGTAGATTTGCGAGATTACAAGGGGTTCAATGTGTTTTGGCCGGTAGAAATGCATACCTCAGATTTAGTTGCTCCACTGGTGATGCAATGGGTATGAACATGATTTCCAAGGGTGTGCAGAATGTGTTGGATTATTTGCACGATGTCTTCCCGGATATGTGTGTTATCAGTGTTTCAGGTATCATTTATTTGAAATCTATCTATAGATTGAATATTATTGTCCTATATCATTATCAAAAGTTGGAAAATCATTATCAAAAGCTGGCAAACAAATTCATGGCTGTTATGCACAAGTACAACATGATAACTCTACAATCTCTTGTCTGTAGATTTCCTCCATACAATATGCATAGTGATGAATATCTTATATACAGGAAACTTTTGTGCGGACAAGAAGCCAACCGCGGTAAACTGGATAGAAGGCAGAGGCAAATCAGTGGTGTGTGAGGCTGTTATCAAGGGTGAAGTTGTATCCAAGGTACTGAAGACATCTGTTTCCGCACTTGTGGAGCTCAACACCTTGAAGAACCTTGTTGGCTCCGCGATGGCTGGCGCTGTGGGTGGATTCAATGCACACGCGTCTAACATAGTGTCTGCCATCTACATTGCAACTGGTCAGGACCCTGCCCAGAACGTAGAGAGCTCCCAGTGCATAACCCTTATGGAAGCTACCAACTCCGGGAATGACCTCCACGTCTCGGTTACAATGCCTTCTATTGAGGTAATTCACGGACACACACACACACACATGTATATATGGAGTTCTTGGTGCGTGGCGTGTGCGTGTGCGTGTGCGTGTGGGTGTGCGTGTGCGTGTGCGTGTGCGTGCGTGTGTGTGCGTGTGTGCGTGTGAGAGAGAGAGAGGATTTGTCTTATTCTATATGCAGATTCTGAGATATTTGGGTATTTTGCATGTGTTTTTTCTGTTTTTTCTGTTTTTTTGTTTTTTTTTGTTTTTGTTAGTGAATTTTTTATAGTTTTTGTTAGTCTGCAGGACGTTGTCTGTGTGAAATGCTTGTTTGGTCCTAAGTCGACACGTTGTCCCCATGGTGACGGTGGTTGTTTTATTTGCTTCGCTGTCATGTAAATTTATATTTTAATGTGTATATGTGTAAAATCACTTACTAGTACAAATACTGTATATTAATATGGATCGTATATAAAGTTCTGCATGCTGTGTGCATTGAGTTGGCTTAAGAACAATATAGCCATGTTTTATGTGTATGGACACTCACACATACACAATGTGTGGGTACAATATATGTGTGGGAACTTACACGTATTATATACGTGTGAGTACATAATATGTTGCTTACACATGTTTTTCTGTACAGGTGGGAACTATAGGAGGTGGCACGCATCTTGCATCACAATCAGCGTGTTTAAACCTGTTGGGGGTGAAGGGTTCGAATGCTGAGTCACCAGGTCTGAATGCACAGACTCTGGCAAGAGTAGTGGCTGCTTCAGTCCTAGCTGGAGAGTTGTCGCTGATGTCAGCATTAGCTGCTGGACAGCTAGTCCAGAGCCACATGAGATACAACAGATCGAGTAAGGATATTCCCTCCGAGGCACAGCAGCAGGTGAGAAAGAGGTCTGAGCCGGTTTGCTTGTCCTCTTAAGTTGCCATACACACAACTTTGATAATAAGCAGGTGTTATATATCTCTCCTTTTTTCCTCTACTCCTTTCAATGGTTGTACTACATTTATTATTCAATTAAACTTCGGTTTCTTATATCGTATTTATAAATGTTACACACACGCTGATAGAAGCGTTTATATACTGCATGTCATTGGTGGGCCTGAGATAGTGCCCACCAGTAAAGGCTCAGTGAAATATGTGTACTGCATAGCTTTATAACAATGTGGTATTTATCACGTGTTTATCTATGTGGCACATCTCTTTCTTTCTCTCTCAAACACTATAATAATAATATTTATTAAATGTTAAGCTTCAAAAATTGTATGATATTTATGTAACAAAATAAACGTTCTACAATGGGAATCTCAATATTTAATTAAATATATAAATAAAATGTAAACAGATACTAAATTAATATGACTTATTTTGTTTTGTTTTAATCTGACTTCTTTATATCGGTTTATATCTCATTAAAAATTAAGATTACTTACATTTAAAACTATATTACTTAATAAACAAATTAAGTATAAATAATATATTTAAAAAATTAAGTACTTTATATATTTAATAGTGAATGCTTAATTGATTTTTTGATTTATTACAAGGTAGAGCATCGGTTAATTTATAACAAAAAATAAAATGATTTTCACACACATAATACACCATTCACACACACAATAAAGCATTTGTACACATACTCAATGAAACATTTACGTATACATGTAAACATATAAGAAGAATAAAGCATTTACACACATGTATGCAATAGAACATGTATCCACACCCATGCACAATAGAACGTCTATACATATATATACAACACTAAAACATCCATAGCGACATACATATAAGATGGTCACACAGACACGTTAGACACATATGTAAACACACCATACACAAACACACTACCGATGTGTTTGTGTGTGAAGTTTAGTGTTCAAGCTGCATTATAACAATGTAATGAAGATTGGGCATGAGGTAAAAGAAAGAACAAGAAGACAATGGATATCTACAGACTTGCAATACGAAGCAATCCTCCAAAAGGGCAACTGGGAGAGGATAGAAGACATAGCAAGGGCAATACGTAGCTGCACAAGGTCAAGAAGCCTTTCAAAGGGAAAACAACTACACGCCCATTGTACACAACAAGCTACACCACGACAGATACCTCTCCAATCTCCTCATACATTTCTACTCAACTTGCAAATGCCCACAAGATGCACGATCCGTATTCGATTCCCTACTGGAACCCAACAGGCATTCCTGGAACTTCATGCTCCAGGCATATGCCCAGAATGGGCATATGCAGTCTGCAAGCACTTTCTTCATCAGAATGCCATTATGGGATGCGTATGCCTGGAATGCAATGCTCTCTATGCACTGCAGGAACTCTACCTTAACCTTGGCTAAACAGATGTTTGATCACATACCGGATCCAGACGTTGTCTCGTGGAACACACTACTTGCATCATATGCCCAGAAGGGGCATTTACAGCAAGCCCAAGAGATATTCAATCTGATACCATCCAAGAACGTTGTGTCGTGGAACACGATGATCACTATGTTTGCGGAGCACGGATGTCTTCATGAAGGTGAAAAACATGTTCTTGAAGCTCCCGGAGAGGACCGTTGTCTCCTGGAATGCCATGTTTACTGCATTTGCCGAGAATGGTTACCACGACAAAGCGAAGAGTATCTTCAAGAGAATGCCTGAGAAAGACGTTGTGACATTAACCAATATGATGTATGTCTGCATACAGGAGGGTGATATCTTACAAGCCAGGTACTCTCCCTCTCTCTCTCTCTCTACACACACACATACACGTTGTAAACACACATACACAGGAAGATCTTTGACTCGATGACGGATCCCAATGTGATATCGTGGAGCACAATGATGCAGGGATATGCGTTATGTGGGCAGCTACAGGAAGCAAAGAAGCTGTTCTATGAAATGCCTTACAGGGAGCGATGGCGTGGAACGCGCTGGTCCTGGGATATGCCCGAGAAGGTCATATCACATCGGCCCGTGCAGCTTTCGAGCACATGCCTCTTAGGGACGTGGTAACATGGACCACGATGAACAGGTGTATGCCGAACACGGTCGTACCAAGGAAGCAAGGGGTGTGTTCGACGAGTCCCATATCGGGATCTAGTGATGTGGGAACGTGCTTCTCGCGATGTACGGGCAAGCGGTGACCTGGACGAGGCGAGGGATGTGTTTGAGGCAATGCCGGAGCACGATCAGCTTGCGTGGAATGCGTACGTGGCGGGGTATGCACAGAATGGGCATCTCGAGAGAGCGCAGGGGCTGTTTGACAGGATGCTTGTGAGACATGGTTTCATGGAATGCAATGATAGCTGGGTATACTCAGAACGGGCATACCCAGCAGGCGTTGGACATGTTCCGTGTGATGGAGTTAGTGGGTTTGAAGCCAAACGGGGTTGTGCTCGTGAGTGTTTTGACTGCGTGTAGCAGGATGGGACTCGTACAGGAGTGCTGGAGTTACTTTACTAATATGTGGTGTGACTACGGGGTTGCCCCGGTTAGACGGCATTACTGTGCCATGGTAGATGCATTGGGAAGAGCTGGTCGGTTAAGGGATGCGGAGGAACTCATAGAGTGTATGCCGTTCGAGCCCGACGGACTGATATGGCTCAACCTGCTTGCATGTTGTAAGATGCACCACGACGAGAAGCTCGCTAAGCGTGCTGCTGAGTGTGCATCGGTTCTTGAGCCTGATAATGGTGCATCCTATGTGATTGTTTCTGATATGTGTAGGAGTCACAAGCGTGAGTTGAATAGGTAGATGTATACACTCGTTATTAGTACACAATTTGTTATACACACACGTTTTGCTTTTTAATGTTTTTATTTAATGTTCATTCCGGATTAATAATTTTACTAAACAGTTCAATTTACAGAGCAATCTATTACGAGAGTAAATGTTCTAAATGAACCTTTTCTTGTTTTGTCATACCCAGAATGAAACTTCTAGGCTTCCACATGGGTGGATAAATAGTCTAAATGAAATTTCCTAATGGACTTTATGATAAAACTTGAGACCAAAGTAGCTCATGACTGAGCAATTTACTATACATAAGATGAAACTTCCGTATGGGTGGGAGGTGAGTAAATCTCCTATAATGAAATTTTCTTCGTTCTGTCGTATACAGAAATGAAACTTCCACATGAATGGTGAATGTCCAAAAATGAACCTCCTTTACTCTGTTATATTCATAATGGAAATGTCCTAGGAATCAAACTTTCACATGGGCAAGATTCATGTGGAAGTGGAAGTTTCACTCGAAATAGGCTTCTACATAAAAATGACAAAATAATCTACCATACTCGGAACGAAACTTTATAATAATTTACAGTTTTTATTTTAATATTATATCAAGTTGAAATGTAGAGTTTACATTTAAAGAAATGCTTTTACCGCTCTGGCGAGTTTAATAATTTTATAAACAGAATTTGTTCTGTAATTGAAATAGAGTTTAATAATTTTATAAACAGAATTTGTATTTTGTAATTGAAATATAATTATTATATTAATTTAAACTTGTAAGGTCCACGTGTACGCTGCATGTGCACATACTATTATTAGTTTAGCGGATTTTAATAGCCTTTCGGATTAGTTTCAATATAAAACACTTAGTTCTTTTATTTAACTTAGGGTCTTTGGACTAATAGGATATAATACATTTTTATATTTTGAGATTTCACATCGGTGGAGGTGAGAGGCATCTTTAATTGTCTTTAGAGCACTTGATTTTGTGTCTTTTTTGTAGATCTTCTTTTTTTTTAAAATTTAGTTTTTTCATTATTAAATATATTCTTTCTTTGTAGACTTTTGTCCTTTCTTCTTTTCGTTTATGGGTGCATAACAAGCAAATCCTTTGTATGTGAAATAACTATTCATGTAATTTGTATGTTATGTGGATGCAACTGAATATCACTCTCAGTTGATGGCGGCATTCACAGCCCATGGTATCCTCTGTTCATGCTACAAATCCTTGTGTCTAGCTAGATTTCTTTCACAAAAGTTCTGAGGATAATATGTACCATTGGTTTGACCACTTCACCATGATCACCACATATTATTCATGGGACGATGCTCAGTGTTTGTGTGAGTTTCCTACTTGTTTTCAAGGGACGGCGTTGCAATGGTACAATGATTTGGACGTTGCAACTCTTGGGGATTTAAGTATTCTTATAGAGATCTTCAAATGTGTGTTTGGGCATGCAAACAAATGTGATGCTTTTCAGCAGTTGCATCGTATTCGTCAGGGGCCGTCTGAGTTGGTGATGCAGTTTAGTGTTTGCTTTCGGATCTTTTTTTTATTATAATGTCACATTTTAAT
Organism: Selaginella tamariscina; assembly: GCA_003024785.1. Taxonomy (NCBI): domain Eukaryota; kingdom Viridiplantae; phylum Streptophyta; class Lycopodiopsida; order Selaginellales; family Selaginellaceae; genus Selaginella; species Selaginella tamariscina. Next base: position 710,552 of record PUQB01000042.1, read on the forward strand.
AGCAATCTACTCACAAGTTAAATGACATATTATTTGTGCTATCATGTTTTGGCTTGGTTTATATATATTGTTGCGTGCAGAGCCTAATATGTTGGAACGCATCAAGTTACGTATATTGTGGTTAACACTTTGTCAGACCTTGGGGCTTGTGCATGCACTGGCTCCAGTAACTTTTGACAATGCTTTGAGGCTGGCACAACGATATGAGTTATCGCCTCACCCACTTGCATCTTCACGTTCTCTCGTTCCACTTCATGTTGGGGGTTGATATTGTTGTTGCTCATGTACCAGCACAAGGTTGGGCCCGTGGACGGGAACGTGGATGTGCAATTCGTTGTTGGGCGTGTGATAAGGTTGAACACACGTATCAGCGTTGTTGATGGTTTCCCGATTGGCGTCCCCATTTCCGGGGTGGAGGCCCTAGCGTCAACAACGTCCAATTGGTGCCACAATAGTGGAAGGTCTTGATGTAATGGATTTTCTGAGAAACAATGAATTGGATGAGTAGAGGAGGGTCCTCGTGCGAATAAATTAATGACCCTTTGGTCTTTTTTTTGGAGTATTATTAAGAGGTTCATTCGGCACCAGTTCATTCGGTCTTCACTTTTCAAGCTCAATTTAATCATATGTTTTCCTTTCAATGTTGGTGAATATAGGTTCGAGTTTGTCCTCTATTTCTCAATTTGTTAATACACGTTGTAGTTTTCATTTGCGTCATGTGGTAGAACTAGATTTCATTTTGTACGGCAATGGACACATTCATGCTTGTTCATGAGATGAAGTTGACATCGTTGTTCGTGTGGATTATTGATGCAAGTTGTAACTAAAATGGGCATGGCTATAGTCCCATTTCCTAATAATTAGTTTTAGCTATTTAATTAGCATTTTCTAATATTAAAGGAATATTCTTTAGAATATATGTTTGAAAAGAGAATATTCTATTTTGTATTCTACCCTTTAATAAATTATAGCATTCATTGAACAAAAATTAATAACATTATAAAAGTAGAAGGTATTAAATTATATAATATATTGCCTAATATAACAATTAAGGAAGAGCATAAGAGGTACATTATATAAATATTGATGTTGTTATTAAAATATTAATATTTAAATATAACATTATTAATTAAAAATTTGTAGTAGTAATAATATATATATAAATCCTATAATAATATAGTCAATCTTCCATATCATTTTTAAATTTATATAGTTAAGTATACAATTTGGTACTATTATTAAAGAGTTTATAATAATTATGAATATTAAATATATGATATTTTATAATTTGTAATTGCTTTAAGCTTCAGAAAACATACATTCCCTTGCAGTTTTGTTAATCATGACTTTATCAACGCTTCTTGACATCCACCCATATCGAATGGATTTAACATTTAATAAAACATGCTGGTCTTTTTGATTAGGAGACCATGTTTCTCTAGGCATCCATTATATCTTTCGCTCTCCTTCTCGTGTCGCCTTTTTTGTGGTTTGAACCATGCAACCTTAACAATATATTTTTGTGATTACTTCAGGTGTGTCGATAATTTGACCCATCCAAATAGGCTGATTATATGACGCATCTGGAGTAATGAGAACCATCATTAGTTTTTGAAGATCCTTGCAGCAATTAAAGTATGCTTTAGGTTTTTGGTTCCTTTGTCCAACAAAGTGTGGGTTTGCACTTCCACATCACTACTGGCTTCTATGTCGTCTATGCTCAGTGATGTCATTTCAATCTCCTCTCGCCACCTTGTTTTAGGCCAGAAAGGGTGTTGCAATTCTGTACTTGTGACAGTAGGCCCTTCCAACTCTCGAACAACAGTCTCCCAATAGTCGACCACATGCTTATATAGTTCTGAGTAACCAGTTGCCTTATCAGAATTCTTTGGCATCGATTTTTGAACCCATGCCACATATTTTTTGATGCCATCAATAATAACCTCTTGTTCCTTGAGCTGGGCACTCAATGGAATAGGGTCTGGTTGTCCTTCTGGGAGAAGTGGCTTTCCATCCTCTCCACTTTTGAAGAGCATTAACCCCTCTTTCGGTAACCACTCCTGCTCTGATGGCCGTAACTTGTACTGCATAATAGGTATACCATCTCGTATGGAGAAAAAGAATTGTAGCGGCACAAGGTGACCAACTAAAGAATCACTCCCTTCTTTTATATACTCCTTGAGAAATTTTTTGAAGTCTGGCACCTCAGTCACAAGCAAAGCACAACTTTTTTTGGAGATGCAATTTTCAAAAAGATTCATCATATGCAGTAAGGTAAGTGCACTTGTCCTTTTTGTAGAGTTGGAGACCTTGCTGAAGAACGCATCAATATCTTTATGAGTGTGACCAACCATAAGGAAACTGAGCGTGATTGTTTCAAACACACCTTTGGCAACAAGCATTGACAAGTATGCTAGCACATATCTAGAAAATAAAAGTAAGTATGAGCTTGAGAAACCCTTAAGTAAAATGATTTACTTATTTTTGTTCTCGCCTGCACAATTATCCATCTGTAAAAGCAAATGATGAGGAAGCTTATTTGATGTGAGGACACATGTACACTATTTGAGCTAGATCCCTCCACTGAACCAGAACTCTCAACAGGGCCATCTATTTTCTGTGCAGGCTGTTGACAATGCCTCTCATATTCCCAAGTAGCCTCAAGTGCAGATGTGTTCATGAGAGCATTATGTAAAGTGTCATAGTTTTTACTATGACTCCTCTTTTACTTTGGACGTAGACTGTTGTTACCTACTGGATTATGTGACGAACCCTAGATGTAGAAGAAACAGGCCCGCATAGTGCACTTGGGTATCTAGTGATGGTCCGGCCGGGTGTCGTTAGGTATTTGCAAGAAACTCTAGGCGAAGCTAGCACTTCCATTTAGAAAACTCTCCCCCGTTTTGACGTTCCAGGTTAGGGGTTTTCGCAAAGTATAGCTTGTCAAAATAAGGGTTAGGGACACCCCTAGGGTTGACCTAACCCTAGGGTTGCCCTAACCCCACGTCCTAAACCCCCCCCCCTAGGGGTTAGGTTTAGGATTAGGATTGGACAACTCATTTTCTCTAAGGGCTAGCATTTCAGTGCCAGCCCACTTACTCATATAGGAAAACAGGGGGGGGGGGCTCCGTCACATAAATAAGGTAGAGTATATGTAGGAGAGCTCCTGGGTTCATGAATGAGTTCGTTGCTCTTCTGCCGGTGCAAGCTTCAGCTTGTGTCGTTAAGGTACAACCCTCTGTTGTGCCGCCCTAACTTCCAGATGCCAGGGGTACGTCCCACCTTCGGGGTAGCTTACCCTTAATGTTGGCGAATCCATGCCTGGGAGGTCTTGTCGGGATGCACGTTCTAAGAGGTAGAGGTTGAGGCTTGTCTCCAGCCTCCTCCTCCACGTCAAGCTAGGTGTAGCACTCACAGCCAAGCAAGGCACATCCGTGTCCTTGTCCAACTGTGGGTGTGGGATCTTGTTTGACAGGTTCACGTTACCTGGTTCCTGAGGGTTAATTGAGGGTTCTAGAGCTGGCATTTAGGAGCCACGTTTGTGGCACTTGGTGCAACTCTCGAATCTAAGGGCTATGGCATGATAGCCCACATCGGGGAAGGCAGTGTCACATGGAGATGTGACACTGGGCTAAACGTCACATGGTGCAACACCTGAGGCATGCCCTTTGGGGTTATGTCATGGGCTTGTCGCCAAGGGGTTGGATACCTTAGCAAATAGACATGCTTGTGCTTGCACTAGGGTGCTAAGCCTTGGGCATCCGCTCAAGGGAGGTTAGGTCTCATAACTAGGTGTGCTTTGACACACTTGGCTAGGGGAGTGTTCTCCTTGGAATTCAAGGGTTGAACAACCTAAGCGTGTTAGCAGAAGCCCTTTCGTGAGGCACTCGCAAGGTCATGTGCTTAAGGTTATCCCAAACCTAGCCTTAGGGAGTTTGCTTAGCAGAACACTCGTGTCCGCCTACGGCGCACACTCGTGTCCTCACTAAGTACTAGCCCTAGGTCTAGGGTATAACTTGGCCACTCAAACCCTTAGGGGTTAGTCGTGGTTCAGGGTACCCTTGTCGCCCTAAAGGGGTTGTACTCCCGGATGAGGGTGATTACTTAAGGGGTAAGTGATGATGCCTTAGTTCTGTCTAGGGGTATGTGTGGAACACACGTCTCCTTGATGGGGGTTAGGGCATGAGCCTGTCTAGGTCTTCTAGGGCAAGACCCTAAGTCAACTAGGGTTATCCCTCAAGGGTTTTGGGGGTAGACACTCTAGGGAGACTTAGGCTAAACCCTAAGTCAACTAGGGTTATCCCTCAAGGGTTATGGGGGCAGACATTCTAGGGAGACTTAGGCTAAACCCTAAGTCTCCTGTCCACTTGGGCATTAGTGTCTAACCCTAGGGGTCGTTGGTGTTGTTCTGGGAAACTTAGCGTTGCTCACACAGGGTGATGACGCCAAATGGCCACCTGGCAGCCACGTGTTGCCACGTGTTGGCCCTTTGGGTTAAAACTCTGACATAAAGGTTGAAGGTGTTGTTTCTTCACTTTGAGATCACTGATAGGACTTGTCTGTGAGTGGGCTTCAAGGTTTCTGAAACACATGGCTAACGACCCAATAGTGAAATTGGAGTCGCTAGACCAATGTGGAAGTGAAAAGTGTCCATATGACTCACAACCGTGTCCATGTGTTAGCACACCTGTCAATGAAATCGGAAGTTTCATGACATTTCCAAGGCACTTTGGTGTTGCAAAGAGCTTTGGAATGCTGGTCTTTGAATGATCCATCTTGTCATGGATCAAGCACAGGTACTCTGATGGGCGTGACACAGAAAGCATGCGGTGTGCATAGTACTGAGACCGGCAAGTTTGTTGTGCAATCATGTGGGCCTCCATCTTCCTTTGAATGGTAGTGATCTCCACCAAGGTTTTTGCACAAGCCTCTGCAGCCTTCAATGATGTACAAGTGTCACACTTAAAAAGCTAGAGTGTTTTGCAATCTCCACATCCTTAAAATGAGTATTCCATATGTTGTTGAAGGTACCAGTGCAGATTGCTTGGAGCCCCATCAAACTGAGGCACTTGTTCACATGTTCACACAGTTTCAATTGAGTGTAGATTGAAGGCAAAACCTTGAGATTTTCCCTGACCCCTGCATTTGTGGTTCGGCATTTGTGAGGCATCCTGTCTGCATTTGCTTCCACAAAAGCCTTGAGTATCTCTATGGCTGCCATGATGTGAGAGCGGGTTTTGACCAAGCGAGTGTTCCCATGAACTGAGGTTCGCGCTCCATCTAGCCACTCATCCCTCCGACGGTAGAACGTGGTCTTTGGGATCCCGTATATACTGTACCAAGCTTTGAAGCAGATGGCCACCTTATTAAATACCATGGATGTACTCTGATAACCTGTGTCCGAGGCCATTCCATCAATACACCCAGTTAGTGCAGCATATACAAACTCATGCCTTTGCTTTTGGGTGAGCATACGAAAGACATGTCTACATTGGGTAATTTCATTCCGGTCTGCCATCTGACAACACTTCTTCTTGCAACAGTCAATCGTGGAAATGCTCGTAACACTTTCGGAAGATGTAGGATCCATCTTTACCCTCTTGCTGAAACTTGCAGGGGAAGATCTACAACCCATGAATCGCCTTTTTCTTACAATAGGACCAATGCAAGGAACCTCTTCAAATATGAGTTGTTCTTCCGGGTTGTTATTATTGAAATCCAACCCAGAATATGTTGAACCATCTTGCCGTCTTAATTCAGATGTTCGCCACCTCACGAGGGATCCAGGATACAATGTGCCATTAGGTGAAACCTCTGTCACAACTACACCCACGAAGTCGGACCCTAGTTTCTCTTCTGACACTGCTTCCATTGGATTTATAGCTGTGATGATGCCTCTTCCGACTTCAATCTCACGAAGAAAGAGAATCACCTCATCCATCACAGCAGGCAAGCCATCATCTGGTAAACTCGTGCTACTATTTGTTTGTGACTCTGCATATTCTGTGTCAGCCTTGACTTCATCCAAATTCCACAATACAGGAGAACCCTCCTCAAATTCCATTCCCAGAACCTCAACATGCTTGTAAATGGTGTTCACCCATACGTACACACAAGATCCTTGGGCAATATTGTGACATGATGCATTATTATCTCGAACTTCCACAGTTCCAGTGCCAACTATCTCGTTGTTCCGAAGAAGACATACTTTATCTCCAGTATTAAACATATTGTCCTGCACATAAATAATTGTATTATTTATGATATCTGTTTATGCAATATTTCTAAGAAATCTGAATTACGGTTACTTAATAATATGCATATGCAATAATACATAATTATGTTTAGAGATAATATCTCATGTTTGATTAATACAACTGATGGGCGGGATTAATCCCGCCCACGAATCCCTCCGACGAGGAACGGTCGGCGGGATTAATCCCGCCGCCGACTCAACCCCTTCGGAGAGAGTCGGCGGGATTAATCCCGCCTTGGACTCCCTCCGACAAGGAAGAGCCGGCGGGATTAATCCCGCCGACTCTCCTCCGGGAGTCGGCGGGATTAATCCCGCCGACTCTCCCGAGGAGGAGGGCGGGATTAATCCCGCCGGCTCTTCCTTGTCGGAGGAGTCCAAGGCGGGATTAATCCCGCCCACAATTCTTACGACGGGGAATGGGTGGCGGGATTAAACCCGCACATAACTCTCTCCAAAACTATGATTTCAAAGAGATCTCGGGATAAATCCTGTCCCCAAATCCTTAAAACAGGGATGTGGTGGCGAGATTAATCCCGCCACCCCTTCCCTGCCTCCTAAAATGGTTGGCGGGATTAATCCCGCCGACAACTCTTTCTAATAAATTCTGGTAACTCTTCATCAGTTGAGAAGGTTATCGGCGGGATTAATCCCGCCACTCTTTTTCAGTGGCGGAGAAGCATTGCCCGAGAGATGGTGGCGGGATTAATCCCGCCACCTCTTCGAAGAGGCGAAAAAGAAATGGCCGGATTAATCCCGCCGCCCCGGTTAACCTAGAATATTAAGTTAAAAGGATATTTAAACGGGATAAATCCCTAACGGAATATATTATAATCCTAATGCATTCCTAAACCCCTAAATTGTAATTTTAAGAGAGAATGTAAGAGAGTGAATCTTTATAAGTATTTTTAAATTTGTTTATAATACTTACTTGTAAACAGCACTGAAGGCGCCGTGCTTTCCTATAAAGAATAGCACCCAATTTAATCTCGCTCCTGAGATGATCACTATGAAGAAAAAAGAAGATCTAAAGAGTGAAAAATACAGAAATGAAGAAACCCTTGCCGGAGAAAGAACCAGATCTGAATTTGAGTGGGAAATTAAATGCATTTTCAAATTTACATGTCAGACCGACAATACATATGTCAGAAATTCAAATTTTTTAAAAAGAACAGAAAATAAAATTTAAGATGAGTTGACACAAATATCCGACACTCTGACATATATACTCTCCAGTTCCAATGAGTATTTTAAAATTGCATTTAATGTTATTCAAGTGATTCAAGCTGTTTAATATTACGAAATTTTAGACTATATTCTACATTCTTAGTATTCAAGTATATTTATATATAATATATATATAAATATATACTTATACAATAAATAAATTGATATATTATTATGTATCATTTAAAATATATTCATAGTCTTTATTATTATTATTTTCTTAATTACTCGAGTATTTAGTTTTCATTTCCTAGTATCAATGGGATATTTTTATTATTTTATTAATATTTGAAGAATATTCTAATATTAAACCTGATTATCATAATTAAATTAGTCTTGTTCTTAATTATTGCAGTAATTATTCTACATTTGTATATATTAATGGGATTTTCTCAATTAATTTGTTATATATTTCAAGAATATTCATGTGTTAAACCTTATTTATTTTCAATATTTTTTTTTAAATTATGAACATATTTTAAATTATACATAATAATACATCATTTTATAATATATAGTCATATATAGTTTTAATAATATATATATTAATATCATTTCCTTAATTACTTGAGTAATTAATCTTCTTTATATTAATGGGATATTCTTTATTATTTTCTTATTATTCCAAGAATATTCCAATATTAAACATGATTATGATAATTAATTTAGTTAATTATTTGAGTACTTAATTTACATTTGTATATATTAATGGGATTTTCTCAATTAATTGCTTATTATTTCAAGAATATTTCAATGTTAAACCTTTTTATCAATATTAAATTAATATATATTATTAAAACTATATATGGCTATATATTAGATAAAATCATATATTATTATGTATAATTTAAAATATGTTATAGTGTGTTTATTAATATTATTTTCTTAATTATTCGATGTTTGTTTTGCACACATATATAAACACAATCATAAATTTACACACGCATTACAAGAACTTACAAAAACACATATGCACACACATGCACAACCCTGAAGAAATATGTTGCTTCTTTATTGAAAACATCATGTTCAACGCATGTATGATATATGTACTCAATTTGTGTGTATGTAACACATTGAATTTACATGTGTAATATTTATATTAAGCTTGTTGGGAGCAAACCCTAAACCCTAAACCCTAAACCCTGTGTATACATGTGTGTACAAAAATAATTTTTCAACACTCTCTCTTCACACCATGCATGATCCATCCTAAACCCTAAACCCTAAACCCTAATATGTAACACAATGAATTTACTCATATAATATGTATGTATGTCTGTGTGTATACACGTGTGTATGTATATATGTGTACTCTGTATGTATATATGTGTACTTTCTCTCTTCTCTCATACATACACACCATGCATGATCCATGTTAATATGTACTGTGTCTCTTCTCTCAAACATACACACCATGCATGATCTATAATATGTACTCGGTCTCTCTAATATTATGTACTAATATGTATGTATGTCTGTGTGTATAATACACACCATGCATGATCCATAATATGTACTGTCTCTCTTCTCTCATATACTATGTATGTATATCTGTGTATAATATGTGTAAGTATATATGTGTACTAATATATGCAATGTGTACAAAAATAATTTTTTAACACTCTCTCTTCTCTCATACATACACACCATGCATGATCCATCCTAAATCCAAAACCCTAAACCCTAAACCCTAAACCCATGTAATATGTATGTATGTCTGTGTGTATACACGTGTGTATGTATATATTATGTGTATTAATATATGCAATGTGTATGTATGTATTGATACACATGAAACTTTAACACTCTCATGGACACACACATGTTAAATCCCTGCATGATTTATATTTTGGGGTGTATGTGATACACCCACGCACACGCACGCGCTAATAATATAATGAAAGAATATTCGTTTAGGGCGAATCTATATTTTATTATTTTTAGGGTTTAAGTATATTCTTAGAAGGAATATTCTATTAGGGTTAATATATATATTTAATTCCTTTAGGGTTTAGGTATATTCTTAGGGTTTCAAGAGGCGGCGGCTGTGAAATCGGCGGCGGCGGCTGTGCACACAGGTGAGATCTGTGTGTGTGTGTGTGTATGTATGTATGTATATATGTATAGGAGTGTGTGGTATAAATTTATTTATTAGTTTTATCTCTCGCACACACACGCACACTCCTGTGTATGTATATGTGTGTGTGGGTGTGTGTTTGTTTATCTGTATGATTTTATTTGTTTGCTCACACACGCATACACACGATATACATATACACACATATATATATACCTATATACATATATACATACATATATTATGTGTACCAGTATCTATAAAAAAATTTTATTGATCTATCTCTCCCACACACACGCACACTGCTTTACACACACACACACACACACACATATATATATATATATAATCAATGCATATTAATAAATAGTATACAACATTAGTTTATATATATGCTTATATATTCATATGGGTTATATATCTATATACACACATATATATATGTGTGTGTTTATCTGTATAATTTTATTTATTTATTAGTTTTATCTCTCGCACACACATGCACTCTTGTGTATATATATGTGTGTGTGTGTTTGTTTATCTGTATGATTTTATTTGTTTCGCTCACACACGCATACACACAATATACATATACACATATATATATACCTATATACATATATACATACATATATTATGTGTACCAGTATCTATATAATTTTTTTATTGATCTATCTCTCCCACACACACACACACTGCTTTACATATATATATATATATATATAATCAATGCATATTAACAAATAGTATACAACACTAGTTTATATATATGCTTATATATTCACATACTCTCTCTCTTTCTCTATGAATTATATATCTATATACACACATATATATGTGTGTGTTTATCTGTATAATTTTATTTATTTATTAGTTTTATCTTTCGCACACACACGCACACTCCTGTGTATATATGTGTGTGTGTGTGTGTGTGTTTGTTTATCTGTATGATTTTATTTGTTTCGCTCACACGCATACACACGATATACATATACACACATATATATACCTATGTACACACATATATTATGTGTACCAGTACTGTATAATTTTATTTATTTATCTATCTCTTGCACACACACGTACACTCCTATACATACATACATACATACATATATATATATATACACACATATATATATGTGTGTGTTTTTATCTGTATAATTTTTTTATTTATTAATTTTATCTCTCGCACACACGCTAAGCCCCTCGAGCGGCGGGATTAATCCCGCCGCTATAGGTTTATGGCCTCGGCGGCGGGATTAATCCCGCCGCCGAGGCCCTTCACGCAGGCTATGGGCGGCGGGATTAATCCCGCCGATTCCGCGCAGGGCATTTACAGGGGATGGGCGGCGGGATTAATCCCGCCGCTCATGAGGCTAACCGAAGAGCCTGCATGAAAGATCCTGCACGGAAGGCTAACCGAAGAGCCTGCATGACATGTCCTGCGCGTAAGGGCGGGATTAATCCCGCCGCCCAGGGAATTCACGCAGGACATGAACGGCGGGATTAATCCGGCCCCACGCTCATGCCCTTCGCGGAGGCGGCGGGATTAATCCCGCCGCTCAGGCACTTCCGCAGGATATAAGCGGCGGGATTAATCCCCCCCACCCATCCCTGTTCAAAATGCCGCAGCCAATATATATGTGTGAGCGCATGATTTACGAGAGGGCGGCGGGATTAGTCTCTCCGAACCTTCATTACCCGGTGGCGGATTAATCCCGCCACCCTTCTTTTTTCCTCCATTGGTATGTTGAATCAATCCCGACTAACTCTGTCTGAGACGGAGAAGGTTTACAAAATACCAATGGAGGGAACTGAGAAGGGTGGTGGGATTAATTTCACCATCCCTTACATGGTGGGCGGGATTAATCCCGCCGCGTACGCATGCCCTGCGCGGAATCGGGCGGGATTTATCCCGCCGCCATTGGCCTGCCTGAAGGGCCTAGGCGGCGGGATTAATCCCGCAAGATTTCGCACAGGGCATTGGCGTTCGGCGGGATTAATCCCGCCGACTAAGGCCCGAGTGAAGGGCCTGGGAGGCGGGATTAATCCCCGGACGCCAATTCCCTGCCGGAATCGGGCGGGATTTATCCCGCCGCCATTGGCCTGCCTGAAGTGCCTAGGCGGCGGGATTAATCCCGCCCGATTCCGCGCAGGGAATTGGCGTCCGGCGGGATTAATCCCGCCGCATAGGGACCGAGTGAAGGCCCTGGGCGGCGGGATTAATCCCGCCGAGTCTTCAATGCCTGTTGGAGGAATGAATCCCGCCACCCTTCCTTTTTCTCCATTGGTGAGTCGGACCAATCCCAAACGTTTCTGTCTGAGACGTAGAAGGTTTTCAACATACCAATGGAGAGAATTGGGAAGGGTGGGGAAATTCATTTAACCATCCTTACATGGTGGGCGAGATTAATCCCGCCTCCTTTCTGGAGTCACTGAAGGGGTGTGAGAAATAAATCCTGCCCAGTTCTCTCTGAGACCGAGAAGGGTGGCAAGATTAATTCCGCACTCCCGTTCAAGGCCTCCAGAAAGGTGGCGAGATTAATCCCGCCCACTCTTTCAGGAGGCATTGAAGGGGTGGCGAGATTAATCCCGCCGCACCTTCCATGTGAATATATATGTGTATTAGTATATATAAGTTGCATATCTCATTTTATTTACTTTTATCATCTTATCATAATATTTCGAGTAAAAGCTAGGAATCTATGTAAAACTGTCCAGAGCTCACATTTGTGGTGGTTCTAAAACGAAATGTTATCTTTCTTTTGCACTAACACAAATGTGAGCTTCGGACAGTTAATTACGTCTACTTCTCTCTGTGTATTATTTTTGTATATTCGGGTTTATACAAGTGTGTGTGCGTTTTTATATAATTTGTATTATAGTGTATTATTTTGCAGAAGGACGATTTGATCAAACAAGGAGATCGAGTCATTAGTATGGAGTCGTCGTCAAATTCTGGGTAAGAATTAAAATAAAATCTGTTATACTCGGATACTTGAACTAATCATTTTTGTATTCAGATGTGGAATTGAGGTGACATTAAAGACAAGAGCAGGAGAAGAGATGGGCAGGGGGATTCTGGAATCAACTTGGCCATATTTTAAGATAAATGGGAAGCGCATTGGAGCAACCATGGCTGCTGTCAAATTAACCTCTGTCACATCTCATGGACAAGCAAAACAATGGAAAGTAGATTCGCTAGTCAAGCACCCGAAAGCAGGCTGCGAACCCAGATTGGACGATGCTCGACACATATGCCTTGTTCCATCCAATGTCACGTTCTCGGATCCAGAGGTCGTCAGTTACAACATTAATTTCGGGTGGTTTTGTCGACTTGTGGATAATGACGTTCACGTGTTCACTAATGATGTTGACCTTGGAGTTCTTCTTCAACTCAACGAAAGCCCATCTATGGAGGGGATCCATCTGGATGTCTACTTCGAAAATCTTCAGACTCATCGAGTAGGTGTATTGTCAGGAGATATTGCTTCACAATACAGAAAATCAGCAAGTGGAGCAATCTTCCCTCTTCACATTGAAGAAGAACACAGCGACATCATAATGGAGATTGAGGGTGGCTCGGTCTCAGGTTCTCTACAGATCACGTTCAATTTGCTTAGGAGCTTGGGAGCTGGAAGAGTGTACCGAGAACACTAGAACAGCTGCAGTCGGGGATCACACATGTTGATTCGGATCGCAAAAGAAAATCATCAATCGTTTTGTCAGCTGCACCTGTGGCATCTCATGCTGCAATAAGTCACAAGGAAATGATGTTGGATGATAAGATTTATCCTTGTAGGGTTAAATATTGCAGCGTCAACCCAAACTTCAATTACAGGCCACTCAACCAGGAACGTGTAGCTGAGCTCATGGAGAAGATGAAGGACGACAATTCTTATACCGTTCCACATAATGCTGTTTTGTGTCCATACTATGAAAGAAGGAAGGGCGCTGACAAAGTCTGGATCACAACACCAGAACAACTCATGAAGATTCAGACGGAGAATAAAAAATCTATCAAGTACTACATCATTAGTGGCCAGCACACAATAACGGCAGCCCAACGACTTCTCGATGAACACAACAAAGGAACGATGGCAACAAAACTTTCCGAGCATACCCGTGAGAAGCTGACAAAAAGATCGGCGTTTTTAGCTAAGCCGAATCTCACAATCGAGCAGTACCATAAGTTATCGGCGGAATGGGACGCTGCCGACACCAACCACTACAACAGCAAAATATGGGAGAAGTTTAAACACACGCGAGCCGTGTGGGAATCTCTTCAGCGACCACAAAGAGCTACCGCAGGGAATACACAATCTGCGGAATACCGGGTAAGCAAATTGTTTGGGCGGGATTTATCTCGCCGGTATATTAATCTGTCTTTTTCCTCAGAGAGTTGAAGAAATTGCAGCAGTTGATTTTGCCCAGGTGGGCGGGAAGGAAACATCCTTTCTGATGATGTTGATTTCTTGCCCCGAAGATAGGATCTTTGCCAAATGGTTGGGGATTATGGAATCCTTTTCAAAAGGAACACTGAAGAAGAAGCAGACAAGTGAAGGGGAGCCCTCAGAAAAGTCTGCAAAGAAACCCAGTAAGACGCCGAAGGCTAAGTCTGTTCAATCTACAAAGGATGTAGACAACGATTTCAAGCTCACATGGTTGAAGCCTTTAAATGGAACAACGATGGAGGAGATGGAAGTCTTGGCTGATTTGGTGATCGATGGCAAACTACAAATTAATAACAGCAGCCCAACCTCTCCTTTTCATCTCAAGGCAATGGAGTTGAAGACGGTCAGGCATTTCAAGGAGTGGTTGGGAATACACTGCCACAAACTGGGTTGGACCTCGACTTCAACATATGAAGAGGTCAGCAAATATTTGCATGTGACGAACGATGATATGCTTGTCGAATGGGTGAACCAATCGGAAGATCTAGGCAAGAATCTATTGCACGCCAACGCCAAAAAGGAGAACATTGGGATGACGCCTTCTCTTATGGCAGTCCTTCAGCAGCGGAGAACCGAATTGAACCTTATAAAGGAGGATGCTACGAATCACGACAAGCCCTACAGATGTTTGTTGTTAGATTCGGAGACTTTATGGGGTAACATCACTGCTTGTAGGAAACCGTTTCAATTGTTCGTGATGGATCGGCGGGTGTCAAAAAATCTTTCGACAGATAGGGCACTAGAGGATCTGGTGGAGAAACTTAGCCGTGCAAGCATATACATAGAAGGTATTTATTATTGAATTCATGCTTGCGCTCTTCACTGATACCTACTTTTTCAGGTATTTATTTCTTGATTCTTGCTCATGTCACCGATACTTTTGCCTTCGCCTTCGCCAAGAAGAATAGACATCGTTGGACAGGATTTTATATGAACGATGCTAATCCCAAGTGCATTGATACCGTTGTTCACTTGGTTGTTAGGAATGCGCCAAACAATTTCAAGCTTCCAAATGACTGGCCAGGCATCTGTTTGCACTCCAACGGCCCTGAACCTCCATCCGATACACCGATAGGTATGAGTGACGTATTCGGCAATGTACGTTATCCAAACATTACAAGTCAAGCGGCACGGAGCATCGTCAACTTGATAGGGGTCCTCACAGTGATGCGTGGGTTTTTGACTACTGCACTAGGGGGTCCGTCTTGAAGGAGTGTTACCTTCGGCATACATGTGTGTTTGCCGTTGAAAAGGATAAGACCATGGTTGAGGACCTGAACAAGTGGATAGATTGGGTCTCAACTGAGTACCCCAACGAATCCATAAAGGCGTATTTGAGAAAGTTCCCTCCAGATAAGTGCGATAGCTCTGAAGGTGAATCTGGTTCAATCTCGGAGTCTGAGAACGAACTTCAATCAGATATTAGACCGGAAGTTATCTCGAGGAGTACAGAACATTCGCACACTCCAGGACCCATGGAAACATCAATAGAAGATGCAGAAGATCTTGAACCATCTCACAAGCGGCTTAGACCTTCTTCGCCTCACTCAGAAGGTAATAGCGAAGAAGAATTGATAATGAATTGATAGAGTGATGAATAGTTGTAAATGAGTGTAACATAAGGCATTTTTGTATATTTCTTTTATATTTGTACAGAAAATAAATTCTCAAGGATTAATGAAGCTTTTAGTTCAAACATGGGTCACACATTAACAAGGTAAATAATATACCTTGATAATTTTAAGGTCAGCTAATTATCATTTTGCAGATGTAATGAAATAATTGAGAACATGGATTTTCAGCATTGCATGAGGTAAGAGAGGGGTTTGGCGACAATTTCTTGTGCCACATGTCAGAATGACAGAGTTCATGCAGGAAATGGATAATAATGCAGCTCAAAACATCGTTACCATGGGGGCCACTTCATCATCATTTTTATTGGCTTCATTCCGAAATCAATTTCTTCAGCGCATGCAATATCTGAATCTTGTAAGGATGATGTACAATTAAATGATGAAGGGATAGGCAACGAGATAGTGGCAACGGATAAATGTGAAAGGGAGCAAACAAGTGATTTGCAAAGTATTCAAGAGGCAACGCTATCTCATGTTACTCATGGCCATATTGTGTTGTTGGATGTCAATGGTGTTCTGCTTCATCGACAAAGGCCCCAGGATAGAAAAAAGAAATCAAACAAGGAGATTTCATTCCTTGTCATGGTAAATTTCGATATGATATTATTTTTCGTCCAGGGTTGGATCGTCTCTTTCAAAAGCTTAAGGAGATGGGTGCGCTTGTGGGGATTTGGTCATGCATGCAGATTCATAACTTAACACCGCTGTTGATTTACTTAAGAAACATTGTAGTGTTGCAGAAGAGGTGATTCGTAAAGATTGGATTTTTGACCAGCGAATATGTCATAAACCTCTCGAATTTCACAATATCCACCGTATCATACATTTTCTGAAGCTTTTCTTTCTCGTGATATTGAATTTTATAAAATGAAGAATAGCAACCGGGCGCTTTATAATATTATTCTTAAGGAACATCAGTTTTTAGATGAGCCTTTATGCAGACCTTCTCTTATCACATCTTATGTATTAACAAGGATGGCAACTCCCAATTGCATTCGTGAGAGTGTTAAGTGGTGGCAACAACATCAAGATATTGACCAAAATAATTTGATTAATCCGGAGAGTGATGATTTAGACAAAATGAAAAGATTTCTTTGTATGATAGAAAGAAAGTATTTATAAAAAAATTAACATGTTGATAAGAAAATGATTTCATTTGTAATTATGTTTGATAGTATTTCTTCATTATTGTAAACTATTTTTAGAATAATATGAATATTCTAAGATATTTTAGGAATATTCCTTACTAAGTAAGGTTATTGAAGGATTAATTAATTAATTAATTAATATTTAAGGCTTAATTACATATTAATTAAATGATTAATTAATAATTAAAACTTAAGTATTAATTAGTAATTTATTTTATATTCCCATTTTCACGTATCATGCCCACTTTAGTTACAACGTGCATATTGTGAGCTTGAACTTCAATCTTTGTGGGTGGTGCCAAGTCAAGCTTTTCACTTTATTCTTGGTATGGATGGTTGACTTGTAATCATGCCAAATGTGACTTTAAAAAGTCTTTCACTTGTTTGATTCTCCTTCATCTTTCTTCCATTCTTCTTACTTCTATTTCACTTTGTCCATCTGTTTCCATCTTTGCTTTCATCACTTTTATTTCACCTTTACTTTTGACCATCTTTCTCTTCATGCTCTTCCTTTCCCACTCTGGATCTCTCAGATGATTGTTGTGCTGCAATCATTAATCAACTCAAAAATAAGTATGTTGATCTTTTCAACTTCAATTTATCATCTGAGGCCAAGATTGTGACATGCCACCCTATTCCAAATGGGGATGCTAAGCCAATCAAGGTACTTGTTCGGCATCGATCTCCAAAGGAGCTCAAGATCTTCCAGCAGAAATTGTTGTTAAAGGACATAAGACTGGTGTTCATCGGGCTACAAGAAAATGTTAAGGAGATGTTGGATAAAGGTGTTATCCAGAAATCTCAAAGTCCTTGGGTGTACGAACCTGTGATGAAGCCGAATGGGAGCGCTCGATTTTGCATCGATTATCGCTCATTAAATGATGTAACCATTTCAAAATAATATACCCACTTTCTCATATTGTAGATCTTTTGGATCGACTAAGGTGGAGCTGTTGGTTCACCAAGTTAGATCTTGCTTCTGGATATTAGCAAGTTCTGATGACTGACATGAACATTCTTAAGACTGCTTTTCATACATCATTTGGTCTGTATGAGTTCTTGGTGATACCTTTTGATTTGACCAATGCTTTAATAACTTTCCAGCATATGATGAATAAGGTTTTTTACAATATGTCGGAGGTGATTGCCGACTTCATCGACAATATCGGATGGAACATGGGAGGAACATGTTGGTGATGTACTTACGGTTTTGGATCGATTGTGGGAAGCTAGTTTGAAGCTGAAGCCATCTAAGTGTGTATTTGGATCTAAGGACACCACTTATCTTGGCTATCGCATTTCCCGTGAAGGTTCGCAAGTAAATCCTGACAAACTTTTTTGCAATTTTGAAGTTCTCTATGTTGAAGTGTGTGAACGATGTGCAACGCTTTCTTGAAAAGGTACAATATCTAGGCCATTTTGTGGATCATCTTTCAGATTGTACTGCATCATTGTAGGCATTGCTAAAGTCGTTAATATCATCTTTTGTCTGGTCTAAGAATTGCAAATATGCATTTGCAAATCTTAAAAAGATGTTCACAACTTCTTCAGTTTTGGCGTACCCTAATTACACTCGTCCTTTCATCTTGTGCATGGATGTTTCTGATATTGGTCTCGGGGGTGTATTGATGCATGAGAGTCTGAGTGTACTTGGCAAATGACATCCCATTACGTACATCAGTTGTACATTGTAGCCAGCAAAGGTGAATTACTCCACGATAAAAAAGGAGTGTCTAGTAGCAGTTTGGGTTTTGAGAAGCTCCATACCCCACTTGCATGGTTCTTGGATGATGTTGGAAGGCAATCATGCTGCAGTCACCTCATTGTTGAAGCAGCATCAGTAGACTTTTTAGATGAAGATTCAATATTATCAATAGTTGTTGTGCTTGATATTTAATGTCCACAAGGTCCAGAGTTAGATTTGCCGTCTTTAGATGAGGTTCAAGAAATTCAAAAGGTTGAGCCATGGATTCAAAAGTTTGGTGATGGGTTTAAGAATCCTACATCACTTGCTTTTTAGGCACTTACATTTGCAATATTGCCTTCAGAACGACATTTTTATTTTGTGGGGACTGATCCAGATGATCATTTGCGGTTGGTGGTGCTTCGGTCTTCGTTTCACGCTTCCTCCACGCTTATTATGACTCTCATGTTCTTGGTGGGCACATGGGACATTGTTGTGTGCTGGAGAAGTTGCATAAATCTTTTTATTGGTCAAAGTTGCGAGAAGATGTGATTCGGTATGTGCGTAGTTGTGTGTGGTGCCAAGTTCATAATACTCCCTCGTGTACTTTGGAAAGACGGTTAAAGTCAATTGCAATTTCTTGTCCATTTGAGTTGGTGGCATTTGATTTAATGAGACTTTTTTACAGTCAATTGCTGACAACGAGTACGTTATTATTACTTATGACTACCTAATTCGTTGGGTGGAATTGGTGCTCTTGCTAGTGTGATTGCCTCTACTGTTAACCAATTTCTCCTTAATCGAGTCGTGTTTCAGCATTCTTATTTGGAGCGGATTCTCTCAGATAATGATTTTGCATTTATGACTGAGGCATTCCATGTCTTAACTTCTTGATTTGGGATACGCCACACCTTCACAAGTACTTATCATCCTCAGACAAATGGTTTGGTGGAACGGCTCATTAAAACTTTCAAGAGGATGATCACAAAATATGTGAACTTTCAACATTCGGATTGGATTCTCTTTGATATGCTTATGTCACTGGAATATAGAGTTCCGTTAATAGTTCGCCATATAAGCTCTTATATGGTCATGACTCGATGTTGCCAATGGAGTTAGGTTTACCTTCTCACTTGCCACGAGCTACTGATGCTAGGTCCTGAGATTAATATCTGATGAACATTATTCCATTGGTTCGAGTGGAGTCTACAGAACACTTGGGTCACGTACAAGTGAGACAAGAATAGGGCTATAACTTTCATCATCATCCACCTGCAAGTATAAGGTGGATGAGTTGGTGTTGATTCATTTTCCCAGCTTACGGTATGTAGTTTAGCCAAGAGTCTCCTTGGGACCATATCGACTGCTACAACATGTAAGACCGCAAGTTTATAAGGTTCGGCACAATATTCAACCCGATCCTCCAGAGATTGTGCATGTGTAATAGTTGACGTTTTTTGTACAACGAGGTTAGGAACAAGTTGTGCCACCTACAAATCCACCAATGCCTCTTCATGATGTTTCTCTTTATCCGGGCCCATTTACTAACCTTAACCACCTTCCATCCTTCCAATAGGAGAGGGATGATGTAATGTCCATGTGTACTACTGCATGTGCACATACTTTATTATTATAATGGATAGTTATTAGATTAATTTCAATCTAGACCATTCGCAGTAGTACACATACTATTATATTATAATGGATAGTTATTAGATTAATTTCAATCTAGACCATTCATTCCTATATATAAGTTAGGGTACACGGTATGCACATTTCTATGTTCCAATCTCAAACAAACTCAAATTAGACGTGTAAGTTGTTTTAAATAATTTCTTTTGTGAAGTACGTGTTGTGTGTGTTATAAATACAATAAAGACTTGCTAATACCTCGTGAGTGCATACTAGATAGAAATAATAATGAAAAATGGCAATATTAAAATTTATAGGAATATACTATGCTTGGTTCTTGTACATGTCACCCATGAGTACATACGCAGCACCATCTATTTTATTACAAGACACTAACTTATCAAATGCAACCTTCCCAATCTCCAAGTTACTCCAGTTCTTACACGCCCCTAACAAGGCTCTCCATACAGCACTCTCACCATCATAAGGCATATTCTTCGCAAATGACAAGGCATCTTGTAATCTATTGGCCCTCCCCAACATATCAACCATGCAAGTGTAGTGTTCCACATTGGGTATTATACCATATCTATACATAGATTCAAAATACCGTATACCTTGTCCCACCGTACCCGAATGACTACAAGCTGTAAGAATCAAGGAGAATGTAATACTATCCATGTGTAAACCATATTCCTGCATTATATATACAAAACTAAACACTTGATATGTGTCTCCAAGTGATGTATAGCCCGATATCAAGGCGTTACACGATACTACACTCCAAGAATGCAGTATATTAAACACCTGTTCAGCTATAGCCATGTTACTGCCTTTCCCATATAAATCTACTAATGTGGTTTAACTAATATGTCTTCTAAACCAAGCTTACATACCTGAGCATGAATAGTTCGCCCCACTGCTAAGGAGCCTATGTTACAGCATGCCTTGAGTACAGCCACAAAAGCAACAGAGTCCGGCTCATACTCCATGCTCCCAAAGAGTTCTATAGCAACAAGGCTTTCCCCATTCTCCACGTATCCTTGGATGAGGTTAGTCCACGAAACAACGTCTGTAAACATCATGGTATCGAAGACAGTACGTGCATCCTGTATGCTCCTACACTTGCTATTTCTATCAGGCTCGTTGCCACAAGCGTGTCTTCACAGAATCCATGCTCCTTAGCTTGCCTATGAATGGCCATTCCAGTCTCTAAACAGAACTGCTTATCTGCTTGTTTCTGGGTGGCTAAGTCTGTACATGTCCTGAATGCAGCATAGTATGTGAGAGAGTTCGGTACACAGTCCATCCTCATAAGCAGGTCCATCCCCAATGAGCTCTCCCATTCTCCACGTATGCAAGAATGAGACTGGTCCAGGCAACAACATCCCGATGCATCATCTTTTCAAAACATCCCTAGCAAGAGACACGCTCCCACACTTGATATACATGTCTACCAAACTGTTCTGCACAAGACGTGTGTATCAAATCCACGTTCCTTGGCTAAGCTGTGAATGGCCATCCCGAGCTCTATGCAATGCCTGTCCAAGTCTAAGCATGTACATGCCTTCAGTAGAGCAGAAACCGTAATATAATTCGGTTCAGAATCCATGCTACTGAACAAATCCATTACTACCAAGCTCTCACCGTTTTCCACGTATCCCATAAGTATGATATTCCATGAAACAACGTCTCTATGCACCATGTTATCGAAAATAACCCGGGCGTCTTGCATGCTCCGACACTTGCTGTACATCCCCATCAAGTTATTCTCTACAAAGGCATCCGCATGAAATCCTTCTTTTTTTATTCTTCTGTGGATTGACATCCCCTTCTCTAAACAAGACTTCCTGTCTGATTGGTTCTCACTGACCAACCCAATGCATGCCTTCAGTGCAGCAAAAATGTGATAGCATTCGGCTTACAGTCCATCCCCTTCAACAAATCCATCGCTAGTAAGCTTTGTCCATTCTCCACGTATCCCAGAGCGAGACTTGTCCACGAAACCACGTCTCGATGAGTCATGCTCTCGAAAACATCCTGAGCGTACAACATAGCTCTACAGTTGCTGTACATGTCGATCAAAGCGTTTCCACATAGAGATGTGTATGAAGTCCACGCTCCCTTGCTTGTCTATGAATGGCCATACCTTTCTCTAAACAAAAGTGCCTGTCCTGAGTAGCCAAACCTGCAGTTGCATTGAGTACAGCAACAAATGTGAACGAGTCGGGTTCACAGTCCATGCTTATAAACAAGTCTAATGCTATTAAGCCTTCTCCATTCCCCACGTATCCTAGAATGAGGCTGGTCCAGACCACAACATCCCGATGAACCACCACCTCGAACACAGCCCTGGCCTCCCGCATACTCCTACATTTGCTGTACATGGTGACCAGAGCGTTAGCGACGTATTTGTTAGTGTGGCAGCCAGCTTGAATTGCAGCCAAATGTAAAGCTTTGCCTGTTGCTAAGTCACCCCTCTTACTGCACTGTTTCAACGCAGCCACAAACGTATAAACTGTGTCTTCTATGCAGCCTGTCTTCCTCACTAGTTTATTACCTGCAGTGATTGTGCTTGGAGTATGAACATGCACAATGTTAGAACACATAGAAGAACACTGAAGGGCTGAAATAAGAAAGGGCGCTTTTAACTGTGCAATACAACCAAGAATATATATATATATATATATATAGAAGAGAGAGAGAGAGAGAGAGAGAGAGAGAGAGGAGAGAGAGAGAGAGAGAGATGTGTTTCTACAAAAATTGAGGTTTTCCTTAAAATTCCGGGTTACATTGTAAACAATGTATCATGAAGACACGTGTGTGTTAGGAAGTGCCTGTGGTTGTGTCCATGTCATTAAGCCCAAGCTCTTCGTTTTGCTCCCATGAACGTTCATACTCTTCTACTGAAATTAAAATTATATATATAAGAGAGTACATACATAGATAACACACAAATCTCTCTCTCTCTCTCTCACACACACATACTCACCGTGTAATTGACTGTTTCTTTCGCATCGTCTGTAGCTGGAGCAATGAAAGAATTTGCAAGAGAATCGTCCAGTACTAGCGTCCATTCTTGTTCCAAGTTTACCAACTAGTAAAACATAATAGAAATTTAAACAAATTATAAATAATAATAATAATAATAAAATCATTTTAAGAAGACACGTGTAGACATAGTGACCACAACACACACGCAATCTCAACTTACACGCTGTAGTTTGGTGTCAAACTCCTTCCACTGTTCTCTCGTAACGGGTTCTGCACTATCACCGATTTCAAACCCATGGACCTCCTTCAGCTCTGCAAGAAACTAAACAGTAATAAACAATACACAATAAAAATGTGTGTGCCCTTGGTCTACAACTCGTACGTACACGTTAATACACATAAATATATGCACCCAAACCACACACACACATATATATATAGAGAGAGAGAGAGAGATGCAATTTATGTATGAATGTATTCTCTTACTTTCAGAAATTTTCATGATTAGTCCTTCAACAGTGGTGACAATGCCCCAAGAGTCCCAGGCATAAGTTCCAACTCAATCTCAGGGATCAGTATGCTTGCTGTGTCTGACTAAATGCCACATAAATTAATTAATACATAATCATTCACATAAACATATACTTACACATGTACATGTATACACAAACATACATGTCTCTATCTACAAATAGATTACACCAGCGTAAGTAAAAATCTAATAATAATAGAGAAAATACTTACTTTTATCACATCCCGGTACAAGTCTCTCGCCTTCTTGACAAAAAGAGATATTTTCTTTCCTTTTTCTGATATACTTCCAGCAGGCTTTACCTGATAATAACCACATAAGTAATGCATACAAACACTGTTAACCCGTTTATCTGGAATACTTAATAGAATAACAGAAACGTTGTATACATACATATACTTGCAACATACTTACAACACACACACACATGATACGTACTTCGGAATTCTTGTAACCGCAGCTATCACAGGATGCTGCCATTATTATTACCTCCTTGAAATAAGGTATATCTGGAGAACATAATCAAACATAACAAAGGTTAGAGTGTATATAACCTACTTGTCATGTACATGCGTGTCTCGCAACGTTCCGCACACGCCCCACAAGTTGAAGGGAATGTCATCACCTATAGCACTTGGGTTTATACTCTAACCCAAGTAGTTGTGTGCGTGTCTGTCTGTGTAATCTTTGTAAATTCATATATTATATATATATATATATATATATATATGTGTGTGTGTGTGTGTGTGTGTGTGGTGTGTGTGTGCATACACGCGTATATATATATGCATACACGTACATGCATATTGAAGATACTTCAGTAATGTGAGTGTATATGTATGCATGTACGCTACACATTATGTATAGAGAGAGCCTCATCTAAGCCGATCTCTCCCTCTCTTACAAGAAAAACACACTATATCAATTTCTGCATTGAATCTATATCAGAAGTATATATCAATACATACATACAGACGCACACACACACACACACACACACACACACACACATATATATATTATATATATGTTTACCTCTTCGGGTGCTGAATACTTTAGAAGTGCTGAAGAAATTTGCTCACTGTTACCTTGTGCTATAGCTTTACGTGCTGATTAGCACCAACAGCACCATGAGGTAGTTCTTCTGTGTTATTTTCTGTTGCCAAAAATCCAAGCGCTGCTTGCTGCTCAGGGGTCCTTTCATAATACTCGCATGTTATATACGTGTCCGGTTCAGGTGCAATCCTGCATAAAAGTACAGAGTCACCGATCCCAAATATATATACATACGTACGTACGTGCTTATATATATTGTGTTATACTTACGGGTTCTCTATGTAACTATTCCCAGAAGGATCGTCTAAAACAAAGGTGAAAGCTTGTGCACCTCTTGAATAACTCCTTAACTTCGCTATAAAAGCATCTAATAATTCTGCTTTTTGGGCATCCACCTCCTGAATAAATAAACAACAAAGAGTTGAACGGCGCGCGAACAAACACACATGCACAGGCACGTACAACACGCACACAACTCTGCTTGATAAAGACAATAAGAAATCATAACAAAGATTATATAGTAAATAAAACTAACCCGGCGTTCTTCTTGCAACGCTTCTAGGCCATCCGCAGCTTTAACAAGAACCCCCTCTACCTGGTAACAAGTACATACTTTAGTTTCACAATGTAAAAGTACTTGTATATATAAATAATCACGATCATGTTATGGAAAAGTTATGATATGCAAAGTTCTACACACTTACTGTTGAAAGAACGCCACGTTGAGCTTCCGGGGGCACCTCAAATTCTAGTTCGGGAACCTGAACAGAAAATTACATATACGTCTAGATGTACGTTTCTGTGAATGTGTGTGTGTGTGCGTGCATTGTGCGTATAACCTTGATCGTGGCCATATCCGACTTGACTAGTTTCCGGTTTAGCACCTGTAAAGCACAAGTAAAGCAGCATATACTAATATGCATATGTATATTAAACATGCATATGTAGACATAATATATCATGTACATATAAAAATATGCATATTACCATTGGGTCGCACTGAGGTACTGTTAATGTGAAACGACATCCTTGTGGTTGCAACTGCCCAGCAAATTGAACTTCGTTATTGCTGAAAAAAATCAATGTTAATATATAATGCTATGCCCTCACACACACACACACAACCTTTCATGGCAATGGGGACATTCAAATGCCATAAGAACGATCTGCAATGAGACAAAAATTATAATCCATATGCAAACATAGAAACAAATAAAATTACCTCTCTAAAGTGAGGAATTGTAGTTAAAAGAATCCGAGTGATCCCCTGGAAGAAAAATAAACATTATATTAAACATCGGGTGTATGTGTGTACTTACATTCTCGCCGCAGCGCATACACAAGCTCTCTACTTCCTGAACCCCCTCCTCTGGATCCATCGCCAGTCTCTAAACCCTGTCAAGAACCCTAATTCTTAGGGCAGCTCTGTTTCGCCAATGTACGGTCTAGATTATCCCTCTTTACACGTGTCAATAAGCATGTTTAATGAGAAACCCTAATTCTTAGGGCAGCTCTGTTTCGATCCTCTTTAATGTTTATGAGAAACCCCTAATGCTTAGGGCAGAGGATGTTAAATTAGGTTAGTCCTGATCTAGCTGTTGCTCAAGGAACAACACACGGACAGGCACATATATGTAGTACAGACACGCACAGGCACATGTATTTAAGTAAAAGTCAATTAAGATCACATGCGTATTCGAAAACTTGACGTCTAAGCCACGAGAAGGTTTGCCCTTAATTCCAGTAAGGGCAAAGGGCAAAGGGCAAAGGGTAAAGCATGGCTAAGAGTCTCGTTTTCTTCTTCACACTGTTAACTGTATACATGTTCATGCTTGTATGTTCGCAGTGTGACCGAGCGGAGCTTTTAAGGCAGTGTGTACCCTGCGTTACAAATGGTACCATTCTGGATTCTCCGGACCTTCCCTGTTGCAATGCTGTGATTACTATGGGCCACAACTGTCTGTGCTCTCTTATTGTGTCATCCACTGGAAGCATGGCAAGCGAAACACTCAAAAAATATGTCAACTCTTGTCAAGTCCAGCTTCCAAATGACTTTGAATGTAAGTACGCACCCACACCCACACCACACCCCACACACACACACACACACACACACATTATATATATATATATTCGTTCCAGGTGAAGGTATCGTTATGGGTTAGATACACACTCCGTATATGCGTATCTACTGTTGTATAGTTCTGCATGTATAAATGTAAGCTGTTCTATGCTTGGTTTCTCATAAAGGAGTTGAGTATGTTCCTGAATCGTGGTGGGAATTTGGTTGGCTTATCGTTTTTGTCAAGGCAGACAACCGTGCCTTTGGCTTCTAATACAGGCTGCAAAATATTATATATTTACTTAATCTAACTTGATTATAAATTAGTTTGTTTACCTCCTTGAAGGGAAGCTTGTATATATTATGGTCAAAATGTAGCCTCACTGGTGAAGAGCCAGTTATTCTTGCAGTGACAGTGAAAACGTCCCCTGACTGGGCTGCACATGGTACGTGTGTGGTGTGCGTGCGTGTGCGTGTGCGTGTGTGCATACCGATATGTTAATATACATATTATATTTCAAGGAAAAAATGATTGCTTACTTTCAAAGGACTCAAGTACTTAATAGACAATTCACCGAGAGCAAGAGCAGCACCGGTTCCAGCAAGAGACTCAGAGTTTATCCCTAGTTCGTCGAATAGCTCATGCCTTGCTGATATATAATATATATATATGTGTGTGTGTGTGTGTGTGTGTGTGTGTGGTGTGTGTGTGTGTGTGTGTGTGTGTCTGTGTCTGTGTGTGTGTGTGTGTGTGTGTAGATATAATTTATATTATAAATCATTATAAATTGTATACATACCATGTTCGCAATAACTCTGGTATACAGCATTTTGTACAAGGCCATACTGGTTTAACTCGTAATCTCTTACTTTGAGCTCTATTTCGTAAGCTTCCATCATACTACAAAGCAGATCATATATATATATATATATATATATTATATATATAACATACACACACGCACCTATGTGTGTGTTCATACACACATATAATAATTTACATGTGCACCTGTAATTGGGGTTGCATATCTCTCCTTTGGGACTGTCTCGTATAGATCCTATACTGAGCGGCATTTTCTGATCCGTCCCTTGTGACGCTTAACACAAATGTATGCCATATCCACAGAGCTGCTGACGTGTCATCAACGTGGCCATGTCATTTGACCGACGTGGCGTTTAAAAGGTGTAAGCATTACTTGAGTAGTATTAAAGAAAGTATTATAGCCGTTTAACATAGTTTACCTTTAAAACTTTTATCACACGCTTGGTAGATCATCGTTTTAAAATATTAATAATAAGAGAAAGTATTTAATATTTAATAATCATTTACCAAAACAAATTGGAACTTAATAATAAATAATTAATTCACACTAATCATCATAAAATTATGCTTAACCTATTGAATTTATGAACAATAACATATATGGGAAAATATAAATATTTAATAATAATAAAATGGAACGAATTCAACATAGGCTTGCACACGTACACACACACACACACACACACACACACACACTTGATGTATATGTCTGTGTTTGTACGGCAAGCGTTGTAAACCCGTGAATCTCTCAAGTAAAATGCGTAGTTATATTTTATTATATTTCAAATAGCATAATTTCCACTAATCTATACGTAAACCGTGAATGTTAGCACTGCTATTAAAACAGATACACACATTCACGTAATGCGTAAGTATATGTGTATATTTCATACGCATGGAGCCACACAATGTTTATGGATCTTGTTCATGTATACAGAGTTTATTATATTCATTTATATGAGTTGTCATTGATGAGTCACATACGAAATATATACGTGTAATATTTCTACTTTTTAAAAAAGCTAGCTATATGTAAGTTAATTTAATTTAATCCGTGTAAATATGCACACTAATTTAAATATTTGTTTATGAATATGTAAATACTAAGGAGATATAAGGTATATTTAATTAGGATCTCCCTAAATAACTTATAAAATATGTAAGTAATATGTATGTATTTAACGTCATATGTAATTCCCTAAATAACACAATTAAATTATTGGTTTACTATAGTGAAAATCTTATATTAGATTTGAACACATTTATTAATTATTATCTTATCACCATAATCACAAGGTCAAAGTGTTTCAAATACCATGGTGATTGTAATACGATCCTAAAATATCTTAAATATATCCTAAGTAACAGATATAAATTAATTCAAAACATGTCCAAAGATATAGATAGATAGATAGATATATACTGTTTATATGTGTACATGTGTTCCTATATAATCTCAATCATGAGCAAGAAAGCATGCAGATAGTATTAATTATGCACCCAAATGACAAAGTTTAACCTGTGTCTGTCCCCTCTCCCTCGATATATACACACACACACATATGCATTACATATGTGTGTTAACATCTCTAAAATGTTAAGTAGAGATGCTTATTTAATTAGACTCAACATTTTTTAGTATAATAAATAATTACAAACTATATTTCAAATAATATAAATAAAAGGATAGAAGAATGATTAGTACGATATTGAAGCAATATATTGTATAAATTCTTTGTGTTATATATATATATATATATATATATATAAACAATTCTCTCTTCCATAATGTGTGACCAAAAAAAATCATAATTAGTGTAGTTTTCTTCTAATTAAACCTATTACAACTAACTAACCGCACAAGAATATTCTAGTTTAAAAGGTTAATTAATTCTCCTAGGGTTATAGTTAGGGTGCCATCAAGCAATTTCATGGTCTTTTCAATAGAACATAAGACGGACAATAAGGAGAATGGGGAACTTGAATCTACACGAAAGTTGAGTCTCGAAGAAGACTTGGATGCAGACGTGATGCAATTGATCTTGAGAAAACTTCCCTGTGTGGATCGCTACAGGCTGTATTCCATGCTGACCAGCGATGCGAGGAATTATGTCAACTTGTGTCTTCCACCAATGCTGTATATGATATATAATGCTGGAGGGAGAGTAACATGCAAAGAAGAAGGATTCGAACCGACTACTATTGATCTTTCTCCACTGCCTTGGATTCTGATAGTTGGGTGCAGTCCGAACTGGTTTTTATGGACTTCAAGAGGTGGCCTTGTTGCCGCTGTAACAGAAACCAAAAAGCATGTAGTTGTAATGAATCCCGCAACAGGGTGTGTAGCGAAGATTCACATGCCTCAGCTGACTAAGAAGGAAGATCTGTTGGATATAGTCCTTGAACATAGTGATCGGGTTGGAGGTTACAAAGTCATGGTCCTCGAGGAATCTACCCACTCTACTTTCCACATTTACTCGTCCGAGACGAGGACATGGAGTAAGAACACATTCCCATATGTGGAGGAATGTTTGAGGTGGCATGCTTTAGAAAATGGATTTCTCTATGGCTCCGTTGTTGTAGTTGACGGTAGGGTTTGTCTCCGTTTAGTAAACACGCGATCGGAACCATGGTCACGTCCTTTTCATAGTGAAGGACTTATAGTATACTGTAGGTTAACAGAGGATGGTAAATTTGGGATAGAGATTGTGAGGCCTATCATTTTCTTAGAAGGTAGGATCTTAGCATTTACTAGAACTTTTATTTCTCCTTATGGTATTGACCTCCTTGAGTGGGATGTTACAAAGAGAGAGTGGTTTGTTGTTTCTACCTTGCCTTCACAACATATCATGCAACTCTCGATTAAGAATTCGTTCTGAAAATCATCTTTATAAAATGGTTGCGATTGTAGCATTTCGACGAGGGAATAAGGTTGGACTGGCATGGAAATCTAATGCGGTGGTATACGACTTAGATACTGATTGCTGGGAATTTATCCATGAAGATGGTTTGTACAACTACGAATTTGAGCGTGTACTTCCTGTATCTCCTTCTCTAGCAATACCTTAAGCTCTATCAGGGTAGACCTTGACAACAATTTACAGTCATAATCAATACCCACCTTAGTTTATTACTCATCTTTAAAATGTTATCAAATTAAAATAAATGATGATGAATAAAAACTATTGCCTAGAAGAACATACTCTCTACATTTAAGAGATATCCATTTACATTCTCCTGCATTAAAAAGCAGTATATATATATGTGTGTGTATCTCTCTCTCTCTCTCTCTCTATATATATATATATATCATTAATCAATTATATAATATTTAACAATTAACAAATTTCAACATAAAAATAATGTGAAGTGTGAAATGATATATATATATATGATCTTCGAGAGTATCTGGTTTTCACTGTGGTAGAAGGATAATTTAATTGGCATTTTAAAGGCGTTAAAAATCGTAAAACAATACTTACTGTATATGAACAAACGCAATCATAATCACTGTGCACGATGTGTATGTGTATGTTTGTAACCACGACGAGATTAATTCCTTATAAATATAAGTTTATTAATTATTCTGTATATCAATGCCTGAAGGACATTACATATGCTATCTACTCATTCTACACACATATGTACTGATATGAAATTATTTATCTACACATATAATTATATTTATAATTTTCAATATAAATTGCATAATGACAAATATACACAAACACGTACACACACACATATAATATTCATATGCCCACTATAATACATATATATTAATATATTCTTAAGTGGGTAAATGTGTAGAAAATTCTATTCGTGCTGAGAATATAAAGTAAAGATGAGATAGTCTAAAATATTAGATTTTGCATATAATATTATGTGTACATAATGAAAACGTAATATAAAGATATATCATATCTATAACATATGATATAAAAATACGAAAAAAAAATTTAGGTAATACTGAATATATATTTAATATAATTTATCACATATATAAGTTTTATGATCAGCTGATGAATTTTAGCTTTAAAATATGCATGTGTGCTTATATATACAACTTATAAAATTAACATCTACTCAATATTTAATAACTTAACGTGAATAATAACTAAGGGAAAGAACATTTTAATTGGTTTAACATTAAATCCGGGTCATTCATTCAGTACATTCATACCATATTAAACAATACGGATCTCAAATTCCAAATGTGTGTGTGTGTGTGTGTGTGTGTGTGTGTGTGTGTGTGTGTAACCTTCGTTTCAGTTTACTAGACAAGATTCAGGCTTACTAGTTGATATAATGTATACACGTGTCCATGTGTACGTAAATGTGCAAAATATTCATATAATCTGAAAATCATCATTTAGCATAATGCTGTGTGAGTCACAAAGTAGCAGTTTATTATCATTGCTGGCTGTTCCCTTGTTCAATACATTTGATTCAACAGATGGTTAATAACACATAAGTAATTTATTTATGATTAATTTTATATTCATTTAAAATACTAAATTTTTAATTATTAATTAAGTATATTTAAACCAAATTTAATTTAAATCTAGAGAGTGAATATATAGTGCATGGGGAGGTCATATCTAAATCAGTATATGCATATATAAAGTTTATAGTTTATAATTTATAGTTTTAGTGCAGTATATACAAAAATTTACTGGTTACGAAAATAACTTTTAATTTCATTTAATATTATTATTTTATATAATAATATCACAATTTATGATTTTAAAACAGATAAATAAACATTAATATATTAATGTATTATATATTTAATACTATTTTAGTAATGAAAAGACTTGAAGTGGTTCGAAGAACACATTATAAAATCCAAAGTGACAAAAACACCGTAAAAGACACGGAAAAAAGTAAGGTACGTACACACGTGTGTGTATTACATGTACAAGACAAAATAGCAAAGATAATTAATAAAGGAAAGAAGTTAAATATGTATAATTTTTAAATTACATATACAACAATAATAATCACAAAGTATGAATTTTTGATATTTTTGCACAATGTGTAAACTAGATAATTGAGTAGTTTTAATCTAAAATAATTTATTTTTATTAAATAAATTATAAATTATAAACTATAAGAGCCAAGTAACCTTGTTAAGAAAGAATGTTAATTTTATTATTATGTCTCTTAAAAAATGAATATTATGTATTAAAATTGTAAATGAGATTGTATTTAGTGTATGTTATATTAATTAAGAACCAAAGTGATACTTCCATTATCATCATTATAAATAACATTACATTATTATTAAGATGATAACGATATTATTGCTCTCTCCTTAATTATAAAATCAAAAGGTTAATTAGTGTTATAAGAAAGTCCTTTATATTATTTAAATTGATTTACCTTAAGTTATTCTTATTAGGTTCTCTATACTATAAGAAGTAACACTCACTTATTACATTTTTTAAAAAGTAAATGCATAGATTCATAGTTTTTTATTGTCACTTTCTTTTTAAGTTTTTATTGTCATTTTCTTTTTATGTATGTAAATAATTCAAAGAGGATCAAATACCTTAATTATAATTATTCAGTATCAACATATTAATTAAGTCAAAAGCACATGTTTATATAACATGTATAAAAAATGTTTTATTAAGTAGTAATTAACTTGATTATTTAGTGTATAAATTATACAAGTCATCCCTAATGCAAATCAAACTCATGTCAATAATAATGTTTCCATTTTAACCATAAATATAAAGAGAAAAATGGCATTTAACAATTTTAACATGATCTATTTAAATTAGGTAAAAACCATAACACATGATGTAAAAATTGCTTTAAAAAATAATATTATTTCAAAATCATTAGCAACTTCTTATTATAAGAGATTATAATTAATTTATATTGTTATGAATTTGCACGATGAAATTATGATTGTGAAACTAAATAAAACTTATATATAACATAGAAAATTTTTCTTAAAAGAATTTCCCAATAATAAAATCATTTTGATGGTGTACATTTTGTTATGGTGTATGACTTAATATATATAAATAAATAAAGATCAATATAATTATAAACACTTTTTTCAAGATTTTAAAAGTTAACTCAACTTTAAATGGTTAATTAAAATAAAATCCTCAATAGCCAATTTATATTTTTAAAGTACTTATTGAAATAACATCGATGTAAGAAATATGAATACATAAGAGATATATTCTCACTTTAAGATTTATATGAACCTTGGTTGATTCATTGACACATTTAACTTAAGTTAATGTAGTTAATGTAGCCTTGACATTACAACATTATGTAGTCCTTCGTAATAGACGTATGTTGTGTAAGAGTGTGCTTACATTTTCATGAATTATACACTTGTGCATTTTGGTGATAGTTGGGCCATCAGAGATTGCAGCTGTGGCTTCTATGTCTCCATGGTCAAGTTTAAAAACACACACACTACATACATGTTAATATTGATTAAATTAACAACTACACAATTACATGAGTTCAATTAAGTAATTAACATATAATGAACAAATGAAGAAAAAATCTTTGAATAAAAAAATCAAGTTATACAAAAACATTTATGTAACTTCTTCAAAATTTGAAATAATAATTTATGTTGGATTTAAAATAAAACAATTAAAAGTTTCTATATGTGAGCAGAAATCTCAATTTTCATCTAATTATTTTTCAATAAATTGTCTTGAGCAACTAAGGAAGGCTCGATGTACACATAAGAATAAACAATTCATTTATCTTGGTTAGCTTACTTCCTGGTGATCCTTGGGGAATTAAGAAAGTTTTCTCACAATCTTTACACATGCGCTTCGGACAATTTATGTTATTAGTTAATAACCCGGTATGTACACAAGTGCTTGACTATTATCTTGAAGTGAAGAAACCTTAAGTAAAATAAACTACCTCCAAATGTATAAGTAAGGTAACTCTCAAAACCCTGGTCCATTGCATTACACGTGTAGTGTAAATGGAGAGAATATTTTAAAGGTAAAGTTACAATTAAGTTTAGCCCATGTTTAACAAAAATATATATATATATTAAAGAAACCCTTTCAGATGAGTCATGCCAATTTGGACACTATGTGCCACTCTCTATGGATATGAGAAACATGGCGAAGCTCGTCATAGAGCACAACCCCAATAGTCTCCATGACCCCACTTGTATCAAACACCAAATAAGATTTTCCACAGGTGTACTTAATATTATATATATGTAACCTCAATAAATAAGGTTAGTTAATTGCTAAGTTACACATCACCTTATATTTAAGAATATTTTAATATAAGAGATTTACAAATAAATAATGATTTTTTTACTTCTTTTCCTTATTATTACATCTTTCTAAGCATTGGTATGTTATAAACTCAAATTGTGTTTGTTCATGTAAAGAATATAGCTGCTTTTATGAATAATAAGTTAAAAGAACTCACTCTCATTGTGCCCTTGTGCAACAATTGCACAATAATGTCCCCCATCTGCATCATAAAGGTGAATGTAACTAACTAAAAAGTTTAAATTCAATGCTTATTTGATCAATTGCTATTTACACTTACTCACATTAAAGACATGGCTTTGTCCTATGATTATGGAACACTAACATAAATATCTTCATTCATATATAAATGAGTTTTAAGAAAAACCCATTTCTGTACACATGGGTGTGATGTATGACTACTTATGAGTGCACCCCTAGGCACATAACTTGCATATATGAAGAGGAAGCGATGTAATATTGAACACAAAGGCCCAAAAGGCTAGAAAATTAATTATTATAGGAATTGTGAAGGGCAACTTGATAAGTGTTTGGGGTCAACTGCAATGGAAACTCTGGCCAATTGTGTTGGGAATTGTTGAAATATAAAATCAATTGTATGTATATTGAAGATAAGTAAAATAAAATACACTGATTGATTATTCCTTTTTTTCCACCTATTCTTATATATGTTATTCTTCAACGTTCATGAAATACCAACCATTATGTAATTACATCCACAAGATTATACGATTATATCTACTACCATTATATCATCCCAACACTCCCACTTAACAAAAATAATCCATTGTTTGTGTTCACACTTAACTCTCCAAAAATATATTGACTTTTGGAAAAAAACAATTAACCTACTCCCTCTTAGTGAATGTGTTTCAATTCCAAACTCCCCTCTTGCTTCAATCTTTGTGCATCCATCTTCATACAAACAAATGACTTTAAAATATAAACTTTATGGAATATAATACATGCACCCACACCATGTATATCTTTATGTGTTACTTCCTTAGATCCCAGCGAGTTTTAAATTGTATAAAAAAAAAGCACCCTTGACCTCATGTTGAATTCTTTCTAACACACTCCCCCTCAAGAATTCATGCTGTAAAATACAAGGTTAGCATGGTGCTTAACAAAATTTGACTTTATAATATGTTTACTTAGAATATTTGTAGGTAAATTTTTGGTAGACATGACTAAGACTTTACTAGAGTTCCTGGTGAAGAACTACCTTAACAATGCCATGCATGTTTCTTTCTCAATAGCTTCACATCAGGTTTTGGCATGGGGGGGTCTCTTTTCGGCAAGGCAAAGCCTATGATTGGTTTGGTTTAGCTAGGTCACACTGGGCATTTATGCTTTTATTCATATAGATAGAAAAATTAAAAAATTGATATAAAAACATTAGATTAAGGGAAATGCTTGTCCATGTATGAATGACTATGAAAGTTCACTATATCGTATATTTACAAATATAGCGTTATGAAACTTATGCATTCGTACCTCGCTTCTCAATATGTATATACATGTGAATCACATTATATACAAGTGTGGGCGTGTAAGATTTTCATAGCTAACTATGTAGAGATATTGGGCAACCCATGTTTTATGGACGGCTGAGGTGTGTCCTGACCAAGCGATTAATCCGGCGGTTTCGGACTGTTCAATGATCATATCGCTGCTGCTGTAATCTAAAATTAAAATGCACTGGTAGGACTGTCACCTGGAGGGGAGGTGACACAAAATTCTTGTTAGGATGAACGTACTGGTTGTGGTAGTAAATATAATTTAAGGGTCTTGTGATACAGTTGAATAAGGTTAGTATTCCATAAACGTTAGAGAATGATTTATATATATATATTGATCAGTGTATTTCATTTTACTTATCTTCAATATACATTCCATTGGTTCTACATTTTAACATAGTATTCAAACATGTTAGAATTTTTCTATAGTGGTTCATTTATTTTATCTCTTTTTAATTTGGATTTTCTTTTTAAATAATCGTCCAAAGTTAGTTTTCATAGTAACGAACAATGGCGTCAGCAATATGGTGAGTGTGGAGCGTACTGTTGGATCATCTTTCTTGAAGACATTCACATATCCAACTCAACCTAACCTAAATAAGCTTTTTTATAATAGAAATAAGTAGAAATTCATATTTGTACTACTTGATGCTTTATATACAACGTAAGGCTCGTTCGCTTGACTCTTAATGCTTCATTGTCCGTTCTAAACTGAACAGACGCAGCTTGTGTTGCCACACGTTAGACACGTGGCAACTAATCCGGCTGCCACCTCACACCCCCAGTTGCAGATGCAAGGCGGCACCATCCTCCCACTCAATCGACGAAAGCTAAGTGAGGAAGCACACCAAGAGAAGAACGATGGAGCTTGAATTTCACCTGAGAGAGAGGTTTTGTAAAAACATTTACCAACATCTTCTCAGTAGGGCAATAATTTAAGGAAATTTAGCCTTCTTCCACAAGCTCCTTAATGTTAAAGTAGCGGATGTCAATATGCTTTGTATATGCATGATAACGAATCTTGGTCAAGGCCAAAGCACTTTGGTTATCATAATAGAATAGAGAAGAATAGGGTTTTCTAGCTTGTGTAGTAGATCTTGATGTAGATTGCGTAGCTAAACGGCTTCTTTAGTAGCATCCGTGGTGGCAATAAACTCTACTTCAGTAGAGGACAAAGCAACAATTGGTTGTCTATGGCTACACCAGCTAATAACATCACCATATAAATGAATGCATAGCCAATAGTGGAGCGTCATGTATCTAGATTGCTAGCATGATCTGCATCGCAAAACCCAAGTAGGTGAGTATTAGCACTATCAAAACGAAATCCTGTGTGCCCTGAAGATAACAAAAGATTCGTTTCACAACAATCCAATGCTTGGGTCCAGGGTTCTCAAGGAAGGCTGAAACACTTCCAACAGCTTGTAGCATCAGTCAAATACAATAAGCTCCCAACAGCTTGACAATAGGGAACAATGCTCATCTTAACTTGTTCATCCTCAGTCAAAGGAGAAAGATCGGCTGTGAGTTTGATGCCCAACTCCGCAAGTATAGACACTAGTTAGCCATATTGAAACGGCTTAGAATTTCTCTCACATAATGCGCCTGTGAAAGAGAAATTGTTCCAGCTTGTCAATCTCTAAACACTTGTATGTCAAGGCAAAATTTTAGCTCACCTAAATCTGTCATCTCAAAGGCAATATGTTATGTGTTAGAGTCTTGTGGGTGATGAGTTTTTACACGATGGTCTTCAAGAGTTATTTCTTGAGATCAAGTAGCATAGGTAGTGCATTGGCAACCATAATGCAATCATCCATATAGAGTGCAATGATCACAAAAGACTTGTCAACTATGTACAAGTACACATTACCATCAGTAGCCCCTTTGATATAGCCCAAAGATTGAAAGAATGCATCAATCTTTTTTGTATTAAGCACATCGGCTTTATTTAAGGCCGTACAAAGCATGTTTTAGTTACAAATTAAATGTGCAATACTTGGATTGATGAAGCCTTTTGGTTGAGCAACATACACCTCTTCCTCTATTTCACTATTGAGAAAGACAATTCTCACATCCATTTGAACGTCTAGATTATGGGCTGCTGCCAAGGCCAAGATCATTCGAATTGAGGCAAGTTTAACCACAAGAGAGTAAGTCTCTTAAAATCAAGTCCAACAACTTCTGTGAATCCTCTGGCCACCCATCTTCACAATTATGTCAGGGTTGTAAAGTACTGAGAAAACCAACGTGTACCAATCAAATGAGCTCCAACAGGTAAAGTTGTCTTCTAAAAAGTGCCCTTCTGAATGTGAGATTGCATCTCACTTTGCATAGCAACATCCCATTCACTACCATGAGGACTAGATAGAGCTTCTTCCACTGTCTGTGGGCTAGGGCAGCTCAAGCAGCAAATCCTGCAAATTAGCACCTTTGGAAGGTCGATTCTTGTGACGTTGATGATTGAAGAAGTCAAATGACTCCAAAGCTTCCAGAGCTCGTAGAGAGGACACGGTTAGATTGGCACAAAGTAGAAATAGGTACCTCTGATGGTAAAGCTCCCATTGAAGATGAAGAGGGTCCTTCCACTGAATTGGAAATAGGCTTCACAACTTGAAATTCCTCATCTCCATCAAATAGAGATGCTAAATCCCGTGTTTGAGAACTAGGAGGCATCACATGAGATGTTGGTAAACGCCTCTCATCTACAAGAGGAGCCATGGGTGAGATTGGAGAAGCTAGAGGAGAAAGAACCTAAAGTGTTTCGTGGTTGACACCAAATTCAGGGTTAGGAGCCACTAGAGGTACTGCAGGATTTTGAGGAGGAGCGTTGACCAAATTGACCACGACAGTTTTCAGTAATTGAACCAGAAAAGGCTCATATGATTCAATTATCTCAACACAATCATTGTAGAAATGACTCTCATCAAAGATAACATTTAGTCTTTCCCGAATTTTTCTCTTCTTCAATCAATATCCTTTGGAATGTTCACTATATCCCAAGAAGATGTAGTTCTCAGTCTTCGTTTGAAGCTTATGTTGTCACTTGCCCTTGGGAATATGCAAGTAGGCTAAACAACCAGATGTCCTCAAGTGATCCAAGGTTGGTTTAGACCCAGTCCAGCGCTCAATAGAACTAACTCCACTAGTTAACGCTTTTGTGGGAAGCCTATTGCTCAAGTAGTAGCAATGTTGACTGCTTCTCCCCAAAAAGAAGGTGGTAATCCAGATTGTTGCAACATGTAGCAAGTAGACTCCACAATAGTCTTGTTCATCCATTCTGCTCATCCATTTTGTTGATGAGCTTTAGCAATAGCATATTACTAGTAAATGCCAGTTGCAATGCAGAAACTCTTAAACTTGTTGGATAAATCACAACGAAGAATCTTGATAGAGCAACCATGAAGGTTCTTTGCATAAGGCCTTGTAATTTTGGAAGTACATGAAGACTTCATATTTATGAGCCATGAGGTAATGTGAGTAATCATCCAAGAATGTCACAAAGTACCTCTTTCCACCTTGTGATTCCAACATGATGGGGCAAACATCAAAATGTACTAGCTGTAAAAGTCCTGAAGCTCAAGTCTTAGAATGCTCAAAAATTGGAAGACGATGTTGTTTGCCAGGTATGCAGGGCTCACAGAAAGGAAGTGCTACTTTTGAGGGAAGATTGAAGCAACCCTGAGATGCCAATGTTTGAACTGTTGTCTCATATGGATGTTCAAGTAGTTGATGCCACAATTGCAGAGGAGATACTTCAATAGGAGTAGCCACCAAGGCCAAAGTTGGAGCTGGAGGAAGAATCACAGCATCCAATCGATAGAGAGTGCCACCATCTCACCAAATGCTTGGTTTGTGTGTCAATTACTTGTGCTCCACATAAAGTAGTTGAAATTCCTACTTTTGCTCTCATCATTGTCACATTACTAAAGCTAGTACAAAGTGTCAGGAATGAACTTACAAAGGCTTTTCATATGGTTGATCTAGGACAACTAACCCATTGTCTTTGGTTTGCAAGTTTATAGGCACCCACTCATAAGAGATAGAGATATATAACTTTCATCAACAAATGTACATCGATACCATATTGCACAAGTTCCAACATCTTTATGAAACATCTAAAGTGGCATACACATTGGTTGTTCTTCCAAAGAACCCTTCTTGAGCAAGCGTGTCTACTTCAAGTGACTTGTTGCTTACCCAAAACATCAACACACAAAATCTCCCATATCAAAGTTTATTTGTTGTTTCATGTCCCTCATAATCAATAGTAGACATGACATTGCTCCATCAATGATAAATCTCAATCAAAAGATGCATGAACCTACCAAATGTGATTGCTATGTTGCTTGTAAATTGATCTATTATCTTGTAAGAACTAGAAACTTAGCAATTGTGCATAGCAAAAGGAGCCTCTACTCTTGTTAATGTTGACTTTGTCACTCGTCGTGAGGACAACTCTACAAAGACTAAATGGTTCTTCAAGATATATGCATGAGTTATTTGTTAGAAGTGTAAGAATTGAATTCCTGCATCAACATATGGACTATGGACGGTTGGTGGAAATATAGTTGGTACTGTTCTGCAGGAAATCTTGAACGCAACTTGTGCCCGAGGCTTGTCCGAGGGCGCCTGCCTGAGCGTCCTACCCCCCAAGCTGCCCTTCACAAGGTTCTCCACCTTGTTGAAGTCTGCATACCTGACCATCGGGAAGCAAAGGTGACCGCCCAGGTGAGGAAGGAGATGGCTAATTTTCACAGTCCAGCCCCTTTCTTAATTAAATTAATTATTTTAATGATTTTATATGCATTTGGTTAATGTATTTCATTTATATACATAATTTAGAATATTTAATTTTTTTTTAAATATATTTTTTTTTCTGGATTTTAATATTTATTAATTAATTAAATGTTAATTTATTACCACTAATAGAAAAGGGACTTAACATTTAGAAGGAAGGTGAAAAAAGACAATTACGTTTAAACTTTATATTGGATCATATCACGTTGGATTGTATTAACATGACATGTTGATGATGGAGTGCTGAGTTGATTTGCATATAAGAAGCTATGCAGTTTATTAATTTAACATTTGCATCCATGTATGTTGATGGACGTGATTTCCGATGACATTCAATTTGCTGTGGCATGCCACATAATACGCAGCTATCT
Organism: Selaginella tamariscina; assembly: GCA_003024785.1. Classification (NCBI taxonomy): domain Eukaryota; kingdom Viridiplantae; phylum Streptophyta; class Lycopodiopsida; order Selaginellales; family Selaginellaceae; genus Selaginella; species Selaginella tamariscina. The sequence continues at coordinate 752,105 of PUQB01000042.1, forward strand.
GCGCAATTGCAGCCAGGAGGCTGTGCCCCCTGACGGTGATGCTCAAATCCTCCTCAGTGTTGTGCTTCTGAACGTTGATCATCTGAGGGACAGCTGGCCTGCAATTCAACCATTATAGACATGAAGGAATTCCATATGAACATGTGGTGCATCGCTATTTGTGCTGCCATCCATGTTGTCGAACACAACGACGTTGTATGTGAGCGTCAAACCACTCGGACATCTTCTTGGTCCTATGAGTTGAGAAATATATATATTACTTAATTATTTCTTTTATTGTATATATCAAAATAGCTTTGATTATATATACATAAATAAGTCTGCATGTCTTCAACTTATCTGAACAGGAACAGCGGTCACTTAATCTCATGTCATACAAGCCAATATTCTTAACACTCTCCTTCGAACTGATATGACATGGTTACCATCTGGTTTCTATATGGTCGCCACCATGTAGCACTGTTGCACGTGGCCTCTGCTTATGTCTGTCTGCACTGCTCTTTCTAGCCTTTCCTGGAGGGTCTACACAACCTACGTGACTTCCATTGTAGGAACGAACTCCCGACGAAGCTCTGTGTTGGTTAAAGGTGGCTGGCAGTAAAGCCTTTGTAAAAATATCAGCCACCATATCTCCAGTTGGAATGTATTGCAGCTCCATAGCTTCATCCTCCACTTGCTCACGAATATAGTGGAAGCATACCTGAATATGCTTCGTTCTAGAATGGTACCGTGGGTTCCTAGTTAATGCAATGGCATTTTGATTGTCACACTTAAGGAGAGTAGGTCCTTGCTGGTGAAGTGTTAAACCTGAGAGGTGCTCCCTCAACCAAATAAGCTGTTGTCATGGCTATATACTCTGCTTCAGTACTTGAGAGTGCAATAATCTGTTGGCGCTTACTTGCCCATGATATTGCTCCACTCCCGAGACTGAAACAATAATCAGACGTGGATTTTCTCATGTCAACATCTCCTGCAAAATCTACATATGAGTATCCAGTTAATTTGAGGGTTGCACTCCTTTCATACACTAACTCAAAGTTCTTTGTTCCCTTAGGATCCGCTTCACTGCTAACCAATGTTCCCAACCAGAATTCTCCATGAACTGAGAAACTTGTTCGACGGTAAAAACAATATCTAGCCTCATACAAACCATCAAATAGATGAGACTACTACTACTTGGCAATAAGGACCTGTTGCCATTCGTTGCTTCTCTTGGTTTGGGTGATTTCTCTCGACAAATGCAAGTTTGGTTGCATTGGAGTAATGGCTAGATTTATCTCACTGAGGTTAAACCTTCTTAGGATATTATGCACATACTGTTGCTGTGATAGTCGTACCATTCCACTGCTTCGTTGTACCTTTATACCTAGGCAATAGTTGATCTTACCAAGGTCAATCATATCAAACTTGTCCATCAACTTTTCTTGGTCGTGATCATAAGTCTGAATCACTTGTGAGGATAATGCAGTCATCAACATATAAAAAGCTACGATGATCAACTTATCTCCTACAACTTGATGTAAACATTGGTATCTACTGTACTCCTATGGAAACTAGCTGAGATAAAATATCCATCTATTCTCTCATCCATGCACATGGACTTTGCTTCAAGTCGTAGAGGGATTTTATAAGTCGATAATACTTGCTCGATCTCTCCCCCTTGAACTCAAAACCCTCTGGCATAGTCACGTAAACCTCTTTTAGGTAGCCATTAAGGAAGGCTGTTTTGACGTCCATGTGTTCCACCTGTAAGTCAAACTCTAGCTAGTGCCAGCAAGCAAATTGAGGTAAGTTTCACAATTTGTGAGAATGTCTCTTTAAAATCAATCCCTTCCACTTGTGAGAAGCCACGTGCTACTAAGCGGGCCTTGAATCTGCCTGCTTGACCATCTATACTCGATTTGATATTAAACAACCACTTTGTGTCCATTGCCTTTTTCCAAGAGGTAACTATGCTACTGGAACTAGCACTTGATTCTTGACAATAGAGTCAACTTCACTGTCAATAGCCTCCTTCCAGTACTCGGCATCCACACATTGCATTGCTTGGTGGTAACTGTTTGGCACAAAATGCCTGCCTTGGGCATTTGCTACAAAGAAGATAGCTTGGGCTGTGGTTGAGGCTCTGGTTCTAGCGTGAGATGCTCATGAGCCTCTTGTCTAGATGCTACACGAGTTGCTTGCAGAGCTATTTCCTCATGATATTGCTGCCTTGCCTTTGTGAGAATTGGAATTCTTGTGGAGTGACGAAGGGGAGCAACAACTTGAGGACATATGTTGTCTTGTTGGATGCTTGCCTCTATGAACCTGAAGACGAGGCTCCTCGCTCCTGATTCGCAGAATGTATCACTTTCTCCTCGTCACCATCACTTTCACATCTACCACAACGAAATTTTCCTGTTGCCCTAATAACCTGTTACCGTAAGTACGGGTTTCATTGAAAAATTACATCCTGGGATATTATTAACTCCCGGTTATCCAGGGCCAGTAGCTTATATGCATTGCTTTCATCATTGTATCCAAGCAAAGCCACCATCCTCGTCTTAGAATCTAGCTTTTGTCGTAACTCCTTAGGAACATGTGCAAATGCTAAGCAACCGAAAATCCTTAAACTGGACACATCTGGCTTATGTCATGTCCACAACTCTTCTGGTGTCTTGCCTTATTGCACAGATGAAGTAGGGGCTCGGTTACGCAAGTAAGTTGCCATACTGACTGCCTATATCTTGGGACAACCTGAGTCATATAGCATGCTATGAGCACATTCTACCAAAGTACGATTCATGCGCTTTGCAGTGCCATTTCTGCTCAGGAGTATAAGGCACAAAAACTTGTCTTGTTATTCCTTGTGCTTTGCAATAATTTGCAAAAGCACATGACAAGTATTCACCCTCACCATCACTACGAAGGATACATAACTACTTGCTAGTTTCAACTGATGCTACTGCATGGAATGCTTAGAAACTCTGCAATGCCTCTCCTTTGTGTGCAAGAACTTCACCACCACTCTGTGAGAATAATCGTCCACGAAGGACATAAAGTAATGCTTCCCACTTGGTGAGTTCACTTGCATAGGTCTGCAAATATCATTGTGAATTATCTCAAGAGGACGAGAGTCTCAAGAGCTCATTCCACTATTGAAAGGCTGCTTATGCTGTTTCCTGTGAACACAAGGTTCACAAATGTCAAAGTCAATGGTTAGATTTTTAAAATGTCACCATGTGTTGATCCTTGAGCTTGTGTATGGTCTGTTGATTAATATGTCCTAGCCTTTGATGCCAAGTGTTGTTATCAGCGATTGTCCCTTTCTACGTGGTGTAATGGCTGCAACTAGCTGTTTACTCATCAACAGGCTAATGATTATGCACCTGGATTATGCACTCCAAAACAGTGCAATGCACACAGAACAAGTTGCCAACTCGAACAACATTACAACCTTACCATGCACCTGGTGTGCAAGAAAACAACCTTTGTAAGGAGAGGCGACAGTTTCAAAACCGTGCTCATAAATGATCCCATAGAGAGCAGTGTTTGAGTAGCAGCAGGAACTAGCTTGACCTCATGTATGTGTACAATTGCTCCAGACTTGGAGGGAAGCTTGATCTTCATGGTACCTTGAGCTATTACATCTAGCTACACCATTACCAACGACTACTTTGCCTCTGCATGGCTGGAGATCAAAAAGAATATGCCTCAAAGAGGTTACATGTTGACCTGCTGCAGAGTCCAACCAAATGACATCTTGTCTGGTTACCCTCATCCAGGTTGTGCATCATCAAGATGATATTAGTGAATCCTTGTGTGACTTGGGACACTCACGTCCATAATAAGGGCTCTTTACATTTGTTTACAACGTCCCTTCCTCATGCCAAAACCTGGAGCAGCTCCTGGAGGTGGTTCAATAGTTCTTTGACCAAGTGGTCCCATATAGTTTTCTTGCCATTAGATGACGTCTTAAACTTCTTTTTCCACTTTCCACCTTTGCTGGAGGTTCCTTCAGATGTATTGCTAGAAGTTGAGTATAGGATCTGCTCCCCAACCTTGTTGTCGGTTTGCTCTCCAGCATCGATACTGACCAGGTCTTGCCAAATTCTATGAAGTTGAACCTCCTTGTGCAATACTGCACGTCTTAAGCACTGACACCAAGCCACTATGTAATCCCTTTTCTAGCACAACCTCAATATCCATCTGAGGAGTTGGCGTGCCCTGAACACTATCAATCTGCTAAACTGTATCTCTCACCTGCTCAAGTAGGACAAGGCTGACTCGCCTGACCCTAGCAAGAAGTCAACCTTCAGGGACCCTAAAGTTGCCATGCTCTCCTTCCCAAGAGCATTCTTGAGAGCCTTCCAGTTCTCTGCTGATGTTTTACTAGTGTCCAGATGACTTGATAGAGTTTTCCAAGGGATCTGCCCATGATACCAAGGGCCTTGGAGTCCTTGACCTTCCAAGTAACAATCTCTACAGCACATGTTGCAGGGCATGTCTCTGAGCCATTAGTAACCTCCTAGATGACCTTCTCCATTAGATAAAACTGGAGAGACATTGACTATCCGTGGAAACCCTTTCCATCATAGACCTCAACTATGTCTCCTCGTGATGAATTTGCTATGGTCTCAGAACTGTTAATTCATGTTGTGATACCAAATTGAGAAATATATATATTTCTCAACTTTTCTCTTATTGTATTTATCAAAACATCATGTACAACTTTGATTATATTACATAAATAAGTCTGTATGTCTTCAACTTTCTGAATAGGAACACCACCGGTCACTTAATCTCATGTCATACAAGCAAATATTCTTGACACCATGGAGGGTTACCAACCACTCACCAGTATGCTGTGCTTCCCGATGAGAGTGGTTTCCTCATCGTTGGAGATTACAACAAACCGTGGTAACAACCCTAAAATGATTAAGAAAATTGTAAAAAATAATTAAAAATTAATAAAGATAAATAATTACATTCAAATCCGTAACAAACCTATCAATATTTCAATCATTCACCTTCATTTTTTTCTTCTTTTTTAGAAAAAGAAGATTGATAAATTTCTTTTCAACCGGTATTTTGCGGTATTTTCGGTGGTCTATCATGTGACTGTCTGCGAATGCATTGGTGTACAGCACGAGCCGCTGCACTCTGAACTGTCTTTGCATTATATGCAGCTTCAATAAGGCAGTAGAGAGGACTTATCTTCTAATATAATATTCTAGTTATATTTATAAAAGGTAGGGCTTCCTTAGGGTTTTCATAGAGCAAGCTTGTTGAAAATGGTCTTTTCAAATACTATATGCATAGAGAATATGATAAGGTCCATAGAGCATAAGAGGGACAATAAAAAATTCAGGGGCTCCTCAAATTCCTTAAAGCCAGGGAACTTGAATCTACACGAAAGTTGAGTATCGAAGACTTGGGTGCAGATATGATACAGTTGATCTTAAGAAAACTTCCCTATGTAGATCGCTACAATCTGTATTCCATGCTGACCAGTGATGTGAGGAATTACGTCAACTTGTGTCTTCCACCAATGCTCTATATGATATATAATGTTGGAGGGAGAGTAATTTGCGAAGAAGAGGGAGTCGAACCGACTACTATAGATCTTACTCCACTGGCCAGGAACGAATGGGGTTACAATCTGAGGTTTGTATGGACATCAAGGGGTGGTCTTGTTGCCGCCGTAACAGAAACCAAAAAGTATGTAGTTATAATGAATCCCACAACAAGGTGGATAACGAAGCTTGACATGCCTCAGTTTGTGAGGAAGGAGGTGCTTTTTTTGGATATAGTCCTTGAACACGGTGACCGGTCTGAAGATTACAAACTCATGGTCATCGAGGAATCTGCCCGCTCTACTTTTCACATTTACTCGTCCGAGACAGGGACATGGAGTAAGAACACATTGCCAAATGAGTTATATTTGAGGTGGCATGCTTTAGAAAATGGATTTCTCTATGGCTCCATTGTATATGGCGGTAGGCTTTGTCTTCATATAGTAAACACGCGATCGGAACCATGGTCACGTCCTTTCATAGTGAAGAACTTGAATACTACTGTAAGTTAACAAAGGATGATTTATTTGGGATAGAGATTGTGAGGCCTATCGTTTTCTTAGAAGGTAGGATCTTAGCATTTGCTAGAACTTCCATTGCTCCTTATGGTATTGACCTCTTTGAGTGGGATGTTATAAACAGAGAATGGTTTGTTGTTTCTACCTTGCCTTCACAACATATCATGCAACTCTTTTGCAATTCGTTCCGCATGGACTTTTGCGGTTGTAGCATTTCAACGAGGGAATAAAGTTGGACTGGCATGGAAATCTAATGATGCGGTGGTATACGACTTAGATACTGATTGCTGGAAATTTATCCATGAAGATGGTTTGTACAACTACGAATTTGAGCGTGTACTTCCTGTATCTCCTTCTCTAGCAGTACCTTAAGCTCTATCAGGAGACCTTGACAGCAATTTTGCAGTGAATAAGCAAAACCCTCTTCTAGTACCTTAGTTTATCACTCATCCGAAGAAGAGTAAATTGATTAATGACATATCCCTTATACACAAATTCTACTGCAGGAGAATGTGGATATCTCTTAGATGTAGAGAGTATGTTCTCCTAGGCAATAGTTTAAATCGAGTGAAATCATATATACGACCTTTGAGAGTATCTTTAGGCATGTGTAATATATATAGAGAGAGAGAATAAATGTATATGGACAAAGGAGATCACTATACACGCACATCTACCGTTGTGGATAACGTGCGTGCGTGTGTAACCATGACGAGAGTAATTCCTTACAAATATAAGTTGATTAATTATCTATATATTAATGCATGAAGTGTCTACATACGTTATCTACACAATACATATGTACTGTTATAAAACTATTTACACACATATAACGCACGCACACACACGTATATATAATATCATATGTCCACTAGTCTATTTAAAAATGTGTAGAAAATTCTATTGTACTGAGAATATAAGGTAAAGATGTGATAGTCTAAAATATTAGATATTGTATATAATGTTATGTATAGTATAAATATACGAAGAAAAATACTAAGTAATATTGAACATATATTTAATACGATTTATCACATTTATTTCAGCTTAAGCTTTAAATATGCATATTCAACGTGTTGAATACGTTTTCAAAACATTAGTGAATATGTATTCAAATACGTATGTACGTGTGTATGTGTATGTAAATGTGCAAAAGATTCATATAATCTCATTATCATAATGTTGTGTGACCAAGTTGTCACAAAGACTTTATTATATTTTATTATTCTATTTTGAAAAATACAATCAACTTGTTGTTCCCTTGTGTGTGCTACGATTACATATTACAGCATTAAATTATTTTCATTGAATAATCTAATTTATAATAATTATTTCATTTATTAACACAATGGATTGTGTGATTGATTCATATTTATTTAAAATATTAAAATTTTAACTTATTAATAAGTATATTTAAATTTAATTTAATTGGTACTATATAAATGATATTAGTATATCCATAATAATAATTATATATAAAAGTTTATAAATGCAATATATATAAAAGTTTACTAGTTAAAAATGTACCAAATAATCTTTAATTCCAATTTTATGATTTTAAAACAAGATAAATAAACATTAATATATTAATATAATTATATATATAATATGTTTTAGTAATCAATATATCATTATTAGCATCCCCTTAATTTAAAAAAAAACCTCTAAAACTTGTTTTAAAGATTTGTATTTAAAAAAGAAAGAGTAAATGCAAAGTGGTTCCACGAATACATAGAACACAACAATAAAATTATAAAAAACAAGTGACAGAAACACAAGATCCAGTTATACTCACTAAAGGACACAGAAAATTGAAGTACACACGAGTGGCATATTACATATATGAAGATAAATAGTAAAATAATTAATAAGGAAAAGAACAAGAGATCATTTATGTACTTTTAATATATATATAATCAATAGGCGAAAAATAAATAATCATCAAGTGTAAATTTTGATATTTTTTCACAATTTATTAAAAATAATAATTTGAGAGTAATTTTAATTTAAAATAATTTTTTTTGCTAAATAAATGATAAATCACCAATTACAAACGCCAAGTAACCATTTTCAAGAAAAAAGTAATAACTTTATCACATTGTATTAATGTCACATTATCAAATTTATGTACCCTTTCTCTCCCTTAATTACTTAATTATAAGTCAAAATGATAATTGTATTACTTAAATTTGTGATTTACTTATCAAAAACGATTGTCACCGAGTATATTATATCTTACTTGTATGATTATTTTTATATCAACCAAGTATTCATTCATTTTTTTGTATCAAATATCAGGATTGAAGAATGCATTTTTGTACACATTTATATAAGCACAATGCATTTCTATAAACATAGCATATGTCTGTCACATATATAAAGAAGGTACTATTAAGTAAGTGTTCTCTACATTAATTTAATGACATCAATATTTAACTTAACTTACATAAATTAATTAAGGTTTTTCTCAATATATTCATACCATATTGATCAATACAAATCCGAGATTAAATGTGTGTGGTTTTATGATTATGTGAAGATATCGAGCCCATCTATCTAATAAGTAATGTATTAACCTTTGTTTTGTTTAATATAAAAGATTCAAGCTTATTAGTTAATATAACATATATGTGTGTATGTGTTTGTAAATATGTAAGAATTCATATTAATCTAAAATTCATCATTACTATTGTGTTGTGTGAGTAATTTATTATATTTTTATCATTTCATTTCGAAATATAATCAGCTTGTTGTTCCCTTGTTTAATAAGTGAAAAAAAACTCATCCAAACCACATTTTAAAACATGTTATAAATCAAAACACTGACTTTGCATATTTTCGTTATAATTTGGTTATGTTCTATTATGTGTCTTAGTGGAGATTACATATTACAGTATTAAATTATTTCATTGAGTATATTTAGTTTTAATATAATTTAGTCCATTAGCCTTGGCTATCTAATTTAGTCTATTAGCCTGATTGGGAAAAACAAAATCCATATAATTAAAACTTAACTAACCATAAGCCGTAATCCTTGCCTATCTCCATACATGTGTGCATTGTAAGTTAGTCATGAGCAACTGTATAACATTACAACTTGGTAATGACACCTATATCTTACATTAACATATCCCTCTCCAAGTAGAATGATGTGATCATCATATTTAAACTAAATGAAGTCCTACTTTCCCTCTATCTTATAACAAATACACATGTTATCCAACAAGTGCCTTGTAAAAGATATATATTGATGGAGAAAATTAATTTCAATTTATTCACATGTTCTATAATAGCTTCTTGGTTACATATAAATTATCAATAACATCTATGTGTTAAAAGTATATAAAAAACTCTCAACTTATGTTCTACACATCTTCTATGAACTTCATCTTCATTCTTTAAAAACCATTTTCTTATAAACTTTTTTCATTTAACCACTTTACCTTATTAATACAACTATTACAAGTAATATATCAAATATATTAATTACATGTTTATATGAATTATTATGACTATGTGAATGTATGCTCAATTTAAATAATAAACCTCTAAAAACTTGTTTTAAAGATCTTATATTAAAGTCGATACAAAGTGGTTCCATAGATACATAGAAGAATTACAAAAATACAAGTGATACAAACATGACATCAAGTTATAATACAAGAAAACACAAAGGACACACATGTGTGTGTATTCATATATGAAGATAAAATAATAAAATATTAATAAAGAAAAGAACAAGAATCATTTATGTATAATAATATATGTATATCAAGAGGCGAAAAATTAATGATCATCAAGTGTGAATTTTGATATTTATGCACAATTTATATCAAAATTGAAACTAAGATTGCAATAATAGTTTGAGTAATTTTTAATTTAAAATAATTTTATTTTTATTAAATAAATAAATAAATCACCAACCAGTGTATTTTGCCATAGTTGAAAACCACTACAAATTAGTAATTAAACTAAATTAGTAATAAAATAATTAATAATTAAACTTTTTGTAGCATTTTTTGACTACAACTAATTTGTTATCACCAATTATAAAAGCCACTAAACCATGTTAAGAAAAAATAATAAACTCTATAACACTACACTAATGTCACATTATCAATTGATGTAACAATATTATCCCTTTCTCTTTCCTTAATTACTGCAATTATATTACCTTAAATTGTGATTTACTTATCAAGAGCAATTGTCACCAAGTATATTATATCTTACTTAATGATTGTTCTTGTATCAACCAAGTATATTCATATCGTTATTATATCAACGTATTAATTAGGATTGAAAGAGGCATTTTTGTACACATGTATACAAGCGCATGCAATTCTGTACACATGTATACAAGCATATGTCTGTACACATATATACAAGAAGATATTGTTAAGTAAGTGCTCTTTAAATTAGTTTAATGACAAATCAATATTTAACTTAGCTTACATAAATTAATTAAGGCTTTTTCTCATTATAATTTTAAAATTAAATCTAGGCCATTTATTCAGCATATATTTATACCATATTGACCAATACAAATATGAAATAAGTATGTGTGTGGCTCTATGGTTACATATGAAGATATTGAGCCCATCTATCTTATAGGTAATGAATAGATTTTAATGACACATAAGTAATTATTTATGATTAAATTCATATTACAATATTCATTTAAAATTTAAAATTATTAATTAAGCATATTTAAATGAAATTTAATTTATAAATGATATGAAGAAAACCTAGAGAGAGAATATATTATGTATAGAGACTCAATATCTAAATTAGTATATGCATATATAAAGTTTATAGTTTATATATAACATTTGATTCAACGAATGTTTAATAACACATAAGTAGTTTATTTATGATTAAATTTTATATTCATTTAAAATATTAAAATTATTATATTTTAATTAAGTATATTAAACTAAATTTTAATTGGTACCATTATAAATAATTACAATGAAGAGAACATCTAGAGAGAAATATACAACATATGGAGACTCAATATCTAAATCGATATATGTGGTTAAAAGTTTATAGTTTTGTGTATATACAAAGTTTACTAGTTAAAACATAAATTTTATACTAAAATATCTTTTAATCTTTAATTTCATTTATTATGATTATTTTATAAATAATATCACAATTTATGATTTTAAAAAAGATAAATAAACTTTGTAGTAATGTATTTGTATATTTAATAATGTTTTAGTAATGAATTATATATTTATATAAATACTCACTACCATATTATGCCTTTTTTAAGAATATACTTGTTTCAGTGAAGAGTGAATACATGGAACACAAAGACAATTATAAAAATGCAAATGATAAAACATAAAATCAAGTTATACCCATCCTAAAATACATTATAGAAAAATAAGGTACATACACTCACGTGTGTATATTACATGTATAAAGATAAAATATTATATTAATGGAATAAAAGTGTATAGCTTTTGAATTATACAATATATAAGCAAAAAAATAATAATCACCAAATATGAATTTTGATGTTTATGCACAATTTGTATTAAGATTGAAACTAATATTGTACAATTGAGTATTTTTAATCTAAAATAAATTATTTTTATTAAATAAATTTTATAAATTATAAACTATAAGAGCCAAGTAACCTAAAGAAAGAATGTTAATATTATTGTTGAATATCAAAATTGCAAATGAGATTGTTAATTAAAAATTAAAGTGATAACTTTATTACCACGGTTGTAAACAGCGAATTTTTTTGGTAGCAATTCACTACCTACAGTGTTTTGTAGTCATTTTTTACTCCATAATTATTGTAATGATAATCCGATAATCAACTGACGTTCACTAAAATTCTGTTTTAGTTAATTTAAACTTGATTACACTAATATATTTGGAGCACGATTCTACTACAGCGATATTCGCTGGTTTAAACATCGTCACATTACTATCACATATGATGTAATAATACATATTATTCCTTTTTTATTAATTATAAAGTTAAAAGGAATTAATTAGTGTTACAAGAGAGCTTTGTATTATAAATTTATGACACACTATTTATTGAATAACTCTGGTCGAGTACATTCACCACTCTTTATACCATATAAGAAATATACTTTATAAGTGTAGATGCCTCTTTAAAATGGAAAAAAAAATTTAAAAGAGTTGTTATTTTTATCTTCTTTTTAAAATCAATTTTACAGGTGCAATTAATTTAAAAGGTAATTTTATTTAATTGCATAATTGTTGTGCCTTAGGAGGACCTAAGGGGGCATGATTGTATAACATATTAAATTAGGTTAAAAATGTGTATTTGTAACTTTGTAAATTATATACAAACTATTTATGTATATGTATATAAAAAAGTTTTGTTAAATAAGGATTAACTTACTTATATAATTAATGAATTACCAAGTCATACATGATAAAAAGCAAACTCATTTAAGAGAAATATTCCTTTTATTTTAATCATAAAAATAAGAGACAACTAAGGGTGATTCATAATCTGCTGAAGAATATATAATATAAAGAACACTTTAAAAATGATATTGTTTCGAAAATTCATTAACAACTTTTTATTATAAACATTATAATTAATTTATATTATTATGAATTTGTATGATAAAATTATCATTGTTGAAAAAAATTACTTTTGTTAAGGAATTATATAAAATGACCCAATAATAAATCTTAAGCATTTGCTTTCATGGCCTATGGCTTGGTAAATAACTAGTAAGAATCCATACAATTCAAAATAAAAGTTTAAAAGACTAATTAAAAAAAATTCTCGATAGCCAACTTAGTTAACAATAAAACGATCTTGAAGTACTTAGTGAAGTAATATAAACTGAAAAAAAATGACGCATCTAGGTAATCTCACTTTAAGATTTATATGACTTTCGAATTGAATCCATTAACACCCTTTACTTAAGTTGGATGTACCCTTGACATCATGACAATGACAATTCTTTCCGGTAATCTTGATATGGAACTAATGAAGGTATGAAATGTGTTCACATGTTTATATGAATGCCTGTGTGTGCGCGTACTTCCATTTTCATGCATTGTGAATTTGTGTCGCTTAGGGATACGTGGGCCATCGGAAATTGCAGTTGTGGCTTAGGTACTTCAAGAAACGCATACTACTTACACTTAACATTGATTAAATTAACAATTACATTCTTATAAGGATTTCAATTGAGCAATTAACATTTGGTGAATAAATGAAGGAAAAGAAAATAAAGTTATATGTACAGGAAAATAAATTATACAAAAACATACATGCATAGGTTCTTCAGAAATCAAAAGAAATAACTGTGTTGGACTTGGGATCAAAAATTAAGTTTTTATAACTCATAAGTGAAACAACCATTCCAATTTTCAACCTATATTAATATAACATGTTTAATTATTTTGTTAAACTAACATATATTAAACAGTTCACCTTGGGAGCTGGTTCATCTTCTCCATTAAGTAAATCCAGTAGCTGCTGTTCTTGTTTACCATAGAGCCTGTTTCTTATGGAATTGTTATCTTAATTTCGTCTGCTCTGCTAGCGTAGGTCCCTATCACAAATATATCAATCTCATGCTCCTGTAAAGCAATAAAAAATGTCATCTAATATATACACATGTACACCACACGCCCACGCGCACACATGTGTATTAATAAGTATACACTGTACACACAATATAGAAAGTATACACAATATTACCAAGGCTCTGGAGGGATAACGCCACAGCGCATAAGTTTGGTATACCACGTTTTATCACCTGTACTACGAGCGTATGACTTAGTGCGGTGATATATGTACTTGACATTGTGTACATATTAATACATTGCTATATTATACCTGACAGCAATGACAGACACGCAGTCGATAATATAATCTTTTTATTCATGCAAGCTTAGGAACGACGACGTATGTAGAAACCAGTATGAGCTGCTGCTTTGGTACTTGTTGATGATGAGAGGTATCGTGCGAAGAACTCTGCAGGAAATGCTAAAGCACAAGAAGGAAACGATGCAAGCACGCTCTGGTTTGTCTCGAAAAATATTATTTTGAGGGCCCTGAGGAACAGAAAAAATAAACACATCAATAATAGTAAAACAGTAAGCTAAACAAATCATTATAAATCTGTATTTTATTTAGCCAGCTTTGAAGTTTGAACTATATTTGTTTGTTATTTGCGTAAAATAATCTCCTGTTTACAATCTCATTTGTGTATGAAATATATTTTCAAGCTTTTGTGGGGTTGAGATCAGCAGTACTTCCCATCACATTAATTCTTTACATAGTAATTTAGTACGAGATGTTTATGCATATCAAAGTAAGCTTTTATTCCTTTTAGTTGAACGCAGACAAAAGTAAACTTTTAAGCCTTTTAGTTGAAGGCAGACAATACCAAATCATTTTACAAATACAATTTCTTTCTGGTTAAGGCGCATTATAATTAATGCACACGCACATAATAAATGCAGTTTTCTCATTTATTTGATACTAACTATAAATCTTTGGCTCTTCCAGCCTGTACCAAACCCTCCTGAGTCTCCCCTTCCAAGCATCCAACACTGTCTGTTTGGCTTCTTCATCCTTGAAGACAACCTCAATGGACTTAGGAACCCCATGCTTTAATGGCTTGCTATAGCTGAACCAGTTAACTTCGCTGATCTCAACCTCATCAGCAAGTTCCAGAAGCTCATACAGAAGGTAGTCAGCATGATCGTCTGCCGGACGCTCGTTACCTTCCTCGTCCCTCCACTCTGGCGCTCCCTTCAAATACAGCATGCGTTTTCGCCGCTCCTGACGTTCCTCTTCCCACTGCTGCTTGGTGAAATCAGGAAGAAAGCTCACTGTAATTCCCTTTCTCCGAGCAATGAACCTCATCTCCCACTGAGAAGCGCTTCCTTGTCTTCGAGCCTGGAACACTTGAGGACTACCTTATTGGTGTTCGGGATGCTGCAAACGACTTTGATCATACTGTCGTCTATGTCCATCTGAAGTACCAGTTCACTGCTCTCTGCAGACTCTCCAGCCGGCGATCTCCATCAATTTCCCTGTCAGTCTGCCGTCCCTCCATCACTACGTTCATTGCACGCCGCTTCCGCTCCATCTCCTCCTTGCTCTCTTGCTCCTGCCGCTGCAGCGCCACCCCCTCGTGATCCATGATCAATGTAGAGGCCCTAATCGGCTTTATATATAGATATCCGACGGCATATATTGGCCTTTTTATACTGCATCCGAGATCAACATACTTATGAATATTCGTGGAGTGCCTATATATGTTCCAATGGACACACTCAAATTGGGTGTGTGCGTGTGCACGCGTGCATCCATACGTGCGTGTGTGTAAAATAAAAACTTGCCGTGTTCTTTGTATTGAAGCAATAAAAGAATTTACATCGAAAATATTTTCCTTTATCCAAATAATTACAACAGCTCCCCAATCAGAGGTCGTGTCACGCTCAGCTTATTTCAGTTTCTTGGTTGGTATATTTAATAAGTGTAATAATTAATTAAAATATTTAATAAAAGATAAAGTAACTTATATGCCATGTGTTGCCTTGATTAGGCTACGGAAGAAGAAGAACCCCTAAAGATTGTGAATGTTACTCTCCAATGTATTCGCACTAATAAGCAGTATGTGGTTCGTCAAATGGCTTGTCAAGCAGCTTGTATCAAGAGGAGGTGCATAGAATCAAAAGAAAAGTCTACTGCACAATCTCTAGGAAAAAAAAGGCCTATAGGGGGATTACATATACTCATATTGTGGATTACATATACAATGTTTTTAATCACATGTCAATTGAAGCTCGAAAAAGAATTATTCAATCAATACTTTTTTTAGATCAAATGGCAAATGTTCTACCTCGTGAATTCTTTCCCACAAAAGAAGACTCCTCACCAAGACCAAGTGAGGAGTGAGATTCTCTCTAGCATTTCCAATGGGCTTGCTCAAGTCAAAACAATGTATTCTAAGGATGATTTAGCAACAAAACGTGCAACTCTTGCTATGGCAGTTGGAAATAACATCCTAGGTAATGCATCAGTGGCTGGTTGAATACTTAAAATTCACCTTAGAAATTTTTTGTCCGGTGTGGACATCTAATTGGTGGAGATGGTTCATGGACTGATTCAACAAGAGCTAGAAGGTTAGATGCTGTCCTAGGTAATGTAAAAACATTTGTGCAGAAGTTTTGGTCTCTAAGGAACACGGATTTCACCAAATAGGACGGATGTTATTAAGGATCCTGGAGTGTACTTTGATAGAACAACACATATAACCCATTACTCGAATGCACACAGGTGTGTGTGGTTCTTATTATATTATGAAATATCATACAAGTATATGGAGTTTTATTTTATGCATGAAGTGAAAGTATCTTATTAACAATGTGTTTCTTTAAGCAAACATAGCCTTTCTTACTGAATATCGAGATGTAGAGATATCTCAAACTGTCTTTGAGAGGTTTCGACCATGGTATGTACATAGGCTGAGAGAGCGTAATAGTTGTTTCTGTATTTACCATGTGAAGATGGATTTGTGCAAGCAAGCTTGAAATAACATGAGACTCAGCAATTTTCATAGTAAAGACTAATTGTATTTGTGATATTTGTGCTCATGTTGAAGGAATTCATGGTTGTCAAACAGTTGCTGGCCACATTAACTCTGTCTCAGATTTTTGTAATGCGTTACTATGTGATGTGCACATAAATGGGTGGCCTGCTCGACAATGTATTAAGGGGGATTGCTTGGATTGTGGAGTTGGCAACATGTGTGTTTGTCCTCGAGAGCTTGCTGGAACAGATTCTGTGTTGAAAGTCCAAATGTTTGACCACGTGGTTATTGGTGTGGACCAAGATGGCAAGGATGTGAAGCGTTTGAAGCTGGTGGAGAAGAACATATCCACACCAGAGTTCTTAAACTAATTCAAAGGTATTATTCAGCATTTCATTCCACACTCATTTTTTACTAAATGGCATAGGGACACACTTGAAAACTTACCATTGGATAATGTTGTATCATTTTTGGATTTCTCAAAGAACTATACATTGTTCAAAAGTTCAAAGCATGCATTGGAGCAATGACCAAGTGACCATCCTTGTACACCTTCTATACTACCATAGTTCGAGGTTAAACTCATTTCCATGTGACTATGATAAAATCATCAAAGAGGTACACTACTTTGTTTCTGACGACAGAGCACATAATCAGCAATATGCTTTTAAACAAATTCATGCTTGATTAGAGTAGAGGAGCTAGAACTTGCACCTAGAGTACTATTATCATGTAACTAAATACTGTCAGAAAATAGGGGTGCATATGATTTGGAATTATAGTGTTAGTGGGCATGGTAAAGGTGAAGTTGATGGGGCAGGTGCTATCTTAAAAACACTTCTACGTACTAAGCAACTCAAAAGAGGCAATTGCTTTAAACTCTATGATGCACATGATGTTTGTGAGTTTGGAAAAGCCAAACTTTCTTGTGTCGGAGATTCATCTGAAGTAACCAAGTTTTTCCACCACGTGCCACTTGGCAATAAAGAGTGAGCTAAGTCATAAAGATTTTGACTTACAAGCACCTGATAAGAAAATCAAATGTTAAACTAAAACACACACGCACATGCACATGCACCTTCTAAGGTGTTGGGCTATGACTGCCACGCAAATGCTCTTCCAACTGCTGAGAACAGCATAGCCTAGACTCTTCTAAGGACGGCAACTTCTCTTGCTTAAGACCTGTAATTATTTCTTATGTGAATATATACATAACAAGCATTGTATTTATCATAATATTAGAATGTACCAATACTCCAGCCCAATAGCATTTGTATAGAGGCTTTACTCTTTGTGTATCACTTGAATGGATCTCTACATAATATGCTTTCTCTTCTCGATGCCTTCATTGTTGAGGACATCCCACTTGTCTTATTTAGTTAAATCTAGTGTTGAAGCAGTTTGGACATGGATAACGTCCGCTCTGCAATGTGTGTGTTTCCTATTGTTGCTCAACATTTTTCATCATGGACATACTCAACTGGGTCTGAACACAAGTGATTGACCATTTCTTGGAGTGAAGCAAACCCAGGTAAAATAAATTATATCCGAATTTATAGGTATTACACGTGTAATAGAGAAAATATTCTAGTATGTAGTTAAATTTATATAAAGAGAAAATTCTAGTATGTAGTTAAATTTATATAAAGAGTGTATCAATGAGAGCTCATGTTTGACAAAAGAAAAAAAAGAAAATACTTCCAGACGAGTCCCACCAATGTGGACACTGTGCCACTCTCTACAGATACAAGAAACGTGGTGAAGCTCATCCAAGCGCAACGACTCACATTTTGCGTATCGTATCTCACCAGGTTTCATCCAGATTCCGACCTGAAGAGGGAAGAAGGAAGAGTGGATTCGTACTGTTCAACAGTCTCCACGACCCCTTGTTCCGCTCTCGTGGCCTGAAAACAAAGGTGCCAGAGAAGGCTGGAAAGCTAATTATTGTGGGAGCAATGTGAGGGGCAACCTAATAAGGGCGTGCTCACCGACTGCAATGCGTGGACTCTGATTTCTGTCTCACCTCTCCAGGTGATAGTCCGACCAGGAAGGCAGCCTTCTGTCTGGATGCGTACCGGTCGTCTTTACAGTACATGTGGCAGTTGCCGGCTGACCCAAGGGAATATTCTATAATGTTTTCACATGAGCCTGGAACATGGAGAAGTTGGAGAGGATTCGGCCTGAGCGAGTCCAAGATACTGCAGGACAATATTAGACGCCACATTCCAAGGGTAACTCTACACCTGATGCCTTTTATAAAAACACCTAATCATGATTAACATGTCTTTTGAACAAGTATATTCCAAAAGAAGATGCGCAATAACATAATTATGCTGATGACAGCAAGTGTTAATTCGCGACCGTCAGGCAGCGGGGAG
The DNA here is from genome assembly GCA_003024785.1 of Selaginella tamariscina. Classification (NCBI taxonomy): domain Eukaryota; kingdom Viridiplantae; phylum Streptophyta; class Lycopodiopsida; order Selaginellales; family Selaginellaceae; genus Selaginella; species Selaginella tamariscina. Next base: position 771,115 of record PUQB01000042.1, read on the forward strand.
ATGACCATTGAACAGTAAGAAACCGCCGGATTAATCGCTATGGATCTCAGCCATTAATAAAGCATGGATTGCGTCCATACTTAGCTATGAAAATCTTACGCGTGCGAGCGCGCACCACACACTATTCACATATAACTTATATCTAATGTGATTCTCGTATGTATACATATTGAGAAGCTTTCATAACACTAAGTGAACTTTCATGGTTATTAAGTCATTCGTACGAACATTCATACATTCACCTAATCCAATGTTTTTATATTAATAAAAGTTTTTTTTATCTTTTATTAGAAAATTAAAAGCATAGATGTGCAGTGTTATTTAGCTAAACCAAACCAAAGCACAATGTGACCTTAGGTTTTGGCATCCATGTAGGTCTCTTTCCAACAATGCAAATCATACGACCAGTCTGCTTTAATAGGTCAGAAAATTTGAAGTGAATGCTATTATAATTTTTACTACAACTGGAAATTAATTATTGTTACCTATTGAATTATGTCGATGAAAATTAATTGTTGTTACTTATTGAATTATGTCGATGACCCTTAAATATTAAAGAAACAAGCTTACTTAGTGCATTTTAGTACCCAATGATGGTCAAGCAGGTGTTATTAGGTACTTTCATGAAACTTTAAGTAAAATTAATACCTCCATTTAGAAAATTTCTCTCTCATTTTTTATGTCCTAGTTGGTGAATTTGGCATGTTGTAGGGTTGCCCTAAGCCTACGCCCTAAACCTTTGGATGATTAAGTTAAAACTCACTAAGTTATTTACTACTCCACTTAAGCAATTAGGAAAACAAAGGGGGATTTATCACTTAAATTAAGTAGAATATATATAATGAAAGTTATTGAGTTCATTATTTTTTTTTTGGTGCAAGTTTTAACTTTATAGTTAATGCACAACCCTTTATTGTGCCACCTTATCACACCCTAAAGTAGCTTACCCTTATCGTTGGTAAATCTACACTTAAGAACTCTTGTCAGTTCCAAAGGTTAAAGGTTAAAGCATGTCTCCAGCTTCCTTCTTTATCTCAACCTAAGAACAACACTCATAAAGTAAGGACATCTATGTTCTTGTCCAACTATGAGCGTGAAATCTTAACTGATAAGAGCTACACCTGGTGTCATGACCATGGCTTGCAAATGCCAACTCTGTGAACCCTTAAGAACCTGATAAAGAAAACTTAGGTTTAAGGGTTATAGCAAGATATTTCACATCTAAGAAAACAATGTCACATTAACATGTGACACTGGGTTGTATAAGACATGGTACAACACTCGAGACATACCCTTTGGGGTTGTGTCATGGTTTTAACATTGAGGGATTGGATATACTAACAAGCAGGCGTGCTTGTGATTGCATCAAGGTGTTAAGCCTTGGGCATTTATTCGAGGGAAGTTAGGTCTCATAACCAGATGTGTTATAAGCACACTTGGCTAGGGGGTTCTTTTTTGGGTGTGTAAACATGTCCAAAAGCTAAACAACCTAAGTTCATTAATAAGAGCCGTGTTGTGAGGCACTCGTGTATGGATCTCCAAATCTAGCCTTCGAGGTTTGCTTAGCACAACATTCGTGCTTGCCTTAGGTGCACACTCGTGTTGACACTAGGTACTAACCTTGGGACTAAGGATAACTTGGCCTCACAAACCCTTAGGAATTAGTTGTGGGCCATGGTCCCCTTGTTTCCCTAAAGGGGTTGTACTCATAGATGAGGTGATTCTTTAAGAGGTAAATGATGATGCCTTGTTATCTTAGAAAGACTTAATGTTGCTCTAAAAGGTGTTGATGTTAGATGGTTACTTCGCAATTATGTGTTGGCCCTTCGAGTTAAGACTCTAAGAATGGTATCAGTGCCATTCTCTATAGTCAATGGAATTGCCTAAAGTTGTAGTGTATTTTAGTGTTTAACAAGTTTTAAATTCTTGAAGTCATAGTTACGAACACGAACACAAAACACGAACACGAGCCTCAGATTCCAAAACGACCCGGAACACGATCACGGCTCACGATGCTCACGAATATTCTAGTGAATATTAATGAATATTCTAACTCGCACACAATCCTTTTATATTAAATTAATAATATAAAACTCAAAGAATAATATGTATTTAAAGAAACGTATACATGTCAAATTATGTATACATTAACCTTAAAAATGTGTTTTTATCATATGTAAGCTGGTTGCCAAAACCTCTCTTATAAATATGCTGCATTCTTCAAAAATAAATAAAATAAAATAAAATACATCATATACATGTCTAGCTTATATAAAAATATATATTTGGATATGTTGTACATATTATCTAAACTCCACGTTTTTACATGTTGTAGTTTAAATTTTATATAAATATATATGTGTGTGGTGTGTGTTTATAATATTCTCATACATACATATATATTATGCAAATGTACATGATTATATATACAAAATTACACTGTCGCGAAGAAGGATGCTTTCACAGTTGTGAATTGCGCGCATGCTTGTTGTGCCTTGGATTGCTGTTGCCATTCCTGTTGATGCCGTGCGCCCTAAAGTATATTCAACTAGAATATTCTAAACAGTGTTTATGTTACGAACATGAGCCGTGATCTCGGCCGTGGTCGCCGAGATCACGGCTCGTGTTCGTAACATGACACACTGTTCACGAACACGGCCGTAGGAACACGACCCATGGCCGTGTTCATGAAACACGGTGAACACGGCCGGGATCCCCGCCGTGTTCGTAACTATGCTTGAAGTACTTTATCACTTTTGGCTAACACATCTGAATTTTGCACAGAGAGTTGGTCATAAGATCTATAACTCTTTATAAAACACTTGCTTAGTAAGTGGTTATGGACTCTGTCAAAAGTAGCACTCAAAAGTCAACATCTAAATTACATACAAGATTACTTTACCTTATGTTTACATATGTTACTATAACACTTCCATAAAACATGGTGAGTTAGTTTGTTCTTGTTTACAAACTAAGTCTTATAAAGTGAATCATATGATATATGCTAGAGTAACAATTTTGACTTAGATTATGGTTCATAAATTATGATGGTTTAGATTAACAAATTTTAAATTATTAATATAATAACTTTTAATGATTTTTAAATTAAATCAATATATAAATTCAATCTTATATATTTTAATTTTATGAATACCTTTTCAAGTATTCATTATATAAGTTATTAATATTCTTTTTTTTCTTTTAATTACATATTAAGGTTTACTATTCATGAATAGTACAAATCATGGTTTAAGTCAAAAATGTTAATCCATATCATATGTTAAATCTAAACAATATTGAATTTTTTTTTATTTAAGGTGTATGAAATTGGAATAATACATGACTTGAAAACGTGATAAATGTTTATTGAGTTTTGACTTGGGTAGAGTCAATGTTGATTTTGGCAATGGTGTTTAAATGAGGAAAAATGCACGTTGTAACTAAAGGGCATGATACGTGAAAATGGGAATATAAAATAAATTACTAATTAATACTTAAGTTTTAATTATTAATTAATCATTTAATTAATATGTAATTAAGCCTTAAATATTAATTAATTAATTAATTAATCCTTCAATAACCTTACTTAGTAAGGAATATTCCTAAAATATCTTAGAATATTCATATTATTCTAAAAATAGTTTACAATAATGAAGAAATACTATCAAACATAATTACAAATGAAATCATTTTCTTATCAACATGTTAATTTTTTTATAAATACTTTCTTCCTATCATACAAAGAAATCTCTTTTGTCTAAATCATCACTCTCCGGATTAATCAAATCATTTTGGTCAATATCTTGATGTTGTTGCCACCACCTTAACACTCTCACGAATGCAATTGGGAGTTGCCATCCTTGTTAATACATAAGATGTGATAAGAGAAGGTCTGCATAAAGGCTCATCTAAAAACTGACGTTCCTTAAGAATAATATTATAAAGCGCCGGTTGCTATCCTTCATTTTATAAAATTCAAATCACGAGAAAGAAAAGCTTCAGGAAATGTATGATACGGTGGATACTGCTCACAAAAATTTTCGAGATTCTTCTTTCTGAGGCACGTATCCAAGTAGTTCACTAGCTCATCCATGATATCGGTATCAGAATATGGATCGAAAGTGATTGGATGAATACAAGCAATGTTTTGGTTGAGCATAGCCTTCTGAGGAGAGTCGTCTCCACTAACATCTGTGCGTTCTTCATTATCCTTAAGCGACTGATCTCCCCATGAGTCCCAATTATTCTTTCATTCTTGAAGAAGTACGGCTTGCTTTCCTTTCTTATATTGTGAAATTCGAGAGGTTTATAACATATTCGCTGGTCAAAAATCCAATCTTTACGAATCACCTCTTCTGCAACACTACAATGTTTCTTAAGCAAATTCAACAGCGGTGTTAAGTTATGAATCTGCATGATGACCAAATCCCCACAAGCGCACCCATCTCCTTAAGCTTTTGAAAGAGACGATCCAACCCTGGACGAAAAATAATATCATATCGAAATTTACCATGACAAGGAATGAAATCTCCTTGTTTGATTTCTTTTTTCTATCCTGGGGCCTTTGTCGATGAAGCAGAACACCATTGACATCCAACAACACAATATGGCCATGAGTAACATGAGATAGCGTTGCCTCTTGAATACTTTGCAAATCACTTGTTTGCTCCCTTTCACATTTATCCATTGCCACTATCTCGTTGCCTATCCCTTCATCATTTAATTGTACATCATCCTTACAAGATTCAGATATTGCATGCGCTGAAGAAATTGATTTCGGAACTGAAGCCAATAAAAATGATGATGAAGTGGCCCCCATGGTAACGATGTTTTGAGCTGCATTATTATCCATTTCCTGCATGAACTCTGTCATTCTGACATGTGGCACAAGAAATTGTCGCCAAACCCCTCTCTTACCTCATGGCAATGCTGAAAATCCATGTTCTCAATTATTTCATTACATCTGCAAAATGATAATTAGCTGACCTTAAAATTATCAAGGTATATTATTTACCTTGTTAATGTGTGACCCATGTTTGAACTAAAAGCTTCATTAATCCTTGAGAATTTATTTTCTGTACAAATATAAAAGAAATATACAAAAATGCCTTATGTTACACTCATTTACAACTATTCATCACTCTATCAATTCATTATCAATTCTTCTTCGCTATTACCTTCTGAGTGAGGCGAAGAAGGTCTAAGCCGCTTGTGAGATGGTTCAAGATCTTCTGCATCTTCTATTGATGTTTCCATGGGTCCTGGAGTGTGCGAATGTTCTGTACTCCTCGAGATAACTTCCGGTCTAATATCTGATTGAAGTTCGTTCTCAGACTCCGAGATTGAACCAGATTCACCTTCAGAGCTATCGCACTTATCTGGAGGGAACTTTCTCAAATACGCCTTTATGGATTCGTTGGGGTACTCAGTTGAGACCCAATCTATCCACTTGTTCAGGTCCTCAACCATGGTCTTATCCTTTTCAACGGCAAACACACATGTATGCCGAAGGTAACACTCCTTCAAGACGGACCCCCTAGTGCAGTAGTCAAAAACCCACGCATCACTGTGAGGACCCCTGATCAAGTTGACGATGCTCCGTGCCGCTTGACTTGTAATGTTTGGATAACGTACATTGCCGAATACACTCATACCTATCGGTGTATCGGATGGAGGTTCAGGGCCGTTGGAGTGCAAACAGATGCCTGGCCAGTCATTTGGAAGCTTGAAATTGTTTGGCGCATTCCTAACAACCAAGTGAACAACGGTATCAATGCACTTGGGATTAGCATCGTTCATATAAAATCCTGTCCAACGATGTCTATTCTTCTTGGCGAAGGCGAAGGCAAAAGTATCGGTGACATGAGCAAGAATCAAGAAATAAATACCTGAAAAAGTAGGTATCAGTGAAGAGCGCAAGCATGAATTCAATAATAAATACCTTCTATGTATATGCTTGCACGGCTAAGTTTCTCCACCAGATCCTCTAGTGCCCTATCTGTCGAAAGATTTTTTGACACCCGCCGATCCATCACGAACAATTGAAACGGTTTCCTACAAGCAGTGATGTTACCCCATAAAGTCTCCGAATCTAACAACAAACATCTGTAGGGCTTGTCGTGATTCGTAGCATCCTCCTTTATAAGGTTCAATTCGGTTCTCCGCTGCTGAAGGACTGCCATAAGAGAAGGCGTCATCCCAATGTTCTCCTTTTTGGCGTTGGCGTGCAATAGATTCTTGCCTAGATCTTCCGATTGGTTCACCCATTCGACAAGCATATCATCGTTCGTCACATGCAAATATTTGCTGACCTCTTCATATGTTGAAGTCGAGGTCCAACCCAGTTTGTGGCAGTGTATTCCCAACCACTCCTTGAAATGCCTGACCGTCTTCAACTCCATTGCCTTGAGATGAAAAGGAGAGGTTGGGCTGCTGTTATTAATTTGTAGTTTGCCATCGATCACCAAATCAGCCAAGACTTCCATCTCCTCCATCGTTGTTCCATTTAAAGGCTTCAACCATGTGAGCTTGAAATCGTTGTCTACATCCTTTGTAGATTGAACAGACTTAGCCTTCGGCGTCTTACTGGGTTTCTTTGCAGACTTTTCTGAGGGCTCCCCTTCACTTGTCTGCTTCTTCTTCAGTGTTCCTTTTGAAAAGGATTCCATAATCCCCAACCATTTGGCAAAGATCCTATCTTCGGGGCAAGAAATCAACATCATCAGAAAGGATGTTTCCTTCCCGCCCACCTGGGCAAAATCAACTGCTGCAATTTCTTCAACTCTCTGAGGAAAAAGACAGATTAATATACCGGCGAGATAAATCCCGCCCAAACAATTTGCTTACCCGGTATTCCGCAGATTGTGTATTCCCTGCGGTAGCTCTTTGTGGTCGCTGAAGAGATTCCCACACGGCTCGCGTGTGTTTAAACTTCTCCCATATTTTGCTGTTGTAGTGGTTGGTGTCGGCAGCGTCCCATTCCGCCGATAACTTATGGTACTGCTCGATTGTGAGATTCGGCTTAGCTAAAAACGCCGATCTTTTTGTCAGCTTCTCACGGGTATGCTCGGAAAGTTTTGTTGCCATCGTTCCTTTGTTGTGTTCATCGAGAAGTCGTTGGGCTGCCGTTATTGTGTGCTGGCCACTAATGATGTAGTACTTGATAGATTTTTATTCTCCGTCTGAATCTTCATGAGTTGTTCTGGTGTTGTGATCCAGACTTTGTCAGCGCCCTTCCTTCTTTCATAGTATGGACACAAAACAGCATTATGTGGAACGGTATAAGAATTGTCGTCCTTCATCTTCTCCATGAGCTCAGCTACACGTTCCTGGTTGAGTGGCCTGTAATTGAAGTTTGGGTTGACGCTGCAATATTTAACCCTACAAGGATAAATCTTATCATCCAACATCATTTCCTTGTGACTTATTGCAGCATGAGATGCCACAGGTGCAGCTGACAAAACGATTGATGATTTTCTTTTGCGATCCGAATCAACATGTGTGATCCCCGACTGCAGCTGTTCTAGTGTTCTCGGCACACTCTTCCAGCTCCCGAAGCTTCCTAAGCAAATTGAACGTGATCTGTAGAGAACCTGAGACCGAGCCACCTTCTCAATCTCCCTTATGATGTCGCTGTGTTCTTCTTCAATGTGAAGAGGGAAGATTGCTCCACTTGCTGATTTTCTGTATTGTGAAGCAATATCTCCTGACAATACACCTACTCGATGAGTCTGAAGATCTTCGAAGTAGACATCCAGATGGATCCCCTCCATAGATGGGCTTTCGTTGAGTTGAAGAGAACTCCAAGGTCAACATCATTAGTGAACACGTGAACGTCATTATCCACAAGTCGACAAAACCACCCGAGATTAATGTTGTAACTGACGACCTCTGGATCCGAGAACGTGACATTGGATGGAACAAGGCATATCTGTCGAGATCGTCCAATCTGGGTTCGCAGCCTGCTTTCGGGTGCTTGACTAGCGAATCTACTTTCCATTGTTTTGCTTGTCCATGAGATGTGACAGAGGTTAATTTGACAGCAACCATGGTTGCTCCAATGCGCTTCCCATTTATCTTAAAATATGGCCAAGTTGATTCCAGAATCCCCCTGCCATCTCTTCTCCTGCTCTTGTCTTTAATGTCACCTCAATTCCACATCTGAATACAAAAATGATTAGTTCAAGTATCCGAGTATAACAGATTTTATTTTAATTCTTACCCAGAATTTGACGACGACTCCATACTAATGACTCGATCTCCTTGTTTGATCAAATCGTCCTTCTGCAAAATAATACACTATGAAACAAATCATTAAAAACGCACACACACTTGAATAAACCCGAATATACAAAAATAATACACAGAGAGAAGTAGACGTAATTAACTGTCCGAAGCTCACATTTGTTAGTGCAAAAGAAAGATAACATTTCGTTTTAGAACCACCACAAATGTGAGCTCTGGACAGTTTTACATAGATTCCTAGCTTTTACTCGAAATATTATGATAAGATGATAAAAGTAAATAAAATGAGATATGCAACTTATATATACTAATACACATATATATATATCATTAATCTCACATGAAGGAGGTGCGGCAGGATTAATCCGCCACCTTTCTGGAGGCCTTGAAGGGAGTGCGGAATTAATCTCGGTCTCAGAGAGAACTGGGCAGGATTTATTTCTCAACACCCCTTCAGTGATGTCACGTTCCAGGGATTTGAACCCCCTACCTCTGGAGTAATAGGCGTGACTTTGGACCAAAAGGCCACATTGATCAGGAATGACCTAGGTCAACAAAAACCTAGGCAATTCGTAATAGGGTTGGGGGCCTAGTATGTGTTGACACCTTGGCCCGGGCTAGTGGTCATTCTGACCTCCCCTGGCCTACTGGTATCCCCAGTAGTTCCACCCGAGAAAGGGGCCGAGGGGGAGGTGGTGTCACGACACACGTACTAGGTCTGGAGCGTGGTTAGGTGTCATCCTGATCAATGTGGCCTTTTGGTCCAAAGTCACGCCTACTACTCCAGAGGTAGGGGTTTCAAATCCCTGGAACGTGACAAGTGACTCCAGAAAAGGAGGCGGGATTAATCTCGCCCTTCCCCACCATGTAAGGGATGGTTAAATGAATCTCGCCACCCTTCCCAGTCCCCCTCCATTGGTATGTTGTAAACCTTCTACGTCTCAGACGAACGTTTGGGATTGGTCCAACTCACCATGGCGGCGGGATAAATCCCGCCCGATTCCGCGCATGGCATGCATACACGGCGAGATTAATCCGGCCCACCATGTAAGGGATGGTGAAATTAATCCCCCACCCTTCTCTGTTCCCTCCATTGGTATTTTGGTAAACCTTCTCCGTCTCAGACAGAGTTAGTTGGGATTGATTCAACATACCAATGGAGGAAAAAGGGTGGCGGGATTAATCCCGCACCGGGCAATGAAGGTTCGGAGAAGATTAATCCGCCGCCTCTCGTAAATCATGCGCTCACACTATATATTGGCTGCGGCATTTTGAAAGGGATGGGTGGGGGCGGGATTAATCCCGCCGCTTATATCCTGCGAAAGTGCCTGAGCGGCGGGATTAATCCCACCGCCCTCCGCGAAGGCATGAGCATGGGGCGGGATTAATTCCGCCGTTCATGTCCTACGTGAATTTCCTGGGCGGCGGGATTAATCCCGCCGCCTTACGCACAGGACATGTCATGCAAGCTCTTCGGTTAGCCTTCCGTGCAGGATCTTTCATGCAGGCTCTTCGGTTAGCCTCATGAGCGGCGGGATTATCCCGCCGCCCATCCCCTATAAATGCCCTGCGCGGAATCCGCCGGGATTAATCCCGCCATTAGGGCCTTCACACAGGCCATTGCCGGCGAGATAAATCCCGTCGCATTCTCGCAGGGCATGGGTGAGCGGCGGGATTAATCCCGCCGCTCTTCGGTTTGTCCTAGAGCGGCGGGATTAATCCCGCCGCCCATAGCCTGCGTGAAGGGCCTCGGCGGCGGGATTAATCCGCCACCATGGCCCCAACCATATAGCGGCGGGATTAATCCCGCCGCTCGGGGCTTAGCGTGTGTGCGAGAGAAAAAATTAATAAATAAAAAAATTATACAGATAAAAACACACATATATATATGTGTGTATATATATATATATATATATATATATATTATATATATATATAATATAATATATATGTATGTTGTATGTATGTATGTATAGGAGTGTACGTGTGTGTGCAAGAGATAAATAAATAAATAAAATTATACAGTACTGGTACAATATATGTGTGTACATAGGTATATATATGTGTGTATATGTATATCGTGTGTATGCGTGTGAGTGAAACAAATAAAATCAACAAACAACACACACACACACATTATATACAGGAGTGTGCGTGTGTGTGCGAAAAATAAAACTAATAAATAAATAAAATTATACAGATAAACACACACATATATATGTGTGTATATAGATATATAACCCATAGAGAAAGAGAGAGAGTCTGTGAATATATAAACTAGTGTTGTATACTATTTGTTAATATGCATTGATTATTATATATATATATATATATGTAAAGCAGTGTGCGTGTGTGTGGGAGAGATAGATCAATAAAAAAATTATATAGATACTGGTACACATAATATATGTATGTATATATGTATATAGGTTATATATATGTGTATATGTATATTGTGTGTATGCGTGTGTGAGCGAAACAATAAAATCATACACAACACACACACACACATATATATACACAGGAGTGTGCGTGTGTGTGCGAGAGATAAAACTAATAAATAAATAAAATTATACAGATAACACACACATATATATATGTGTGTATATAGATATATAACCCATATGAATATATAAGCATATATATAAACTAGTGTTGTATACTATTGTTAATATGCATTGTTATATATATATATATATATATATATATTATATATATATATATATATATATATATATGTAAAGCAGTGTGCGTGTGTGTGGGAGAGATATTCAATAAAAACAAATTTATAGATACTGGTACACATAAAATTATACGCACACTCCTATACATATATACATACATATACACACACACACACACACACACAGATCTCACCTGTGTGCACAGCCGCCGCCGCCGATTTCACAGCCGCCGCCTCTTGAAACCCTAAGAATATACCTAAACCCTAAAGGAATTAAATATATATATTAACCCTAATAAATATTCCTTCTGAAATATACTTAAACCCTAAAAAGAATAAAATATAGATTCGCCCTAAATATTCTTTCATTATATTATTAGCGCGTGCGTGTGCGTGGGTGTATCACATACACCCCAAAAATATAAATCATGCAGGGATTTAACATGTGTGTGTCCATGAGAGTGTTAAAGTTTCATGTGTATCAATACATACATACACATTGCATATATTAATACACATAATATACATACACACGTGTATACACACAGACATACATATTACATGGGTTTAGGGTTTAGGGTTTTGGATTTAGGATGGATCATGCATGGTGTGTATGTATGAGAGAAGAGAGAGTGTTGAAAAATTATTTTTGTACACATTGCATATATTAGTACACATATATACTTACACATATTATACACAGATATACATACATAGTATATGAGAGAGAGACAGTACATATTATGGATCATGCATGGTGTGTATTATACACACAGACATACATACATATTAGTACATAATATTAGAGAGACCGAGTACATTATAGATCATGCATGGTGTGTATGTTTGAGAGAAGAGAGACAGTACATATTAACATGGATCATGCATGGTGTGTATGTATGAGAGAGAGAAGTACACATATATACATACAGAGTACACATATATACATACACACGTGTATACACACAGACATACATACATATTACATGAGTAAATTCATTGTGTTACATATTAGGGTTTAGGGTTTAGGGTTTAGGATGGATCATGCATGGTGTGAAGAGAGAGTGTTGAAAAATTATTTTTGTACACACATGTATACACAGGGTTTAGGGTTTAGGGTTTAGGGTTTGCTCCCAACAAGCTTAATATAAATATTACACATGTAAATTCAATGTGTTACATACACACAGATTGAGTACATATATCATACATGCGTTGAACATGATGTTTTCAATAAAGAAGCAACATATTTCTTCAGTTTGGTTTAGGGTTGTGCATGTGTGTGCATATGTGTTTTTGTAAGTTCTTGTAATGCGTGTGTAAATTTATGATTGTGTTTATATATGTGTGCAAAACAAACATCGAATAATTAAGAAAATAATATTAATAAACACACTATGAACATATTTTAAATTATACATAATAATATATGATTTTATCTAATATATAGCCATATATAGTTTTAATAATATATATTAATTTAATATTGATAAAAAGGTTTAACATTGAAATATTCTTGAAATAATAAGAAATTAATTGAGAAAATCCCATTAATATATACAAATGTAAATTAAGTACTCAAATAATTAACTAAATTAATTATCATAATCATGTTTAATATTGGAATATTCTTGGAATAATAAGAAAATAATAAAGAATATCCCATTAATATAAAGAAGATTAATTACTCAAGTAATTAAGGAAATGATATTAATATACACACTATGAACATATTTTAAATTATACATAATAATACATCATTTTATCTAATATATAGTCATATAGTTTTAATAATATATATTAATTTAATATTGATAATAAGGTTTAACACATGAATATTCTTGAAATAATAACAAATTAATTGAGAAAATCCCATTAATATATACAAATGTAGAATAATTACTGCAATAATTAAGAACAAGACTAATTTAATTATGATAATCAGGTTTAATATTAGAATATTCTTCAAATATTAATAAAATAATAAAGAATATCCCATTGATACTAGGAAATGAAAACTAAATACTCGAGTAATTAAGAAAATAATAATAATAAACAGACTATGAATATATTTTAAATGATACATAATAATATATCTTATTTATTGTATAAGTATATATTTATTATATATATATATATAATATAAATATACTTGAATACTAAGAATGTAGAATATAGTCTAAAATTTCGTAATATTAAACAGCTTGAATCACTTGAATAACATTAAATGCAATTTTAAAATACTCATTGGAACTGGAGAGTATATATGTCAGAGTGTCGGATATTTGTGTCAACTCATCTTAAATTTTATTTTCTGTTCTTTTTAAAAAATTTGAATTTCTGACATATGTATTGTCGGTCTGACATGTAAATTTGAAAATGCATTTAATTTCCCACTCAAATTCAGATCTGGTTCTTTCTCCGGCAAGGGTTTCTTCATTTCTGTATTTTTCACTCTTTAGATCTTCTTTTTTCTTCATAGTGATCATCTCAGGAGCGAGATTAAATTGGGTGCTATTCTTTATAGGAAAGCACGGCGCCTTCAGTGCTGTTTACAAGTAAGTATTATAAACAAATTTAAAAATACTTATAAAGATTCACTCTCTTACATTCTCTCTTAAAATTACAATTTAGGGGTTTAGGAATGCATTAGGATTATAATATATTCCGTTAGGGATTTATCCCGTTTAAATATCCTTTTAACTTAATATTCTAGGTTAACCGGGGCGGCGGGATTAATCCGGCCATTTCTTTTTCGCCTCTTCGAAGAGGTGGCGGGATTAATCCCGCCACCATCTCTCGGGCAATGCTTCTCCGCCACTGAAAAAGAGTGGCGGGATTAATCCGCCGATAACCTTCTCAACTGATGAAGAGTTACCAGAATTTATTAGAAAGAGTTGTCGGCGGGATTAATCCCGCCAACCATTTTAGGAGGCAGGGAAGGGGTGGCGGGATTAATCTCGCCACCACATCCCTGTTTTAAGGATTTGGGGACAGGATTTATCCCGAGATCTCTTTGAAATCATAGTTTTGGAGAGAGTTATGTGCGGGTTTAATCCCGCCACCCATTCCCCGTCGTAAGAATTGTGGGCGGGATTAATCCCGCCTTGGACTCCCGAGGAAGAGCGGCGGGATTAATCCCGCCGACTCTTCCGTCGGGGGAGTCCGGCGGGATTAATCCCGCCGACCGTTCCTCGTCGGAGGGATTCGTGGGCGGGATTAATCCCGCCCATCAGTTGTATTAATCAAACATGAGATATTATCTCTAAACATAATTATGTATTATTGCATATGCATATTATTAAGTAACCGTAATTCAGATTTCTTAGAAATATTGCATAAACAGATATCATAAATAATACAATTATTTATGTGCAGGACAATATGTTTAATACTGGAGATAAAGTATGTCTTCTTCGGAACAACGAGATAGTTGGCACTGGAACTGTGGAAGTTCGAGATAATAATGCATCATGTCACAATATTGCCCAAGGATCTTGTGTGTACGTATGGGTGAACACCATTTACAAGCATGTTGAGGTTCTGGGAATGGAATTTGAGGAGGGTTCTCCTGTATTGTGGAATTTGGATGAAGTCAAGGCTGACACAGAATATGCAGAGTCACAAACAAATAGTAGCACGAGTTTACCAGATGATGGCTTGCCTGCTGTGATGGATGAGGTGATTCTCTTTCTTCGTGAGATTGAAGTCGGAAGAGGCATCATCACAGCTATAAATCCAATGGAAGCAGTGTCAGAAGAGAAACTAGGGTCCGACTTCGTGGGTGTAGTTGTGACAGAGGTTTCACCTAATGGCACATTGTATCCTGGATCCCTCGTGAGGTGGCGAACATCTGAATTAAGACGGCAAGATGGTTCAACATATTCTGGGTTGGATTTCAATAATAACAACCCGGAAGAACAACTCATATTTGAAGAGGTTCCTTGCATTGGTCCTATTGTAAGAAAAAGGCGATTCATGGGTTGTAGATCTTCCCCTGCAAGTTTCAGCAAGAGGGTAAAGATGGATCCTACATCTTCCGAAAGTGTTACGAGCATTTCCACGATTGACTGTTGCAAGAAGAAGTGTTGTCAGATGGCAGACCGGAATGAAATTACCCAATGTAGACATGTCTTTCGTATGCTCACCCAAAAGCAAAGGCATGAGTTTGTATATGCTGCACTAACTGGGTGTATTGATGGAATGGCCTCGGACACAGGTTATCAGAGTACATCCATGGTATTTAATAAGGTGGCCATCTGCTTCAAAGCTTGGTACAGTATATACGGGATCCCAAAGACCACGTTCTACCGTCGGAGGGATGAGTGGCTAGATGGAGCGCGAACCTCAGTTCATGGGAACACTCGCTTGGTCAAAACCCGCTCTCACATCATGGCAGCCATAGAGATACTCAAGGCTTTTGTGGAAGCAAATGCAGACAGGATGCCTCACAAATGCCGAACCACAAATGCAGGGTCAGGGAAAATCTCAAGGTTTTGCCTTCAATCTACACTCAATTGAAGCTGTGTGAACATGTGAACAAGTGCCTCAGTTTGATGGGGCTCCAAGCAATCTGCACTGGTACCTTCAACAACATATGGAATACTCATTTTAAGGATGTGGAGATTGCAAAACACTCTAGCTTTTCCAAGTGTGACACTTGTACATCATTGAAGGCTGCAGAGGCTTGTGCAAAAACCTTGGTGGAGATCACTACCATTCAAAAGAAGATGGAGGCCCACATGATTGCACAACAAACTTGCCGGTCTCAGTACTATGCACACCGCATGCTTTCTGTGTCACGCCCATCAGAGTACCTGTGCTTGATCCATGACAAGATGGATCATTCAAAGACCAGCATTCCAAAGCTCTTTGCAACACCAAAGTGCCTTGGAAATGTCATGAAACTTCCGATTTCATTGACAGGTGTGCTAACACATGGACACGGTTGTGAGTCATATGGACACTTTTCACTTCCACATTGGTCTAGCGACTCCAATTTCACTATTGGGTCGTTAGCCATGTGTTTCAGAAACCTTGAAGCCCACTCACAGACAAGTCCTATCAGTGATCTCAAAGTGAAGAAACAACACCTTCAACCTTTACATAATGCTCTCATGAAACATCTGCACTTGAGGCTACTTGGGAATATGAGAGGCATTGTCAACAGCCTGCACAGAAAACAGATGGCCCTGTTGAGAGTTCTGGTTCAGTGGAGGGATCTAGCTCAAATAGTGTACATGTGTCCTCAACATCAAATAAGCTTCCTCGTCATTTGCTTTTACAGATGGATAATTGTGCAGGCGAGAACAAAAATAGGTAAATCATTTTACTTAAGGGTTTCTCAAGCTCATACTTACTTTTATTTTCTAGATATGTGCTAGCATACTTGTCAATGCTTGTTGCCAAAGGTGTGTTTGAAACAATCACGCTCAGTTTCTTATGGTTGGTCACACTCATGAAGATATTGATGCGTTCTTCAGCAAGGTCTCCAACTCTACAAAAAGGACAAGTGCACTTACCTTACCGCATATGATGAATCTTTTTGAAAATTGCATCTCCAAAAAAAGTTGTGCTTTGCTTGTGACTGAGGTGCCAGACTTCAAAAAATTTCTCAAGGAGTATATAAAAGAAGGGAGTGATTCTTTAGTTGGTCACCTTGTGCCGCTACAATTCTTTTTCTCCATACGAGATGGTATACCTATTATGCAGTACAAGTTACGGCCATCAGAGCAGGAGTGGTTACCGAAAGAGGGCTTAATGCTCTTCAAAAGTGGAGAGGATGGAAAGCCACTTCTCCCAGAAGGACAACCAGACCCTATTCCATTGAGTGCCCAGCTCAAGGAACAAGAGGTTATTATTGATGGCATCAAAAAATATGTGGCATGGGTTCAAAAATCGATGCCAAAGAATTCTGATAAGGCAACTGGTTACTCAGAACTATATAAGCATGTGGTCGACTATTGGGAGACTGTTGTTCGAGAGTTGGAAGGGCCTACTGTCACAAGTACAGAATTGCAACACCCTTTCTGGCCTAAAACAAGGTGGCGAGAGGAGATTGAAATGACATCACTGAGCATAGACGACATAGAAGCCAGTAGTGATGTGGAAGTGCAAACCCCACACTTTGTTGGACAAAGGAACCAAAAACCTAAAGCATACTTTGATTGCTGCAAGGATCTTCAAAAACTAATGATGGTTCTCATTACTCCAGATGCGTCATATAATCAGCCTATTTGGATGGGTCAAATTATCGACACACCTGAAGTAATCACAAAAAATAGTATTGTTAAGGTTGCATGGTTCAAACCACAAAAAAGGCGACACGAGAAGGAGAGCGAAAGATATAATGGATGCCTAGAGAAAACATGGTCTCCCAATCAAAAAGACCCAGCATGTTTTATAAATGTTAAATCCATTCGATATGGGTGGATGTCAAGAAGCGTTGATAAAGTCACGATTAACAAAACTGCAAGGGAATGTATGTTTTCTGAAGCTTAAAGCAATTACAAAATTATAAAATATCATATATTTAATATTCATAATTATTATAAACTCTTTAATAATAGTACCAAATTGTATACTTAACTATATAAATTTAAAAATGATATGGAAGATTGATATTATTATAGGATTTTATATATATTATTACTACTACAAATTTTTAATTAATAATGTTATATTTAAATATTAATATTTTAATAACAACATCAATATTTATATAATGTACCTCTTATGCTCTTCCTTAATTGTTATATTAGGCAATATATTATATAATTTAATACCTTCTATTTATAATGTTATTAATTTTTTTCAATGAATGCTATAATTTATTAAAGGGAATACAAAATAGAATATTCTAAAGAATATTTTTCAAACATATATTCTAAAGAATATTCCTTTAATATTAGAAAATGCTAATTAAATAGCTAAAATTGCTAATTATTAGGAAATGGGACTATAGCCATGCCCATTTTAGTTACAACTTGCATAAAGCTTATGTGAAATGTGCATCTTTGACTTTGAAAAAGATGCATATTCAAATATAAGAAGGAACACTCATTATAAAGGAAAGTGTGAAATGAATTTTCATTATAATGTATGTTTTCGAGAATGTAATTCAAAAAGTATACTATAATGTTGGACTAATAATAAGATGAAAAGTCAAGTATTAACATATGATAAATATGTTAAGTAGTTGGTTTAAAATTAACAATTAATTTAAATATTATTTGATTTCATAGTATTTCGATGATGCTAGTTACAAGTAATGTTAGGTGGAATAGTTTACCAAATAAGTATAATGTCAAACCTTAATTAATTATAAGCAAGCACTCTGTGTTCAAGTTAGCTAATTAGGCCAACTCATTTATAATTGTATCTTATATAGGAACATGAGAAGGAGATGGGATGATAATTATGGTAGTAGAGGAATTTAATATACATTCTTACTAATGCAATTTTGGGGTAGATGACATGATTTATTAGAAATAGAAATGTCGAAAACATACGTTTACATTTTTTATTTAATGAGTATAACAAGACTTGCATAATGAACGTGTTCGGCACACATTTGTGTATTTTTTTGTTAACTCTTTAAGCTTGAAATCTGTAACGTTGTTTGTACTATAGGGACCAATTAGCTTAAGCTCTTGAACAAAAATGATTCTTTGTTAGTAAGAGCATGAGTTAAGAGTCTCCACTCTATTCATCAAATTAAGTAAAGAAACTTGTTAAGTTAATAGATTTTGTTAAAGAATGTTGATAAATAAAAAATAATTGGGTCCCAGGGAGTCCATTATATACTAATTGCATATATCACTTGTGTGGACAAGGTTTTTATTAAGGCCCTAAGTATACGGATTCATAAATAAAAAATTTGCCCTTTTTAGTATATTTAAGGAAAATCAAATAATACATTTTAGCCTTATTTAGAACATTTATTGAAAAATGTTAATAATTTAAAAATAAATCAAATTATCTAAATATTCATCAACAAAAAAATTGAACAAATTTTTTTTCTTCGTTATTGGATAAATACTTTGAGTGTTCTAAAAAACATGTTAGAGAAGTTAATAAGATCACACTGATTAAATAAACAAGCATATTGTCAAGCAAATCATATGTCCACCAGCTAACATTTGATCATGCGTCCAGCTTGCTGCTTTCTTTTGAGCATGGCTTGTAATAAGCCATGTTGATCTCCACTTCATAGCTTGGAACATCTTCAAGATCCATATGATTTCTTAGCTCTCTCCCAAGCATTGCCACTTTATCCCCGCATACTTAACACTCTGCCTATATACCAAACCTTTTTTGTTCTTTGAACAATTGAATGCCTGCCCCTGCCTCTGCCTCTTCCAATCGCTTGCCTTGGCTGCTATATGACTTTCTCAAACCAAACCAAGTTGTTTGATCCAATGCCTAAAGTTGCAAACCAAGTAGTTTGATTCAATGTCTAAAGTTGTTGAAGCATTTAAGTTGATTCTTCGTAGTTAATTTGGAGTTTATACCAATGCCTCCTTGTATATTGTTGAACACCTCACTAGATTGTGTTGATTTCCTTTATTAAGCACCAGATTGACCGGATTGACAAAAATTGGTGCAACTGAAATCCTAACTTGTACATTAGTATACAAAAGCTTAATTAAATTTATGATTTTAAAACAAGATAAATAAACGTTAATAGTAATGTATTTGTATATTAATAATGTTTTAGTAATGAATAATATATATATATATATATATATATATATTAAAATACTCACTACCCGTACTTCATTTCACTATGCCTTTTTTAGGAAATATAGTTGTTTTAGTGAAAGAGTGAATACATAGAACCAAGGACAAAGTTATAAATGCAAATGACAAAAACATAAGATCAAGTTATACGCATCTGCAAAAAAATAAGGTACGTACACAATATGTATAAAAATAAAATATTAAATAAAATTAATAATGGAATAAATGTGTATAACTTTTGAATCATACATACTTTTTGAAGACAAGAAGGTTGGAGAACGGGGAACTTGAATCTACGCGAGAGTTGAGTAACGAAGACTTGGGTGCAGACGTGATGCAATTGATCTTGAGAAAACTTCCCAGTTTAGATCGCTACAGGCTGTATTCCATGATGACCAGTGACGCGAGGAATTATGTCAACTTGTGTCTTCCACTAATGCTGTATATGTCAACTTGTATCTTCCACCGATGCTGTATATGATGTATAATGCTGAAGGGAGAGTAATATGCAAAGAAGAAGGATTCAAACCGACTACTATGATCTTGCTCTACTGTCTTGGACTCCCATAACTGGGAACAATCCGGAGTGGTTTGTATGGACATCAAGGGGTGACCTTGTTGCCGCTGTAACAGAAACCAAAAAGCATGTAACCATAATGAATTTTACAACAGGGTGTGTAACGAAGATTCACATGTCTCGGCTGATTAAGAAGGCGAGTCTGCTGAACATAGTCCTTGAACACAGTGATCGGGTTGGAGGTTACAAAGTCATGGTCATCGAGGAATCTGCCCACTCTACTTTCCACATTTACTCGTCCGAGACAAGGACATGGAGTAAGAACACATTGCCAACTGATGAGGAATGTTTGAGGTGGCATGCTTTAGAAAATGGATTTCTCTATGGCTCCGTTGTATTTCGCGATAGGCTTTGTCTCCGTGAAGTAAACACACGATCGGAACCATGGTCACGTCCTTTTCATAGTGAAGGACTTATATTATACTGTAGGTTAGCAGGGGATGATAAATTTGGGATAGAGATTGTGAGGCCTATCGTTTTCTTGGATCTTAGCATTTACTAGAACTTTTATTCTCCTTATGGTATTGACCTCTTTGAGAGGGATGGTACAAACAGAGAGTGGTTTGTTGTTTCTACCTTGCCTTCACAACATATCATGCAACTCTCTTTAGAATTCGTTGCGAAAATCATCTTCATAGAATGATTGCAATTGTAGCATTTCGACGAGGGAATAAGGTTGGACTGGCATGGAAATCTAATGCGGTGGTATACGACTTAGATATTGATAACTGGGCATGAAGATGGTTTGTACAATTACGCATTTGAGCGTGTACTTCCTGTATCTCCTTCTCTAGCAATACCTTAACCTCTATCAGGGCAGACAATTTACAGTGAATAATCAATGCCCTCTTAGTTTATCACTCATCTTTAAAATGTTATCAAATTAAAATAACTGATGATAGACAGTTAAAACTACTGCCTAGAAGAACATACTCTCTACATTTAAGAGATATCCATGTACATTCTCCTGCATTAGAAATCAGTATATATATAATGTTTAACAATCAACAGATATCAACATAAAATACTGTGAAGAGTGAAATGATACATATATATGACCTTTGAGAGTATCTTTAGGTGTGCATGCGTGATAATATAACCACATATATAAAGAGAGATATAATTTACTGTATATGGCCAAACGAGATCGTACACACGCACATCTACCGTTGTATATAACGTGCGTGGTGTGTGTATCTGTATGTGTGTAACCATGACTAGATTGATTCCTTACAAATATAAGCTGATTAATATTCTGTATATCAATGGTACTGATACAAATTATTTATCTACACATATAATTATATTTATTTATAATTATGCAATTTAATTTGCATATAGATAAAACACACACACAGCACGCTAGAAAAACACCTGTTTGAAAACCATGTCGAGTGGGCGATTTCAGATTTTTTTAAGAAAACACCTAGAGCTTTTAAAAAAAGCCAGTCACACTTTTCTTAAGGCTGACTTTGATTGACATATAAAAACTATTGGTGTTTTTAAATTTTTTTACTATTTAGTTTTATATCTAGTTGTTTAGTGATTTATATATAAAATTATAATTTGTATTGCATTAAGCAATCTGTTTTCTATATGATTTATGAAAATTTTATTATGCTTTTAATTACTTATTTTGTTATCTTTTTTTATCAGAATTTTTAATTAAATATTCAACTATTCGATCATTTTATACGTATTTATTTTAATTTAACTTTTCAATTTATGCTAATTAAATCTTAAAATCTTCATTCTACTTTTTATGTAGATTTATTATGTTCATATGTAAAATTATATATTTTATGTCATTATTTTAACAAATAATGTGCCTTTTATTGGCCATTTTTGTTCATGTTTATTATTTTTAAATTTCCTTTTATCACTATAACCTAATTTATAATCAACATATATATTAAATAGTATACAATATGTATATTTATTAAAGATCTTATAACCTATTAGCACACACACACACACACTTATATCTACTATTAAATAACACACCCAAACACTTCCAATGTTAATTAAAAGTTATGACTTTTTTTCTTCTTAAAGTTATAATTATTTTTCTTAATAAAGTACAATATTAATGAAATTAAGTTAATTACTAAAACAGCTATAGTTTAAAAACTAGTTAAGTTTTTTTTTTAAATTAATTAAGTTGTGTATTCTCATGAACCTTAATTTAATATATATTGCTATAGTTTTCTTGCTTCAAAATTGAGTTTATAATTTATATTATAAAGTGATAAAAAAAGGTTAAATCCATGTTCCACTTCTTTACCTCTTCCACTGGTTAGGCTCAGTTATTTAGCATATGTAATTAAGAAAAGAAAGAAAATAAAAACAAGGCTTTTATAATGGTGTTTTGTTTTTTTTTTAATTCAATTTGGTGAATTTGGAAGAGCTATTAGAGGCCAAAGGTCATGCGAAAGCTGTGATTTTATATAAAATAACATTTGTATTACTAAATAATAAACATAATTTCCATAACTTGTTCTATTGAATTGTTGAAACATATATCATTCAATATATTTTTAAGTGTGTCACAACTCAAGTTAATCACGACCGTTGAAGGAGCAATGAAAATGACATTCAATGGAATAGAGTTTCCTCACACAAAGTAGTGTATGAATTTTCACTAAAGGTAATATAATTTTTAAACAAAATAAATAAAATATAACAATGGATTCATATGATAAAAAATCATACAATCATTTATAACATATACACACACATACACACTCACAATGTGCAGGGATGCTAAAAAATACTATGATTACTAATTTATTAATATATTAATGGTTCTTTATCTTATTAAATCACAAAATTGTGATATTATTATAAAAATAATAATAATAAATGGAATTAAAGATTCTTTTGGTTATAATTTATGTTTTAGTCAGTAAATTTCATATATACTGCATTAAACCTATAAATGTTTATATTATTATTATTATGGATATTTGATAAATCATTTATAATAGTACCAATTAAATCTAATTTCAATATACTTAATTAATAAAATTTTAATTTTAAATAAAATGAATCAATCACACAATCCATTGTGTTAAAAACGAAATAATAATTATTAAATTAGATTATTCAATGAAAATAGTTTAATGCTGTAATATGTAATTCGTAACACACGTAGCAGAACATCGCGAGAGTATAAAAGAAAATGTGTAAATTCAGTGTTTGATATGTGACATGGTTTATAATGTAATTTATCGATGGCTTAGATGAGTTCTTCTCCACGTATTAAACGAGCTGATTGCATTTTCCAAAATAAAATAAAAAAATATAATAAAGTATTACTTTGTGACTCTTCTATGTAACTTATCACATAACATTATGATAATGATGAATTTCAGATTATACTAAATTTTGCACATTTCATACACATACACACGTACATACGCTATATGTGAATACGTATTCACTAATGTTTTAAAAACGTATTCAACACGTTTGAATATGCATAATTTTAAGCTTAACCTGAAATAAACTTGTATATGTGATAATTATATAAATATATGTTCAACATTACCTAGTATTTTCTTCGTATATACATAACATTATATACAATCTAATACTTTAGAACTATCTCATCTTTACCTTATCTTAGTACGAATAGAATTTCTACACATTTTTAAATAGTGGACATATAATATTATATATACGTGTGTGTGCGCGCGGCGCGTTATATGTGTGTATAAATAGTTTTAAACAGTACATATGTATATACCATTGATGAAGACACTTCATGCATTGATAATAAATAATAATCAACTTATATTTATAAAAAATTACTCTCACACACATACACATATACACACGCACGCACGTTTATACACGGTAGAATGTGCGTGTAATCTCCTTTGTCCATATACATTATATTCTCTCTCTCTATATATATATCACAACGTGCCTAAATACTTTCAAAGGTAATAATGATTTCACTCTTCAAATATGATTAAACTATTGCCTAGAAGAACACTCTCTACACTTAAGAGATATCCATGTACATTCTCCTGCATTAGGAATTTGTGTATAAGGGATATGTCATTAATCAATTATATGATGTTTTACTCTTCTTCAGATGAGTGATAAACTAAGGTACTAGAAGAAGGTTTCTTATTCACTGCAAATTGCTGTCAATAGAGCTTAAGGTATTGCTAGAGAAGGAGATACAGGAAGTGCAAGCTCAAATTCGTAATTGTACAAACCATCTTCATGGATAAATTCCCAGCAATCAGTATCTAAGTCGTATACCACCGCATCATTAGATTTCCATGCCAGTCCAACCTTATTCCCTCGTTGAAATGCTACAACCGCAACCATTCGAAGGTGAAAATCCATGCGGAACGAATTCTAATAAAGAGTTGCATGATATGTTGTGAAGGCAAGGTAGAAAGAACAAACCATTCTCTGTTTGTAACATCCCATTCAAAGAGGTCAATACCATAAGGAGAAATGGAAGTTCTAGCAAATGCTAAGATCCTACCTTCTAAGAAAACGATAGGCCTCACAATCTCTATCCCAAATTTATCATCTTCTGTTAACCTACAGTAGTATATAAGTCTTTCACTATGCAAAGGACGTGACCATGGTTCCGATCGCGTGTTTACTATATGGAGACAAAGCCTACCGCCGCATACAATGGAGCCATAAAGAAATCCATTTTCTAAAGCATGCCACCTCAAATAAGCTCATTTGGCAATGTGTTCTTATCCATGTCCTGGTCTCAGACGAGTAAATGTGAAAAGTAGAGCGGGCAGATTCCTCGATGACCATGAGTTTGTAAATCTTCAGACCGGTCACCGGTCTAAGGACTATCCAAAAAACACACCTTCTTCCTCACAAACCGAGGCATGTCAAGCTTTGCTACCCACCTTGTTGTGAGATTCATTACGACTACATACTTCCTGGTTTCTGTTAAGGCGGCTACAAGACCACCCCTTGATGTCCATACAAACCAATTCCGACTGTATCCCCATTCGTTCCTCGGAGTCATGGCCAGTGGAGCAAGATCTATAGTAGTTGGTTCGAATCCTTCTTCTCACAAATTACTCTCCCTTCAACATTATATATCATATAGAGCATTGGTGGAAGACACAAGTTGACATAATTCCTCACATCACTGGTCAGCATGGAATACAGATTGTAACGATCTACACAGGGAAGTTTTCTCAAGATCAACTGTATCACATCTGCACCCAAATCTTCGATACTCAACTTTCGTGTAGATTCGAGTTCCCCTTCTCCTTATTAACCTTCCTGGCTTTAAGGAATTTGAGGAGCCCCTGAATTTTTTTATTGTCCCTCTTATGCTCTATGGACCTTATCATGCATATAGTATTTGAAAAGACCATACTGCTTGCTCGATGAAAACCCTAAGGAAGCCCTACCTTTTATAA
Organism: Selaginella tamariscina; assembly: GCA_003024785.1. Lineage (NCBI taxonomy): Eukaryota > Viridiplantae > Streptophyta > Lycopodiopsida > Selaginellales > Selaginellaceae > Selaginella > Selaginella tamariscina. Next base: position 796,781 of record PUQB01000042.1, read on the forward strand.
ATACAACTAGAATATTATATTAGGATAAGTCCTCTCGACTGCCTTATTGAAGCTGTGCATATAATGCAAGACAGATCAGTGTGCAGCGTGGTTACAACGTGCTGTATTCGAAGACGGTCTACATGATAGGCTTTATTCTTACTTACCACCAAAAATACCGCAAAAGACCGCTCTATACACTTGTGTTGGGTTGAAAAGAAATTGATCAATATTCTTTTTCTATAAAAAAAAAAAAGGTGAATAGATTGAAAGAGAGGACTCGTATTGATATGTTTTGTTACTGATGTGAATATAATTATTTATTTTATTAACTTTTAATTAAGGTTGTTACGCGCTCGAAAAATCTGAGCGTGAGCGTGGTTTGTTGTCATCTCCAACGATGAGGAAACCGCTCTCGTTAAGAGACACAGCATACTGGTGACCCTCCATGGTACCAAGAAGATGTCCGAGTGGTTTGACCTCACATACGAAGTCGATGTTGTAGTGTTGGACAACAGCGATGGCATCACATGTTTTCTTCATATCTATGATGATTGAATTGCAGGCCTCCCGTCCCTCAGATGATCAACGTTCAGACTGAGGAGGATCTGAGCATCACCATCAGGGGCACAGCCTCCGGGCTGCAATAGCGCACCTCGCTGCGTACGATGTGGCACGCCGCAACAAATTGAATGTCACCAGAAACTACGTCTCTTTTTTTTTAACGTTTACAATTCAGCCCCCCTTTGTATTAGTGGCAATGAATTAAAATTTAGTTAAAAACCAAAAAAAGCATATATTTTAAAAATTATATATTTTAAATCATGTAATTTATATCTTTAAAATGCATATAAAATCATTAAAATAATTGACTTAATTAACATTGATTGTGAAAAACTAGTCATCTCCTTCCTCATTTTGGTTCTATGCATATGTCAAGAACAAGGTGGAGAACCTTGTGAATAGTACAACTATACTTCCACCAACCGTCCACAGTCCATATGTTGATGCAGGAATCCAGTACTACATCACTCCGCCACCACCCATGCCAGACGCGGTCCACAATCCGTATGTTAATGCAGGAATCCAGTACTACATCACTCTGCCACCACCCATGCCAGACGGCGGTCCACAGTCCACATGTTAAGCAGGAATCTAGTACTACACTCCGCCACCACCCATGCCAGATGGCGGCTTTGCAAAACCTGTGTGGGTGAAAATGAAGACCTTGTTGAGAACCATGGCCTAAAACCTACAAGTGACTTGTTAGGAAGGTCCAGCTATATCTTGTGGCCAACTCAGACCAACACTCACCGTTGTTCACTCTAGTCATAGCAAAGCGGACCACACAAGATTAAGACATTAAGCTACATGCACATCATCCCGTGGGAGTTAACGGATGATCTAGAGGAGCACTCTTAGTCCTTCTCTATCGGGGTGAAGCACAACCATGACAAGCCCAGTCATGACAGGCCTTACATTTCTAATCCCTCAAGGATCTAAGCCCATTATTTCCCCTTCACACTAGCAATCCCCCAAAGATCCTAGACTAACTACTTCCCTTCTTTATCGGGTGAATCACAACCATGATAGGCCTCACATTGACAATTCCTTAATCATCCCAGGCCTACTACTTCCCCTTCTTTATCTTCTTCTTTATCGGGCACATCCATGATAGGTCTTATAATACAATCCCCCAAGTATCTCATGCTCATTATTTCCCTTTATACTGGCAATTCCCTAAGGATCTTAGACCTACTACTTCCCTTCACATTGGCAATCCCCCCAAGGATCCCAAGACTACTATTTCCCCTTCACATTGGCAATCCTCTAAGTATCCCAAGCTCACTACTTGCCTTCATTATCGAGTGAACACATGAGACCTACCTACAAGTGATAAGAAACAACTCGAGGCCTACCCACCAATGATGAGAAATTACATCATTATGGTAAATAATGAAACGATTTTGTTTAATGAGGCCAACCCATCAACATTGAAACAACATCATTGTGGTACGACCAAGACGATTTTGTTTTGTGAGGCCAAATCACCAATGAAAATAACATCATTGTGGTAGACGACAAGACGATTGGTCTTGTGAGGCCAACCCACCAGTAATGAAAATAACATCATTGTGGTAGATGACTAGACAATTTGGTCTAGTGAGGCCAACCCATAGTGATGAAAAACAACATCATTATGGTAAATGACTAAATGATTTAGTCTGGTGAGGCCAACCCACCAGTGATGAGAAATAACATCATTCTGGGTAAGAATGAGATAATGAGCCTAACCCATTAGTGATGAAAAACAACATTATTATGTAGATGACCACACTGATGAGAAATAGCATATTGTGGTAAACAATGGACAATGAGGCCAACCATAAGTGATGAGAATAACCTGCTCACTTGGGGTATGACATACACAATTCATCCTTGATGAAAATTGAGCTCAAATCAGCCTCACTACTAAGTGTTACAGTACTATTTCTCCCTTTAACCTAAGTCAAATGATTCCACTAAATAAGAACTGTTACAACCTGTTCCTCTTCTAAGTTTGCATTTTCCATGAGTTATGGGTAGTTGCATGCCAGTGCCCATGCATCCAACAAAGCTTGCACTAATCACGATCGATCTACCTTCCTCTACCACGCCCTCTAGCTCCTCCAAGTCACCCATTTTCAATGTGTTCTCCATTGTTTGCATCCCCAAGTGTAGTGCCACCATGTCCTAGAGCCACCATGTTGCATTTCATGTCCTCTTTCACATCCACCTCCCAAAGTAGCACCACGAATGAGCATGGCTTGCTGAAGTTCATGTTCACCATGTTCCTGATGAAGGATCATTTGTTGATTAGGCAAAGTGAAGCTTGTTCAAAACTTAAGTTCTCATGAAGAAGCATTCCTCAATGTTGAACCCAACTCGCTAGGAGTGACTTGCATAATTGCAATTTTTGCATTATTTATGGCACTACGTGTTCAAGACCATAACTTTGCGAGATCACATAGTATTCGATATGCACATGCATGTCAACACCTTCTCCTCGTACTTACAATTTGTTAGCTTGGTGTAGAGGCACATCATTTTAGCATCTGATTTCTTGACATAGGTGTTTTCCAGCCACCCTCATAGCTTTTGTGCACCCTCGCTCGTATTTGCCTTAAGTAAGACATTCCGTGCTAAAAAACAGAAATGCAGCCTCGTGCACACTCGTCTCCAATCTACCACTCCTAATGCAGCTTTATCGCTTCACCATGCTCTTGATTGCTAGCTCAACATCCTTACCACTAACGATCCCATACACCCATGGTACAACAACCACACCTCCATGTGATGCTTCCCCAATGCAAAGTCTTTGCCTAGACAACAAAGGGTTTGACTGTGGCTTCCATCGCCATCGCAGCACCCGTGCTAGACCTAGATCTATATTCACACTTAAGCTGCCTTTACCCTTGAATGCTTGAGCTTACCGCTTCTCGCCGTTGTGGGTCTGATACCATGTTGTAAATTAGGAGTGAATAACAGGGTTTGCAAAACTCGGAAACACTTTTTTTTCGGCCACAATTGAAAATCTACTAGTTAAGTCTAAATTACATGAAAAATAATTTTGATAATTTAAAATTAATTTTAAGAAAACAACCAGTTCAAGTTCCATGGCCCCAAAAATAACTTTAGCTCCAAAGGAATATTCTTAGTATATTTGCTACTTGTCTAACTACTAGAATATTCACTTAAAAATATTTATGAATATTCTCTGAACATTAACTCACGACTACTACTGCTCTTTGGAGAAAAACATGTTCGGTATTGTTTCTTCCTTGTGAGAAAAATGGAGAAGGGAAAGCAAAAAAAAAGGAAAGCGGGAGTGCTTGATGCTTATTTGGTTAAAGAGCAGGAAGAGCAAGATGATTAAGATGATCAAGAAGAAGTGAATTAGAATAATTTAACAAGAATAGAGCAAAGCAAATTAGAAAATGCAAGGAAGTTGTGGAAAAGTGAGTGGCAAATATAGTATAATTAGTTAAGATTCGATCATGATATTGTAAAGGTTTCTGTAAGATTTGTGAAGTTGACCCACAATGTAGAAGTAGAGGATCTATGAATTTAAAAACCTCTTCATTCAAGGATCATGCTAGGAGTATTGCCCATAGACATTTGCTACTAAGTTGAGGGGATCATGTTCATTGCACAGAGCCTACAAACAAAACCAAAAAAATCTAGATTGATAAAATGTTAATAATGTTTAAAGCAACTTGTTTTATTACAAAAGAAGATCTATCCTATAGTAAGTATTCTTCATTGTTGAAGCTCACAAAGAAATCTAATTATGATATTCCAAGCATTTACAACAATGACAAGGCTTGAAAGGAATTTGTTAGCTGCATTAGCAAACATTTGGAGGATCATAATTTAAATAGGATCAGAAATAACACTTGGTGGGATTATTAGTTGATGAGTCCACTAATGTAGTATGCATTCAACATCTTATCTACTATGTCGGTTTCTTAAAAGATGTTGAGCATACGTCAGGTAGCAAATGCTCAAACATTAACAGAAGCTATCTTGAAGAAACTAAAAGAAGCTAGTCTAGATATGTTGGAGTTCATAGGTTTTGGAAGTGATGGGGCATTTGTCATGGTAGGAGGAAGAACTGGTGTTACTGCAAGGTTAAAAAAGATTAATCCTTTCTTAACATCATGTCATTGTGTAGAGCACAAGAGTAATTTATGTGTAAACAATGTTGTTAAAAGTGACCTTTACAAGGACACCATAAAGAAAATTAATAAGTTGGTGAATGCAGTAGCCAGCTTTTTTGCACACAATAGCCAATATCTATCTCATTTGAAAGAGTTACAAGAGGAGTTTGGTGATTCTTATGTAAGGTTGGAGAATATTTAGGGTACACATTGGCTTAGCAGGGATGATGTAATCATGAAGCTTTGCAACAACTTTGAGTTAATTATGAATCTTTTTAAAACAAGGAAGCTTCAGTTTTTTTGAAGAGTTATGAGACTTTTCTGTTATTTACATTAGCAAATATGTTGGGACTTCTTAGTTAGCTAAATCTAGCATTCCAAAAGGATATGGTAGATGCACCTTTAATGAATGGTTTTAGTAAAGTCAACTATTAGGGAAATCCATATAGCATTTTTAGAAGATCAATTTGATTTAAATGTTGGACAAATAGATAGCAAAGAATCTCCAATCATTGTTAATTATAAGCCAGAAGATGATATATTACAACATTTAGAGGAGATGTTAAAGAACAATTTATAGGAGCTTGGTGCATAAAAGTTTAAGCTTAAAGGATGATCTAGAAATTGTAATTTAATTTCAATAAAATTTTGCATAAATAATTGTACAAAATTTAGGCAAAAGATTTGAAGATACTAACATTAACAACTTAAAGGTTTCTTCTCCAACACAAATGCCAAGAAGTGTTAAAGCACTAAAGAAATTTGGAGTCCAAGAATTATTGGAGCTAGCAGATTTTTATGGAGTGGACAAAACTATTGAAGGTACTCTTTATTCAAGTTAATCACTAAAAGCATATTATTTGGATGAGTACAAAAATTCAAAATTCAAGTTAATACTTAATGGGTTAGAAAGGATTTTGTGAACACAATAACAATTCTTTTATGAACCAAGTACTCTAAGATTGTCAAACTTGGAAGTAACACCATCTTCAGAATTGTAGCAGAACAATATGTGAAAGAGGCTTTAACAAATTAACTCACATTAAAATAAGTACAAGAACAGATTGTTGACAAATGCTATTGATGCACTTCTGAGAGTAGTTATTCATGGTCTAGACATAAAAAACATAGAAGATTTTGATTTTCAAGCTTGTATCAATATTTGGAAGATGAATGCTCATTATTAACGTATCTTTACATGAGGTATATAAGTTTTTAAAGTTAAAAAAAAACAAAAAAACTTATGACTGAATTTCATCTATGTAAAAATTCATCCGTCTGACTTTTCTCATTTCCTTATGTATTCAAATTAATAGGAAATGTTGATGTTTTAAATCAAAAGGTTTTGCAAAATTTTGGTGAATAGACTTTTGTAGAAACCCTTTATCCATTGCGGCCTAGCAGCTGCTAAGATTAATCTTTATCCCCACCAACCTACTCACAATTAAAGCATATTCCGACTTATAAACAACATGGATGAATATAGTGAATGAATGGCCCGGATTTAATTAAAATGAGAAAAAAATGGTTGGTTGTTTGTTCTTTTCCCTTAGTTATTTATGCAACGTTAAGTTAAATATTAAGAGAGTATCTTTTAATTTTTATAATTTGTATATACAAGCACACATGCATATTTTAAAGCTAAAATTCATCAAGCTAATATTAAACTTGTATACGTGATAATTTATATTAAATATAGATTCAATATTACCTAATATTTCTTTGTATATTTCTATTATATGTTATAGATATGATGTCTTTATATATTATACATAGCATATCTCCTATATATATATATGCACGTTTTCATTATGTACACATCACATTATATACAAAATCTAATATTTTAGACTAACTCATCTTTTAAATTACTTTATATTCTCAAATTTTCTACAGATTTTCGAACTTGAGAATATAAAAATATGTGTTATAGTTGACATTTGAATAATATATATGTGTGTGTGTGCGCGCGCTCGCGTGCATAGTATGCCCCGAAATGAGGACCTCCGGGTTTCTTATATGGGACTTTGCCCACTAGTCCCAAAACAAAAACCAATCATGAACAAAATCAAATAAGATTTTTTGTAATTACATATATGTATGTTGTAATTAAAATGGGCATGTTTATAATTTCATAATTAGCAATTTTAGTTATTTAATTAATAATTTTTAATATTAAAAGAATATTCTTTAGAATAATATATGTTTAAAGAAAGAATATTCTTTAAAATATATGTTTAAAGACATTATTTTTTAGAACATTCTATTTTTGTAACTTACCCTTTAATAAATTATAGCATTGGTGGACAAAACATTGATAACATTATAAAAGTAAAAAGTATTAAGTTTTATAATATATTATATTTAAGATTTATGGGCTTAATATAAAAGTTATTAAAGAGCATGAGAAGTACATTATATAAATATTTATGTTATTATTAAAATACTAATATATAAATATAACATTAATTAAAAATTGTATTAATAATATATGGTCAATCTTTTATATCTTTTTATAAATTTATATAGTTAAGAAAACAATTTAGTACTATTATTAAAGAGTTGATTATAATTATGAATATTAAATATTTATATTTGTAATTCTTTTAAGCTTCATAAGACATACATTCTTTTGCAGTTTTATTAATTATGACTCTATTAATGCTTTCGCCATCCACCCATATCGAATGGATTTAACATTTATAAAACATGTTAAGTCTTTTTAATTGAAAGATTATATTTTCTTTAGGCATTCATTATACCTTTCGCTTTCTTTCTCATGTTGCTTTTTTGTGGTTTGAATCATGCAACCTTTACCATACTATTTTTTGTGATAACTTTGCCAAATAGGCTGGTTATATGACACATTTAAAGTAATGAGGACGATCGTTAATTTTTGAAGATCCTTGTATACTTCTCCTGCTTAGTGGTCATAGCAAGTTGGTGCGGCCCAAGAAACACCCACTGTCTCCCTCACAATCTCAAATGAACATTGCTTTGCACCCTAATGAAGTCAAGCAACTCAGTATCTTTATTGATTAGCACATCATGCTCAGCCATAGCTTGCTACTTCCTCCTTGCTGCTCTGCTGCTAACCCTATATTCGTATATTATAGAAAGTCAAAGTTCTTAACCTTTGTACATATACATACAGATGGAACCCTAGAAAAATCCTATTCCATTCCCATAGGTGTTATGTAATGTTTAGGATAGTGGACTCCCCAGGAGTTGGGTATCCATTGTAGGTGTAAGTGCATGTACCTCTTTAGAGAGTTAGTATTTAATAAATTTAAAAGTTGGTGTTGGTTTTTTCATTTTTGGAATTGAATATGGTTATTTGAAAATTAGTTTCTTGATTGTACATCATGGTCACAAATGTGGGCACTAAGGGAACATACAAAGTATGTATTTTCAATCCTATGGAATATTGACAAGTGGGATATTTCTTAACTCAAGGTTTGATAGTATTCCTTGAGTCTGATTTGGTATTAATAAAAGTAAGATGATGAATTACTAAATTAACTCAAAAAGATGGTCTCCCTTTTTAATGATTATTATCAAAAGTCCCTAGTATTCAATTCGATATCTAGTTTGATAACATGGTTTTCTATCACCCCATTTGTTAAAATATTCATACTAAACTTTGAAAGTGTTTGTGGCTATCTCTTTGAGATTGATTATGAATAATTTAACAAAATATAATATAATATCTATATAATATTGAGACCAAATGTTGATTCATGATTTGTTCTAGTCCTAAATAGTTCCTCGGAATACTAAAAGTAGCATTATGTTTCATTTTAAAACTAAAGTTTGGTTTGTATTAACTAAGCCCATGTTCATATTATAGTTCTCTCACTTTAATAAATCGATACAATTATAAAGTCATGTCCACTAATGTAACAACTTTTTGATGAATTCGAAATTTGAAAGTTATGTGATATATGTAAGCTCGAATGTATCAATATCGAAGATGCAATTGTTCATGGAATAGAATTAGTTTAAAGGTGCTTATCAAAACACTATTAGAATGTTATATTTCGGTATAGTGTTAGGAAACATTTATGTAATTAGTTTGAAAGTTAAAAATGAATATCATTACAAAGGCGTGCATTATTATAAGTTCAGGGAGATTCTTATCGTAAAGATAAGGAGTTAGGAATTATTAAATAGTATGTTGTGCTCTTTGGGGAATCAGGTCCACATACATCAAAATGAACCAACTCAAAGGGTTGTGAAGCTTGAGTGCTCACTCCAAAATTAAATTGAAACTTATGCTGCTTGTCAAAGACACAAGGCTTGCAAAAGCCCAATTGAGAGGGAAGTATTTTCATACCATCCACCATCTCTTTGTCTGCAAGTATACGCAAGTTGTGTGCATTAATATGCTGTAGTGCATGTGCTAAGTGTTAATATTTGCTGATGTTGTCCCTATTGTTGTGGTATAATAATGCTACCAACTGCCGACCAAGAACTGGGTTTGCATCCATGCTATCAATAACAAGTTGGATAATACACTCGAGCTTAAAAAATTTCCCACTTAAGTTGCATTTGCAATTCTACTACAATGGCTATGTTGATCGTGCAAAGATGGTTTCAACTAAGGAGAAATGGGACAGGATCTCGACTTCTCTATGTCAACTTGGGTTTGAACATGATGGTGATAAGTGCAAGACAAAGTGGGTGAACTTAACAACAACTTACAAAGTTGTCAAGGCTTATGATGCAACAACCGGATGCTCAAACTACTTCCTCATGACTCCAAAGAGAGAACAACTCAACATCTTGGCTTCATAGAGAAGGAGGTGTTTGATGAACTTGATGACTTGCTCTCGGAGAAACCGAACATCACACCAACCAAGCTTCGAGACAGTAGTGTTGCAGGTGGTTCCAATGAATTCTAACTGGTTTTTGTGCAAGAAAGTTCCAAATACTTGGCTCAAAGATCTGAATGCAACCTGACATTGTTCCTAATATTGTCTATGCCTGTTGTGTGCTGCATAACTATCTCATTGATATTGGTAGTGCAGATGTTGATGAAGAACTGTGCGAGTTAGATTTGTCGAAAGCTGAACCTGTTGAAGAAGAGTACAATAGAATGAACGAGGAGATATTTTACGTGAAAAACTCTTCAAATACCTTGTAATTGTAATGTAAAAAAGAATACAAAATTTGAGCTTTTAATATAAAGTTAATGTAACACATATGTGAAAACACATATATTTCTAATAACTCTAATGTAATATGGTGTGAAGTCATTTACATTACATTAAAATTGTTAGTTTACATTAACTAAAATTCTAATGTTATGATTAACTAATGTTGATGTGAAGATCAATGACATTAACTAATAACATTAATTAATAACAATTAATATAATATTCACAACTTAATGTGTGGTATGAACTACATAGTTGTTCTTGTATTACATATTAATTGAGAAGTACATGTTTGTACACATGTATACTAGCAATATTTTTATACACATGTAAATATAAAATGAAGGTTTCATCAAATCAAAATTAACCTACTTATTTAATGTACAAATAATTCATTAATATATAACATGTTTATATATAATAAAGTTAGTGGTACATGAATTTTAATTGCATTATTTAATATAATTATTTTTCATTTGAATATTTTATAAAATTTACATTCAAATTAAAATAATTTGATGATTTCATTTTTAATAAACTTCTTATACTAAATAAATCTATTGTTCTATAAAAATGTAAATATATGAAAGTTTACAATATGTAAAGAATTTATGATATTAAATAATTTACACTAAGAATTATTGTAAACTTAAGAATATACTCAATATCAAACTAAGACATTACAATAAATATGCTTTCAATGAAAAAATAAGTTTTTCTTTTAATGAAAAATTTACTTAGTTAAAATAATATCTAGAAATTAATAATAAATTAAAAAATTTATTATTTATAAAAATAACTTCAATGAAATATAAATCATTTAATTACATTATAAATTAAATATCAGTTGTGGTTGATTTACAATTTAGAAGTACATATGATATCATAATTTTATGGTTTTAAAAAAGATAAATATTTCATTAATATGACCTGCCTTCTTTATGTTTAGTATGAATAATATTTATATATATTAGAATACATATTTGATTTCTTAGTCCCTTCTTAAAAAACATAAAGGGCTATTTACACAGCAAGGACATAATTATAAAAATGCAAGTGACAAAAATATGAGATCAAGTTATAGCTACGTTATGTGCGTGGGGCGAAAGCCTCGTCAAAGACACATCATTAGAGAAAAACGTGTACATAACACACGTGTATATTACATGTATAAAGATAAAATAGCAAATAATTAAGAAAGGAAAGAACAAGAAATCGTGAATGAAACACCATTACAAAATAAACACATATATGGGCTTCAAAGGGATATTTTACCTCTGATGTAGTCCTTGAGAATACCCTTTTCCACATCAATGCTTGCTTTCTCCTTGAGTTAGCCGGTTTTATTTCCTCTTTTCCTCTAGTATCCACTTGTATATCTCAATCTGCTCCTTCCTGGATACCTGTTGCTTTACACCTACACATACATTATTTTACTCAATCAATAAGTACATGGATACTATATTATTTTACCATAGTTGTACCGTACCGGAATAAAGCGCATGTACATATTGTGTATGTATTATATGTATGCATGTATGTACCGGAGATGCGAACTTAATCTCCTCCGTCTTTGGCTTAATCTCCTCCATCTTTGGTTTACTCTCCTCCGTCTTCGGCTTTTAGAAACAAGATGGAATTAACCCACAACAAACACACGTGCACGTACACACACACCTTAGCATCTTCTTTTGAGTCTCTCGAGTCCACAGGTTTCTTGAAGAACTTGTCCTGGTTGAGCACCGCATAGGCTGGAGAACATGGAAACGAAAACCAAGTCATATATGACGTGGAAAACACGAAGCAAGTTATATACAATATATAGCTTGTTGTGAGTTGGTTAACAAATTAGATTAAAGTTATTGCTTAAACTTGCTGCATTTAAGATTAAATTGTGAATTTTTCATACCCTAAAACGTATCAGTAGCACACAAAAAGGAAAACCATGTCATTATATTATAAATAATATAGAAAACATGAAGCAATTTATATGTAAGATAGTAAGTGATTCTTTTGTCATGCAAGACAAACATATATTATTATCATTACTGCGTTGTCTAAACATTGCATATTCTAAAATGCACAACAATATCACATATCGAACATAACTTTTGTCACGGTTATTGTCTAAACTCGCTGGATTTAGGATTATAATCGTGGTTTTACACGCACACACACACCCGAATGTACTTACAAACCATGGCGACATTTGCAGCGAATAGAGCATAGACCAGATGGCGATATCGGTACCATACACCAGTTCCTGTATTAATCAATCATGACCTTCAAATTCAATCAGATCGAGCTTACCCAATGGCGTCCTCTTCGTGGACGGGGCGGCGCCTTCCCCTTCCATTGAGCCCTAAAATCGAGAACCCTAGAAACAGAACAGCTCTGTTTTTTAGGTTACGTTTAAACCTTAAACCCTCCGTACTTCTTCGTATGTAACAGCGAGCTCGGATTCAATCGTACATACGTACATACACCTACCCACACACACACACACACATACAGTATGTATGAAATACGGTGTTCTGGAAGCACATTTCGAAACGACTTTAAACCCTAAAGCAGGGGTTAGGGATAGGTCAAAGCTATGGAAGAGGAAGCGCTTGTTCGGGACGGGCAGTCCATTCTTGTGGGGATATCTGGAGCTAAGGATATCTTAGTGCTCAGGCAGCTGCTGATCGTGAAGAGCTGGCCTATGTTGCAAGAATCCGGTGTAGCATCTGTTCACAAGGTAAGATAGCACTCAGATTGAGAGATTTCATTGCTTGTGTAGTAGCTGCTCCAACGAGCTCATTTTCCGGTGAGTGTGTGTGTGGAGAGAGACTTCCTCATGTGAACTTTTAGAGCATGCACTTCTGAATCTAGTGCAAGGAAGAGGAGCAGGCAGAGGGAATGCAGATAATCTATCTGGGTTCCCGCACTACAGAGATTGGAACGGATATTCACCGCTTTGAATTCGGTGTGTGGGTTTTTGGAGAAAATCAGATAGAGCTTACTTGGAAAGCTGTGAAGAGTGCATTGCAGTATTCTTGTACACATATTGTCACCGTGGATGGTGTTGGCTTACGTACGTCCTAAGGTACATTTCTTAACTCCTTATCTTGAAGAAAATCTGTGTGTGTGCGCGCATTTACTTAGATATACACTCAGTGAAAATAGATCTTCATGTTGTCTAAATTTACATGTAGTGTATGTATAAGTAGAGGCCGAAAAATTCCCAGAATCTCTCCCTTCCTCTATAGGTTGTCGTTTTGACGAGGATGATTATGGACGGGGAATATGCTGAACTTCTACCAAAAGCCAACTTTGGTGAAGAAAGGTTTGGCACAGTTAACTAACAAACGGAAGATGGCTTTTGGAGTACGCCATTAATGACATCATTACCCATATCAAGGTATTAAATACATGCATTCTTCAAATTTATTACTGTTTCTTGCCAGCACGTTATGATTGATATTCACTCGAAGGTTGGCGAGAATTGTGAGATTACACTTGACTAGTACATGCTACTGCCAATGAGCTTTTTCATCGTGATGGGCCTTTGAAAACATTGGGAAAGATGCTCACTAGGGGAATTGCAAACCATAGCTTCTTGCATTGGTGGCCCAGGACTAGCAGGTCATTATTGTATATATACATAATTTATGTAATATCAAATGCGATTTATAGAGAGAGACATACGTTACACAGCACTGTTTACATATAATGTCTATGCACAACCGATGTTACATCCGGTGGGGGGTGTGTATATGTGCGTTTACATCATATATGTGTGTTCGAGTGTGTATATGTCACGGCATGATATCTTCTAAATGCAGTTATATGCAAGCTTTTAGTAGAAGTTCATGCAAATTGGGACCTTCTATTGTGGAGGCCAGGCCATAGCGATGCAAGGCTGGTTGAGGTAAAGGGCCTATTGTCCAAGCAACAGGAAGCGTGGTTTATAATTCTCGCTCAAGCTCATGTGCATGTAGAGCTTTGCAAGGTCTCCAAACAGGTACGAATGTAAACTAGTAACTTGAAGTCCTCGTCTGTTCTGAGATTCAAGAGTGCACAATCTTTTCATATTCGTCCACATCTCCTAAAACAAATCAACAAGTCTCCGTGCGTGTGTGTACAGAGACTATATATATATATGTGTGTGTGTGTGTGTGTGTGTGTGTTGCACTAGCACAAATATATAATATGAATAAACTCCAAATCAGGACCTGCTCGTAACAAGGTAAACCTCTCTCTCTCTCTCTCTCTAAAAACACAGTGTTTACCTTTATTCTTGAGTGTTCCGGATGACTTGCATGCACAGCGAATTGCATCTGCACAGGTCCTAACATATATGTACGTAATCAATTAAATTAATCGATTTACTACTTTATTAACAAATGTAAGTTAAATGTGTTTTGATTTACTTAAAAGAAACTTACCAATCCAAACTTAGTTAACTTACCAATCCAGGACTGCCTTTGTTAATATATACTTATCAGGGAGATTAATCACAAAAGAATGCTTTTTAATTTCATGAACTCCTGCAGGTACAGCTTCAGCCTTGCAAAGGTATGGTTCTGTTTGCTCCTGTCAAGAGAACTTTATATATGTAACCAAAGTCTGTGCGTGCGTGTGCGTATGGGAATAATGCACATTAATATATATTCATGGAAAAGATATCACATATATATCGACATTCTTTTGTTCTGTGTGTTTCTATATATACAGAGAGAGAGTTTACCACTGTGGGAAGGATTTGAAATAGAATAAGAATGTGTTCTTGATTGCAAACTGCCTCTTCTTCCACGATTTCACATCGCTCCCACGCTTCAAGAGCTGCCCACTCTTCTCTGGATTTATGCATGTAAGAAAACAAGAACAAGGATGCTGATATACATGGGAGAATCTCTACGTGTGTGTTTTTGTGTTATATACACACACAGACACACAAACATACATACACACACACACACACATATGTGTATGTGTGTCTATATATATATATATATTAGAGAGAGAGAGAGAGAGAGAGAGAGAGAGAGAGAGAGAGAGATTCGTTTAATAGCATCCTTATTCTTTTCTTATATAGACATCCAAGTAATTTACAAATTTATTTTTGTGAATGTGTGACTTCCGCAGGTTTTCCAATGGATGAGTCAATCTAAAGGAAGTCAAAGACGCGATTTTTTACATTACAAATCAAAATATATGTATACAAACACACACACACACACACACACACATATATATTTCCGAGATGAAGAATCGGTATCCTGCATTCGACAGAATTCACAGCGTTCTCACAACAGTATCGGAGGTATATTTGATATTTGTATAGTATTTATGTCATGTTTATTCATGTACATGTGTGCACGTTTCTTTTAGTGTGTATCTCTGCCTTGTATAACATACATTATGTGCAGTATGCACTCACACACAAACGCTATATCGTTTGTATTTACTCATCTATATTGGTCATGTTAATATGGAGGTGCGTGCGTGTGCGAATATAACGCGGTTGTGTACATATATGTATTAGTTTTCTATAATTATAACTAGCTTTCATATCACACGTGGCATCTATATTAACTGATGTAATCAGTTATATTATTATGGTACGGACGACATACACAGCATTCGTACATACACTAAGAATATTCCGTATGGATGCTGAAAGTTATTATAATTCGTTTCATTTTTTTAAGCAATAAAATTATATGGAATTGCATATAAAGATCTGTTAGTTGTGGTACATACACACAAAATATACACACACTCGCACGTATTACATGCAAACACAAGGCTATATAGGGTCAATACTACGTGTGTTATTGAAAACAATGGTCATAATAACCAAGTAGATAACAAAAACCCCTAGTAGCCGTAGATATCGCCACAGGATCTGCTGACCATTCTGAAGTGGAGTATGTCTTCAGCTGAAAACCGTTAAGAATTAGTATTGGCGAGAGAATTCGAGAGAATTTATGGGTTGGAAGGGAAGGATGGGTAGCCTCAGTCGTTGCAGGTGTATCTACGCATCCACTGGAACTCATAAAGGTAACTTGTGTGTGTGATGTTGCGTAAGAACGCATCTGCTTTAGTAAGATAACCTGTATGTATATGTATGTGCAAATGTATGTATATATCTGTGATTACGTATACATACATCATACATGTATATGTGTGTATGTGTACATATACAGTTGAGAATGCAGCTGCAAGGAGAACAGGGAAAAGTGATATATGAATCCATTTGCAATGGGAGCCAAGTTAATACGTGCTGAAGGGTTCTTGGCTTTGTATGCTGGAGTTTCTGCTGCTGTCATGTGACAGACTCTCTATGCATCCACAAGGTAATGAACCCTTGTCCGTGGCGAGTTAATTATGTTTTGATGTTTATCTCATGCTAACTATATATAAACCATTATAACTGTCGTGTTTCGGTCTTACATCAATCTCATAGTCGCAAATAAAAACACAGACACTTTACATTCATATGCTCTTTGTAAATGTACGCTGTGTGTGTGTGCTGACTCGTGTATATTATACGACAGATGTAGTTAAAAGAGTTTCTTTGCGGAACTGGAGACGCTAGGCGGGTGAGGCACCGAAACCTTGTGCGTATACTGGGATATTTGGGATATTTGGTTTAGATTACATGCCTAATGTAGTGTAGATAAATATTTACAGAGCAGCAATAGTAACTTTCTCAATTGATGAGGTGTGGTCTCTCTCTCTCTCTCTCTCTCTCTCTTATATTATATATATTATATATATATATATATAAGAGAGAACACACACAGAACATTTATATAATAATGACAGAGTTTGTAGGTTTAGGTGGCACATGGGATGGCATACTTGCACCACGACTTTTGACTTTCTTGTAATTCATTGTGACTTGAAGCCGGGAATATTCAATTGGATGAGGACCTTGAGCCTCATGTTGCAGATTTTGGGATATCCAGGATTATCCTGATGAGCATGCTTCAGTTAGTGTCTTCAGAGGTTCCATTGGAACCTCTGAAGACACTAACTGAAGCATGCTCATCAGGATATGTGTGTGTGCTCCACCAGGTGTGTGTGTGTGTGCGCTCCACCAGGTGTGTGTGTGTGTGCGCTCCACCAGGGTGTGTGTGTGTGCGTGCGTGTGTGGAGAGAGAGAGAGAGAGAAGAATTTGGTGGTTCTATGTAATAGAATGCATGCATGTTCTGTGTAAATGTTCATAACCCAAATGTAATACACATGAACATCTCTCTCTCCTCACACATACACACGCATAATACAAACAATACAACATATTCTCACCAGGTGTGTGTGTGTGTGTGTGTGTAGAGAGACTGACAGAATGCATGTGATACACTTGACCGTCTCTCTCTTTCCACACTCCCAAAACTATTGGGTATATTCTCACTTATTTGGTTATGATCCAAAGTCAGATTAGCCAGCCCTACAAATTCACCAATATTGGAGGGAAACGGACCTTCAAGTTGGTTGTGTGATAACTCCAAAGTTGCCAAGTTCGGGCATTTGCGGTATTTGACCTGTAAATCTAGTAAAGTTTAGCTAAACACATACATTACATACGTGTGTAGATGTGTATGTACGGTATACTCCTTTATAATACGTAGCCTGATATTTTAAGTCTATACTTGTGTGTGTGTGTGTGTGAGAGAGAGAGAGAGAGAGAGACAGAGCAGATATTTATATACGTGTGTGTACTGTTGTTGAGGTGAAGTTCCTGTAGATGCTCCAGTGAACTAAGAGTTACTGGAATATTTCCAGTGAGTCTGTTGCTAGATATGTCTATGTAGTAGAGACTTGTCTCTGGTAGTACTGAGCCTTCGAACATATTGGATTGAATTCTCAGTTGTTGTAAGCTTGTCCATTTCTCAAGCTCCTTGGGTAATTTACCTAAACACACGCACGCACGCACGCACATATACATATTATATTAACGTTTCTGAGGCTGATAACCTGAAGCCTTGTAGAATTCGTAAAGAAGACCGGAAATGGGCCAACAAAGCTGTTTGTAAACAGCCTGAGAATTATCAAACTTGTTGAGCTCGGACGGAATATTCCCTTATAAGAAGTTTGTCGGTAATCTATGATTTAGCAACTCTTACAATAGCTACATCTAAGCCTGCT
This sequence comes from Selaginella tamariscina, assembly GCA_003024785.1. Lineage (NCBI taxonomy): Eukaryota > Viridiplantae > Streptophyta > Lycopodiopsida > Selaginellales > Selaginellaceae > Selaginella > Selaginella tamariscina. The sequence goes on from PUQB01000042.1 coordinate 814,759, forward strand.
CTTAATCCTCCATTAAACCAGCCGATTACCCTCACTAACCACGAAGTAAACCAGCCAGTTACTGCAGTATAGTCCTTTGAACCAGCCTATACCTCAAGATGAAGCAATCCCTTCGCAGCAGCATTGTCTACAAGTGAGACTCCTTTGAAGACCTTCTCTGACCTTTATAATGTATTGATATAATGTATAACGATGGTATACATACGTATACGGTCATACATTGTACATACACGATCATATATATATATATATATATGTATGTATGTATGCGCTTTCCGCTGCTGTCACCTCTTCCACTTCTACATCCGAACAAAGCAAGAGAGAAAAATAGATTGAGTAAATAAATAAATAAATTATATATATATATATATATATAGAGAGAGAGAGAGAGAGAGAGAGGAGAGAGAGAGAGAGAGAGAGAAGGGGGGGGGGGGTGTTTTTTACCACGTACATGGACAGCCTATGTTCTGTGCCATACATTTGATAACTTCTCTTTCTTTTCTTTACAAGATAAAATAAAATTTAAATTAATTTTGTTAAAATATTTAAAATACGTGGGAATCTCCAAGGTCAGATAAAGTTATTTCTTAATAATATCAAAATACAAATTCAATATGTGTTTTAATAGTGTTTAAATTCCATTTTCAGCTCCTTCAACATAAAACATCAATACATTTTAATTTATTAGTTAACACATTAAATCACGTCGGCATACATTATATAAATGTTGTTTATAATCACAAATTCATGTTTTTTATATTTCCTATAAAATAAATTCATATATATATGTGTGTGTGTGTTATAATGAAATTATAACACTGAAGGATAAGAATTATTGTAAGTTGAAAAATATAATAAATGCAAATTAAAATATTTTAAATTACTTTTGCAAAGTATTTAAATACATATGTACAAAAGAATTATGGTAATAATCAAACTAAAATTTCATATATCATTAATTTTATCATATGTAAACATATTATAATTTATAAATGTCTTTTTAATATTCTATCAAATTTATTTTTTTCTCTTAATTAATGAATCTTACACTATGAGGAGGAATTTTAATTTATAAATCATATGCTTATATATAGTATATTATGAAAATAGTATTTAAGACTTAATAACTTCAAAACCTTCTCCCCTCTGGCATTATTCTTTTTTTATTTTTTAATATAACAATTAATTATATATTTATTACTTAATTGATTTAAATTACAAATTCTTTTATTTTCTCTTAATTTATGAATAAAACCTTCTTATTTACAAAATAAAAAGAAATTAAATTTCATTTCTTAAATCATCACACACATATATATATAAAGAGAGACACTAGTAAACTATAATTCACGATTCTATATAAAAAAATAACAATGAAAAGTTAGAATCTTAATATATTTTTTTAATTAAAAATATTGAATATGTGCACATTTATTACATATGTATTATATTATATATATATATATATTATATATATATATATATATATAAACCCTCTTTATAATAACCTATTAAATGAAAATCATGCATTATTAATATATTTTTTAATTTAATTATAATTCTAATAGAAAAGCACAATGATAGGAATAATTAAAAATGTGGCATTATTTTAATTTACCACCGGTCGAATAATAACCACCCACTAATGGAAAATGGGCCTTAATACATACATATATATAATCAACATGGAGATTAACTTTAAAACATTTTTTCTTCACTAATAAAACTAAATTAATAAACTTGAATATGTGCTTTTTTTAATTATTATAAAAGTTCGAGTTGACTTCCATTTATCAGAATTGAATATCGTAGTCACTCAAATTAAATGTTTTAATCAAATACATTTAATTTTAATTAGTAATGGGGAATAAAATTTATTTATTTATTTATGATATTTCTCTAGTTACAGGAAATACGTGCACATTGATTATTTATAATAATGTTACATATCTAAATAATACCATGAACAAAATAAAATTTAAAATCACATCTATTTTGTTAAATAAATGTGATTGTTATAATAATAATGAATTTTATGTTATATAAGAAATACATATTCATTTATTCCTTTTATTTTCTAAAAAAAGTCATATGTAATAAATTAATATTAAGTGATTCTTTTGTCAAAACATATATATTATTTATTATTGCGTTGTCTAAACATTGCATATTCTAAATCAGTATAACTTTTGTCATAGTTAATCGTGGTTTTATTATAAATAAAACATATCCGAATGTACTTACAAACCATGGCGACATTGGTAACCAATAAAGCAATCCTTTAAGCCCTAAAATCGAGGACAAAAACCCTAGAAACCTTAAACCCCTTAAACCCTAAAGCAGGGGTTAGGGTTAGGTCAAAGCTATGGCGGAAGAAGAAGCGCTTGTTCGCGTGAAGACGTTGGACGGGCAGTCCATTCTTGTGGCGATATCTGAAGACATGGATATCTTAGTGCTCAGGAAGCTGTTGATCGCGAGGAGCTGGCCTATGTTGCAAGAATCTGGTGTGGCAGCACCGCATTTTCATCTTGTTCACAAGGTAAGATATATATGACTATACATACATATGGTCGGCTTAAATCCATGTTACAGGGTGTTAATTTAGCTCCTGAAGTCTTGATCACGTCGCTGGCTCTCAAAGGCCAAGATTTCATTGCTTGTGTACCTTATAAGCAGAAGAAACGAGTATCCGATACAACTGCTGCTCCAACGGGCTCATTTGCGGACTCTACTAGGCCAGTTTCGCAGTCAAGAGATGGTGTGCGTGTGTGTGAGGAGAGAGAGAGTAGTCTTTCTCATGTGAACTTTATAGCATACACTTCTGAATCTAGTGCAATAGCATGCACTTCTGAATCTAGTGCAAGGAAGAGGAGCAGAAGCAGGGAGAATGCAGATAAGCTATCTGGGTTTCCGCAACCGCTACAGAGATTGGAACGGATATTCACCGCTTTGAATTCGGTGTGTGGTTTTTTGGAGAGAAATCAGATAGAGCTTACTTGGAAAGCTGTGAAGAGTGCATTGCAGCATTCTTGTACACATATTGATGAAGATGTCACCGTGGATGGTGTCAAGGAGTTGGCGTACGTATGTACTAAGGTACGTTTCTTAGTGGAAAATGAATTAACTCCTTATTTTGATGTGTGTGCGTGCATTTACTTAGATATGCAGTCAGTGATAGTGGAAAATGAATTAACTCCTTATTTTGATGTGTGTGCGTGCATTTACTTAGATATGCCATATTCTCTAAATTTTCATGTAGTTTATGTATAAGTAGAGGCCGAAAAATTCCCAGAATCTCTCCCTTCCTCTCTCTTTCTCACACACACGCACACTTCAGTGGGAGCTTTTTATAGGTTGTCGTTTTGACGAGGATGATTATGGACGGGAATATGCTAGCTTCAACTTGGAACTTCTACCAAAAGCCAACTTTGGTAGAAGAAAGGTTTCCGATGCTATTGTGGCACAGTTAACTAACAGACGGAAGATGGCTTTTGAGTACGCCATTAACGACATCATTACCCATATCAAGGTATTAAATACATGCATTCTTCAAATTTATTACTGTTTCTTGTCAACATATTATGATTGATATATTTGTTGTTCAGTCGAAGGTTGGCGAGAATTGTGAGATTACACTTGAACTAGTACATGCTACTGCCAAGGAACTTTTTCATCGTGATGGGCCTTTGAAAACAGCAGGGCCTGTATTGTATGCTCGTCATGCTCCTCGACGGTCAGGCTTGTCATGTACAAGTAGCAAACGGCAAGAACGCTGTAAAGTGCGAATGACTCTGTTTATGTCATATACACATATAAACTGCTTGTTTTGTTTCAGGAACTAATCACACTAACAGCTGTTGAAATGGTTGAACATCTAAAGACGCAATTGGGGTCTTCTGGTCAGGTTTGCAGTCTGCTAATGTTATTGTGATTATGCTTAAAGACTTGCAGATAGTACATTGCGAAATATTGAAGCAACGTGATGCATGTTTTGGAGAGCTTTACCATGAGCTTTCAAATGGTACAAGAGCTGCCTTAAATCGGATTGGGGTGTCTAGGCTCTATTCCCACCAGGTGTGTTTGTATGTGTGTTTGTACCAGCATGTGGGGGGGGGGGGGAGAGGGAGAGCTGACGATTCGCTTACTTTAGACTGCAGCAGTGAATGCTGCCTTGCTCAAACAGAGTATTATAGTGTCCACGTCTACGGCAAGTGGGAAATCCTTATGTTACAACATTCCTGTTCTGGAGGAATTGTTAAACAATAATAACTCATGTGCATTATATTTATTTCCGACAAAGGTACGTAAACAGCACATATTTTTACACAGACATACACACATACACAACACATTTAATCAAATGCTTTATTTTTCAGGCTTTAGCCCAAGATCAGTTGAGAGCACTACGGGAATTATGTGATGGAATACAAATGGCTGTTTATGATGGAGACACCGAAATGACAGAACGGCGAACTCTACGAGAGCAAGCGAGAATTGTAATCTTTCTCTCTCTGTGTAAAAGCTCCTAAACGTTATCTAACGCTTAGGATAATTGGTGCAGCTTATCTCAAATCCTGACATGTTACACTGCTCCATATTGCCATCGCATAAACAATTTTCACGGTTTCTCTCGCACCTAAGGTATATGCATGTATATGCTATACATGCGTACAACACCACACACACACACACACACATATATATATATTTGTTTGATCTGCCTAACGCGCTGAATTTTAGCTACGTGGTAATTGATGAGGCTCATGCATATCGAGGAGCATTTGGTTGTCATACTGCTTTTATTATTCGTCGTTTGCGGCGCATTTGTACTCATTGTTCGTTTTCTTTCATTTCTTGTGAAGAATGTACTTACATTTCTTGTCCTTTTTGCAGTATATGGCTCAAAACCGACATTTATTATTTGTAGTGCTACTGTTGCAAATCCACGTGAGCATGCAGTGGTATTTTCTCTCTAATTGTTATGTATGCATATGCGTATAATGCGTATATATACGTTACATAATGCAACGGTATACCATATTATCTATCTCAGGCTTTGTTCTGTAGGAACTTACAGGTTTAAGAGAGATCACATCCGTCAGAGAAGATGGTAGTCCATCTGGTGAAAAGACGTTTTCTTTGGAATCCTCCTCTGCGGGTAAGCACGTTCTCTTTCCTTGCTAGCTAGCTTTCTGAAGGATGTGCTTGAATGCAATAGCAAGCTCATCTTCTGGTACACACACACATAGAGAGAGAGGCATAGAGATAGAGAGAGATACATACATACACATAAATGTCCAGGGGGTGGGTGTTTGTGTGAGTGAGTGAGTGAGTAATGATGTTCTTCAACAGTAGAACATACATGATCAGGATAACTATGCATTTTGGGGAACGCATACATACGATATGTGTGTGTGTGCATGCTTAAATTTTCTCACGCACAGGTATTTACAATAGCCCGTTTTTCAGTCATGCAAAACTGATTCTCAAGAAGAAACTCAAATGAAGCGGTTCAGGTATTATGGTTCTCTTTATGCCACTTATAACCTTGATAATACCTTGTGATTTTACACAGTCCGATTCTGGAAGTTGCATCCCTGTTTGCAGAAATGGTGCAACATGGACTTCGCTGTATAACTTTTTGCAAGAGCCGTAAGCTTTGTGAGCTTGTTCTCAGTTACACGTAAGTTTTTCTTCTTTGTTTGTGTTGTGTGTATGTGTGTTTGCGCGTATTTGTTGTGTTGTATTGTTTATTGCATGCTAGAATAGTGTACAAATACATATTCATGTTTGTTACAGGCATGCTATTCTGAAAGAAACAGCACCTGGCCTGCAAGATACTATTCGTGCCTACCGTGCAGGCTACACTTCTGAGGTATTTATATTTTCACAGATAGAGATAACTATTATTACTAGATGTAACAGAACTGTCTTTTAAGATCTCACCTAGTATTTCTCTTACATAGTTATTTATCTTTCTTCACAGGAAAGACGAAGTATTGAAAAAGACTTGTTTGGTGGGACGTTGCGAGGGGTGGCTGCAACTAGTGCTCTGGAGCTTGGTATTGACGTTGGTAGTCTCGATGTAACACTCCACCTTGGTTTTCCCGGTACAATTGCAAGGTACTCTAGTTAATGTGTAACGTGTCTGTTGTGTGCGTGCGTGCTTGCCTGTTTAGCCATATATAGTATATAAAATCAATATACGAAGTTTGCAGCTTGTGGCAACAAGCAGGAAGAGCAGGACGAAGGGAGAAAGCATCCTTATCAATCTATGTTGCATTTGAAGGCCCTTTGGACCAAGCACTTTTTTAAAGACCCTGCAAAGCTGTTCTCTAGGCCCATTGAGAATGCACAAGTCGATTCTCAAAACTTACAGGTACGTGTATAATGTGTAAATGTGTAAACATGTTTACATATTTGTACGTACACAGAAGCATACAACTAACATCTATGTCATATAATTGTATACTTCCGTCAATGTTTTCTTGTGTAGGTTCTGGAGCAGCATTTAGCATGTGCAGCATTAGAGCATCCTTTGCATGGTGTCTATGATGAAGACTACTTCAGTTCTAGTCTCAAGTCAGCCATATCCGAGCTCGTTAGGAAAGGATGCCTTAGTCCCCATCCCATTTGCTCTATTAAGGACTCGTGGAACTACATTGGCGAGGCCGTAAGCAATCATATCTTATGAATAGTATAAAACAACAGTACGTTGCTGTATGTATGCAAGCTTCAATATTCTAATACTTCTATTTAGTATGTACTACGATTATGCATATAGTTTTTCTATTACACCTTATAAGATATTAATATATGTTACTATACACAATAAAGTAGGAAGTATTATTATGCAAACAAATCAGATTTTAGATATTTAAATGGACTCTCTTTCTCTCTCGTGTTGATACACCTGTTTATCAGAAATCGCCTTCATCTTCTTTCAGTATAAGAGCAATAGACCCAGACACGTTTAGCATCTTGAACGAAGGGACAAACAAAGTGATAGAGGAAGTTGAAGCAAACAAAGCGTTTTTTCAGGTACTTGTACACATATATCTCCATACACAAGTATGCAATGCATATTATTTAAATGGACTTACAGGTTTATGAAGGAGCTATATATATGAACCAGGGAAGAAAATATCTGGTGAATAAGCTGGACCTTACAGAAAGATTAGCATATTGCACTCCCACTGACGTAAAATACTACACAAAAACTCGAGATTTCACTGATGTTCATGTTATTGGCAGTGAATTGGTTAGCCCCCCTCAAACACACATACGTGTATATGTATGTATTATTTACTGACTTTTGAATACTTTTTAGATATATCCGAGAAGGATGCCTGATGTTAACTATCGGAGAACAAGCTCACAAACAAACAGATGCAAAGTTACAACAACATGGATAGGATTCAGGAGAATTTGGGAAGGAAGCAATGAACAGTTTGATTCTGTGGATCTTAACCTTCCCACTGTTTCATATGAATCTCAGGCCAGTAAAAGAATAATGCATGTATGTTTGTGCGTGTTTGGTGTGTCTGTGTTTGCACGCTTGCTTGATACATCTCCTGTATCCATTCTTACGTGCTACTTATATAATGTAGATTTGATATATAAAGTTTTAAGGATGTTTGAGTTTTTAGGCAGCGTGGATACGCGTTCCTAACGAAGTCAAGGAGGAGGTGGAGTCCAAACATCTTGATTTGCGGGCAGGTCTTCATGCTGCTTCTCACTCTCTTCTAAACGTCCTACCAATGTAAGCTGTATATATACATTACATGTGTATAGATGAGTGTGTATATATGTATGACCGTTGGATGACCTTTGCAGGTATATCATGTGTAATACGTCAGACGTTGGTACAGAATGTGCACATCCTGCTGATAAGCGCTATTACCCAGTAAGGCTGCTTATCTTCGACCGGTGTCCTGGTGGCATGGGAGTTTCTTCACAGGTATTTGAAATCCAGATAAAAAATTATAACTAAACTTGAAACTCTTCGAAACTTGAATTAAATTCCATGTACCTATGTATCTCTGCGTTTCGTGTGTGTGGGTGTGTGTTAACTTGGTGTATGTTTAAGCAGGCGCAGCTTCTTTTCGCTGAACTGCTTCAAGCAGCATTGGAGCAAGTGAAGTCATGTGAGTGCACATCTAAGTCTGGTTGTCCCAACTGTGTTCAGGTACTATGTGGGTGCGTACAGCTATACGTGATTATGTATGCATCTGTGACCGCATATCATAACTTCTCTTCTGTTCCTTCCAGTACTTCTCATGTGACGAGTACAATGAAGTCTTAGACAAGTCTGCTGCCATTCTGATTCTTCAGGTAAGCGTGTATATGTAATATTTCTATGTATATGAAAATGGTCACTATATTTATTATTTAGTTGACTTTACATTTTATGTGTCTTGTTGTTTATAATAAGCCTACTCTTGACGTGCTATGTATTGTGATCCTCCGATCTGGGCACGTGCATATAAACTTTTCCACGTACTTTGTGTTTGTGGGCACGTGTATATTAAGCACATGGCCATGTGTTCTTTTCCTGCTTATATTAAGCTATATATGTGTGTACACCCCTTTTAGTTTAATTATGTGTATTTAAACTGCGCACAATCTTTTTGTTTGTAGGCACTTGTATGCATATGATATCCAGTGGATATATATTCCACGTCCTACATGTCCATGTACCCACAATCTTTATATGTGTGACACGTCACATAGATATTTTACTTACCCATATTTCTTTCTCACGGGTCCTAGATGTGATCAGAACTACACGTCACATGGATCTCTCTCTCTCTCATGTGTGTGTGTGCGTTTGTGGTTGGAGAGACACATGTTATATGGATAGTTCATAATTCAGACCTGTTTGATGTACAAATCCAGGGTGTAATTAAAGCCGAGGATGCCCAGAGGGAGGAAGCGAGCAGCTACATTTAAGACATAAATTTGTATGCAGACAGACAAGGTACTTGTAATGCACATATGTGTCCGTGGAGGGTGCAGTGTATTCACAAGAGTAAGAATCTTTTGCCCCACTTAGTTTCAGATGTAGACATTAACTCGGTCAATTCTTTCTTAGAACATAAGAATCTTTTTGACTTATCTGTGCTGCTTTATTTCAGGGTGATGTGGACGTGGTTAACTCGGTGAAGGTCTTCACTAACCAGGTTCTATCTGACTATAGTTTACTCCTTATGTAACTTAACTAAATGGTTCAATTAAACTCAAGTTATCGAACTCTATCGTTGGAGAGTATGTAAATATATACCAAAACAAGATATTGCTTATCTGTGGTTTGCGTCATATCAAGTCCTTTAACTTTATAGTTGAAGATTATGTAAATATATACCAAGACTAGATATATACACCCTGCATTTCGGACGTGTAGAGAAATATACATATAGGGGGGTATACATATGGTTTGGAAGGCATGATCAAGAATAGCTTACCAATAGCTAAATCTCAGGCTAATAAGTACACACAGTGGTACTTATGTGTATGGGGGATTTATGTGTCTTGCATAATTAGCAATAAATGATATTTAAAATAGAAAGTTAAAGTTCAATTGTTTATCTTGGGTCTACATCTATATAATTAGTAATGAGGAAGTAAAAACCAAGTTTATTGTGTCAACCTTTTTTACTTAATTACAGTTCTAGAACATCCTCTGAGCATGTATCAGGGGGGCTGCTACATCTGTATGTACGTTTTGTGTTAAGTTACAATCAGGATTTACACACAATCAATTCGAGAAAGCGACACTGGGAGTGTTGGAATCCAACAGGGCGTGGGGGCTTCTGTCTATTCGTACTGTGTAAAAACGAATCCTCCCACGGTAAATATATGTGTTTGTGTGTATGCGTGTGCATATGTCTTTCTGTCTATTTGTACTGTGTAAAGCCGCATCCTCCTGTGGTATATATATGTGTGTATATTTGTATGTGTTATACCTGCATTATTTTAAATAACAGTATCACAATTAGTAAACAGCCATGTGTGTGTGTGTGAGAGAGAGAGAGAGGTTTTTATACACTGAAGTTCATATGTATTGTGTGTGTACTGGTATCTTACCAAGTGTATGTTCTTATACATTAATATATCGTACGCACATATACCTACATGTCTGTAACAAGAATGTGTGTGTGTGTGTGCGTGAATATCTTTATACAATGTTAATATGTAAGGTGTTCAGGTACTTGGGAGCATCTACATATAATGTATGGGGAGGTTAAATGTAAAGGGGAAGATTGTGCTGTCCAGCTCAAGACAAGCCATGCAGGGAGAGAACGTGTGTGTGTCAAGACATGTATGTGTGAGAAAGAGAGCCATCACTCTGTCTACGACGTCCACGTCCCAGCGCCCAGCAGCAACAGGGTATATTCCCTCTCTTTTAAACTTTTGTTTTTATGATATTGAATTTTGGAGGGAACCGTTTTCTCTCTCTCCCCCAGTCAAAAAGAAGAGAATCTCTTGTCCTAGTCTATATAATATTTGCATGGCCCCTATGCAATCTCTCTCTCTCTCTCTATGTGTGTGTGTGTGTGTGTGCATATGTACTGCATTCATGTAGATTCATATGAAGTATGAGATTGACGATTCATTCCTCTAAATGCAGCTTATATATGTACACACCAACCTTTAGTTTGCAACTTGGCTGAAATCTCTCTCTCTCTCTCTCTCTCTCTCTCTCTCTCTCACACACACACACACACACACACGCACTGCAATATATACATAATGAGAGATTCTGTACTTCAAAGAGAATGCAGATTAAGGTCTCCTTGCTATCACATGCAGTATAGGAAACCATGTGAGACTTGGACTTCAAGCTGGACTTAAATAGTCACACACACACACACACGTTGATGAACAGCCTGTAAGCAAGAACAATGCGAATTGAATACAAACAAGAAGAAAGGCTACAGGTGAACAATTGAACAGTAAGTCAATGAAGTGAGCTCCCCAAATGAACAGTACAAGAGAAGGAGCATGCAAGCTATGACTGCAGATTGACAAATTCTGTGAGCTATGAAAAAATATTTAAACATTAGCTGCAAAGGTTGTGGGAGTTATTTAATTCAATCAAGAGAATCTCTACAAGCGGGAGGAAGGAATTAACCATACTTCCATTGTACATTTCTAAGAACCTATACAATGAGTGAAAGAGCTAATACAATGTCAAACTGTGATACATTCTCTTAAAACACTACATATATACCTGGTGATGTGCAGAATGTATGTATACATGTTGCTGTGCTTGTGTATCTTCTTGACAAATGAAAGATGGCCCTGGGAAGAAGAAGAACTAATAGAGTATGAAAGAGGGGAAGAAGATGAAGAAGAAGGAGAAGAAAGAAAAAAAGAATAGATTCAGGAGCATTTTTCAGCTCAGGTCATGAAAATTCCAGAGCCAATCTCAAAAACGAAAACACTCCGTAGAGATTATGAGTGCCAGAAACCGGATTATAGCGATCAGAAGGGAGGCCGACCTCCGGCTGCAGCTGCCCAAGCGAGCATATCCGGTGTGATCTGATTACCAAGTTGTACCTGTGGAATGTTATAGAGAGACATAGCACAAGGATCATTGGGCACATTGGAGACTCCTCCCTGTCCTGATCCCGGTCCTGAACTCAGAGCGAGATGGTGGTGCGGAGAGGGACCGACGTGTGGATTTCCTCCGTTACCGCTGAGCATGTCCTGCTCGTGCTCGTCTAGAGGGAGCCTCTCAGAGCAGGGACCCAAGAAAGAAGCGGCTATGACGAGTATCGGACTGACCGACATTAGAGCGCCTACCACTATCCCGCCTATGACTTGTCCCTGTGAGCCTGCCATGGAGATGCTCAACCCGGAGCTCGGACCTACCTGGTGTGCATTTCCGCCTCCAGAGTTCGGTCCCGAGCCGCCACCGAACAAGGATGGAGTCGAAGAAGGCATCGGCATGGGCATGAGCGGTTGAGGCTGTGAAGGCTGCATGAAAGTCCCCGACATGGAGAGGATATCAAACCTGCCGTGGAGAGTGAGGACCGAGCCGGAACCGCTCCCCCCGGAGCCCCCTCCGGAGCTCCCTCCTCCCGGTGTCTGCCTGAGCGTCACATTGGAGACGGTGCCGCTGGCGCCGAGGACGCAAAGGGAGCGCTGCCGGCGGCGCGCGAACGTCGCTATGCACTCGTGTACGTCGCAGCCGGATGCTATCTCGAGTACATGGGGACGCATTCCGGTCCCGGTCTCTCGAGTGATTATAATCGGCGGCTTGGGCTTGTTCTTGGAGCCCGGAGGACGTCCCCTCGGCTTCCTGACTACCTCCCCGCCCTCCATGAGCTTGTTATGAAGTCCCTTCTTGTGCATCCCTTTGTTGTTCCCGTTACCTTTACTACTGTCGGTGTTCGGGTTCATGTTCGGACCGCTACTGTTACTGTACTCCTCCTCGGAGTTCTGCTGCAATTGCTGCTCTTGGTGGTGGTGGTGGTGCTCCTGCAACGGTTGCATCGGATGGAAGGAGAACGGAGGCGGCAACCGCCCAATCCTGCTCGGATCCATTACTTGTAAACGCGCCTCCTCAGAAACCCTCGAGGTTATCCATGTCCCTCGCGCATCTGGCAGTTGTTGTTGTTTTTCTCTGAGGGAGCACCTGGAAAGGGAAGTGCCAATACACGTACTAGAAGATGCCGCCGATCGGGCAGCTCAGCAGTGATACTGATGTGAGTCGCTGGCTTATTAAAAATAAACCATTATTTTTTTCTCCGCCTCCTGTGTGTTCTTGAGGTCTGGGGATGGGCGAAAGACGAGCAACAGGAACAACAAGTGCACGTGCACAGATTCAACACAAACAGTGCTGCACGAGGAGGCACATGGACTTGCTATAGCAACCTATGCCTCGGTTCTTGCCACTGCTTGCACATCATCTTCCATCAACAGCAGAAACATTTATATATATTATATATAAATAATATTTAAAAATATAGAAGAAAAACTCAAGGTACTTGTGTTATAAATATTTATATATATATATATACTCACCACCTGCCTTTGGAAAAAAATATATATTCAGCTCAGGAAGTTTGCATGTAGCAAGCAGAAGAAAGAATGTGGGGTTTTGTTTAAAGTTTATTGAATTTCTGGATAAGCCAAAACGAGGAAGGGAAAGAGGACTGTCTGAGTACTAAAAAAGAAAACATATTTATATATAAAGGAAGAGGTTTTTATTTTTTTTTTCTTCAAGCAGGAGAAAAACCAACTAACATATAATATGATATCAAGGTTTTCAGAGTACAACGAGAATATATTTTTATATATATATTGTAAAGTCTGAAGATATATGTATGAAAAAATCAAAGGAAATGCAGCGCCGGGGGCACCGGTTGAGCTCGATAGCGTGTCGTGGAATCGGTCTTTAAAGCAAAAGAAGACATATTTTGTGGGATATTTGGCAAATGGGAAATGGATGGAAACTGGAATCTTTTCTCACAAACTTTCTGTTCATCTATGGCGACTTATGGGCCGACACGCATTATCTTAATCACCTTAATCACCTTGGTTAATCCTAATTATCAAGTGTTTAACGTCCCATGGTAGCGATATATACGTACATATTGTTCTTGAAGCCCACTGAGCAGCGTGTATATTTGAACAGCAGCAGGCAAGCCCGCCATCTTTTACCATGTAGGCCGCGTGATGCTGCCGTCGTGCACAGGCAGGAAATTTGACTTTGGCGCCATCGTGCCACATAGTGAGAGGGAGAGGAGTATATTCTCATCAATGGGAATATACAAATATATTCAAACGTTCAAAAAGCAATACGGGGGTGCTTTCAAGACTATACATGGGATCGATCAGGAGGGAATTTTCTGCCAGGTTGTCCACGATATTGTATATGTATTGTATACTGGCATTTGCAAATGGCTATAGAGAGCTACACGCACACGCACGCACATGCAGGTGTGTGTGTGTTGGAGGATTGTAAAACATCCCATGTGCTTCTCCCTCCATCTATGCTGAACAAAGTTTGCCACCTAACGTAAGCTCTCATCCTTAAGTGCGTCTTTGTCAACTATGATTATTATAATGCGTGATTAACAAGTTGCTCATGTGCTGCAGTGATTATTTTAACATCTTTACCACAAAACACCTACAGAGATTAATTACTGCATTAGATTACTAATCTCAAAGCAAGCTTCCAGAAGAAACACACTGATCTCAATCATAAGCCTTGTTTTTGTTGTACACACCTCTATATAGGCTCCTCATTTCATCTATTATCTCAACATGCATGCACTCGACTTCATAATTAAGGCTCCCCCCCCACCACCACTTGTAGTTTATGGGTATCTTTGTTGATCTCATCATGCTAACTATTCCACTTGGAGAATCTATCTAGACCAAGAATATGCTCTAGAATCTTCCAGTGCGTACGAGCACGTGGGACCTGTGTATGTTTTTGAGGTTCAAATGCGCACCACCACAACCACCACCCTTTTCTCACTTGTTCAAAAAAAAAAAAAGACCGAGGAAGATCGAGAAAGAAAATCCAATAAAAAGTCGCAATTTCTAGTGCAGTGCAGAATCTTGCATATATTGAACTTTCTTACTTACTTCTTCATACATATCCCACGACTTACGTAGCCTTGTTGTGCAAGTAAGGTCTATGAAAGAGACGCAACTAACATACATGTTGGATTGTTTTGTACGTAAATACTTACGGAAGTCCAATCGTTCCTTAGTGTTAAACACGGAAGTTCAAGCGTTAATCACACACTAACCAAGACAAAATTTTTTTTTTACAGGATTCCATATAGGTTGGACTTTCTTGGTTACGTCTTTGCTGTTGAATAGGTCGCAGCCCACATCATGTTGGAGGTGCAATAATAGTGTCCTAAAAGACATACACTTTGACATTTGGCTACAGATTAGGGTTGTTTAATTACTGGTGGTTAGGGTTTAAAGGGTTACAGTGAGGGGGGAGATTGATTGATGTAACAGCTGCCAATGCTTGATTGATTGATCTGAGGAGATGTTAGCAGCCCATGATCCATTGCACTGGACCTGCCATGCTAGTAGCCTATGGGTGAGAAATAAAATAAAATATAAACATTGAAAAAAAAGAAAAGAAAAGAAAACTGTGGCAGGAGTTGCAGGGCAGGTCTGGCAAGCCTTGTGCATCTGCAATACCCTTTGCATTGTGCAGAGAGAAGAAAAAATAATAATATATATAAATAATAATTTTAAAATAATTATATGAAAATAAAAATTAACTATTACAACGACCTGGTCAAAGGAGCGGAGTTAAACAAGCACAAACAAACACAAAGAAAAGATGGTGACATATGTCTCTCTCTGCAGCAAATGAAACAAATATTACCATTCCTGCCAGGTTTAGGGTTTCCTCATTTGGAAAATCCTTGACAGAAGTTAATTTCAGACAGAGATTGGTTTCAATTAATTCTAATTATTACTGTTGCATTACACCATTGTTTATACATATATATTATCACTAAATAGATAATGAATGATTAAAATTTAACATGGTTCACAAAACTTGGTTACCGGATACGTGGAAAACGGTGTTTCTAGATTACATTGCATTTTTGTCACATTCACGGAGCAACACGTGATGTTAAACACGTACTATTACTCCATCTGATGTGCAAAAGTACACATTATTCAAATGTACCTTATCTGCTTAATAAATGTAATAGTGTGTATATATGATTTAGTTAAATACTATAATAATTAATGTGATTTGTTTTTAAACATATAAAGTAAAAGGAGTTTGACCGGTCACAAGTTCGAATCTAAAACCTTAATTTGTTGACTACTGCTGTCCTGGAAAATGTGTTGTTGGGATTGGAGAAAGTCTGGAGAGGTGATTTCCAAGGGAGAGAGAGAATCATTTTGAAAACGTGTGGATATACCCTTTGGGCCAAGGGAATATTCCTCTGCTTGGCACGTGGCAAGACGAGATGAACACGCAATGACAATAGGAAAAGTCCGATTCATGAGCCTGTGTGTAAGGTGAATCTCGAGGAGGCAATACGTCTTCCTGCTAAAGATTTCACAAGGACATTTCACCTTTTTGTATTGCTATTGTATAAATATTATATAATATATATTATTTATTACACTTTTTTGTACATCAATCCATTTGAATCATGAGCATGGTTGCATGGAGTCAAGATATGTATTATGTGTTATCAATGTACAACCCCTAACGTTACATATATACATGTATACATATCCATGGTTACGTGTGTGCATCATATGTATACACGTTCCTAGGTATCTGCTTGATAGAGATCCAATCCAACCCTGCAAATCGGATTCTGGAAAGAGACAGAAAGGAAGACATAGGTATCTTTTGAGCGTGCGTGCGTGGGTGTGTGTGAACTATGTTGCTGCAAGAACCCTAGGGGTTGGGGGTAAAGGTGGACAAACCCTAATTAAGGGGTTCAAGGACAAGGGTATAAGGGCAATTAAGGCTGCACTAGCGATATGATTTTGATTGGTTATTTTGTTTTATGTGGTTTGTTGTTTTCTTCGGGAACAAGGCTTTAAAGGATCCTACGTCCAGACTTTGACGTTTCATCTGCCACGTTCATGTGTTGGCTTTAGCCATAGCAAAGTTGACAATGAGAAAAATAAATTTATTTATTTTCTATTTATTTATAAATATATTAATACACTATTAAGTTTGCTAAAGTATGTACATTTTGATTTACATATACATACGAATCCAAGGCTAAAAAATTGTAATGAAAAAGGCACCTTTGTATCCACATACACATATATATATATATATATATATATATATATATATATAGACACACACACACACTTAAATATATATTATAGAAGCTAAAGTGTAGTATGAGATTGTTTGCCTATTCCTTTACTATAGTCCAAACTTTCTGGATTCTTCAAGTTCTTGACCCAAAATAGCTCCACAAAATTCGGAACCGTTCAAGGATATTTATATTTTAGAAAATAAATAAGAAATATGTAAATAAGTAATATATATATATATGACATATACATATAGAGAAATTCCTTTGGAAAGTCAACTAAGCGTCGAGAACCTAAACCAACAGTTAGTAGTATACTGGTCCCAACTCAAAGATAACGATCATCTGTTTTACATCCCACAATATCAAACATCGAATATCCCATATATCCAACAGTTATATACTGGTCCCAACTTAAAGAATGTAAGTTATATCTATATCCAAATATTCGATGTTTTGTAATATATACACACGCACACACACACACGCGTATAGACATATATGTAAACGTTAGTCAAAGGTAGGAGAATCCAAAAAGTTTATACTATATAAAGAATAATCATGTATATGTGTGTGTAAAGCTATTGTAAAATCTAAATATGCAATGTGTATATGTATACACACACACACACACACAGAGGGAAGTCAACTTGAAGACTTAAAACCTCAAGTCTTTTTCATTTTATGCTTTTAGTTTTGTATAATACTGGTCCCCAATATACAGGATATATACAATTATATCATATATACATATATTTATTAGAATGTGTTTCTTACAAAATACTGGTCCCCAAGTTCAGATATATATTTATATATAAATATATATCTGATATTATATATGATATCTGAAGCTGGGGCCAGTGTAAACTTTCTGTCAATCCAATCAACCACTTGCAATCTTAGTCATATGTTAAACAATCTTTCCATTAGTATATTGATTTATAATTTATTGTCAATTAAGAATATAATATTTCTAGTATGTTCTTATAATGATATACTGGTATAACCATAATACATATAATAGTTTATGACAGTATAGTTACGTGATATATAACTTATATACACAATGTACTTGAATATACACACATATAATGTGGGGTACTAGATAATGGGGCCTGATAAATCAATATGATAGTAAATGGTGTGTGTGTCTGTATGCATGTATACGCATATAAATTAAGTACTCAAAAATATCTGTTTATACGCACACATAGACACGCACGCACGCACACATACATTAAAGGTTTAACCCTTTATTAAGGGGTTTAGTGAATTTAGGGTATCTAAAAGAGATGCACTAAACAATGACAAGTTACACCACGTAGATAGGAGGACACAATGATTCGGGTAAAACAGGTCCAGGATGCAATCCTTGGTGGGATTTCTTGTGGGTTCTAAAACACTATTAGACTTTCTAGATAAGTAATATGACAAACTAAGTATTATGTAAAATTGCGTACATATCCATACATCACAATACATATTCACATATGTGCGACCTCTTGTGCAAGTTATATATTTACATACGTATATACGTAAATATGGGTGTGTCTAACCGAGCACACAGAAATGCATCTCTCTCTCTCACACACACCACACACAAACACACACACACCAAAAACATGAGATACTTTTTTATATCCATGTCCAATGTAAATGGATAAGAATGTTGTACACACACACGCACGCACGTACTATTGCAATCATGAGATGGTAATTATTAACTATAAGATTCGAAACATGTGCCTGTATGTACTAATGTACGGTTATATTCTTTGTTACGTTCTTGTACGTGTATGCATATTTCATTAGCTACATACTGTATACATACTGAGTTCACATATGTATATGCATGTGCATCTGCAAAACGATAGACATGCAGAAAACATACACACATATATATGCATAACATGAACACATACACGCACACAATAAGTCCATGAAAACATGACAATGTTAGGTAAAAGATTGGCTATGATCTGGAGCGTTATGCAAGAGTCTAAGGCCTTGTTGTATAACACATAGAGAGGATGTACATACATCAAAAATACATATTTTATATGAAAGAATAGCAGGACAGGATCCGAACGGAAATAGAAAATTTGGGAACATGTAAATTGAATACAGAAGTACCTTACTATGCAGGTCGTGTGTCTTTGGAAAGAGAGATAGAATCTTCCTCGGCTTTCTTTGCAGCGGCTAGCCTCTGCTTGTGCAAGTTGGTATGGTGGTATGGGGACAGACTAGAGTTTGGATCCGTCACGAGACTGTGTGCTGCACAAATGTACATTAAGGTGTGTGTGTGTGTGTGTGTGTGTGTGTGTGTGTGTCTATATATATATATGAAAACAGGGATGCTTGATTACCGATGATAGCCGCATTAACAGCAAAGAGAAGCCCAAAGGCCACCTTAATAGCAAGCTTGCTTCTATCCAGTCTTGTCATATCCACATGTCTTAAAGGCTTTGGAGACCCTAAAACAACACACAAAAACTTAACGTATGCACAACAGACACGCACACATTGTGGGTTCAAGAAATGTATGCGTTCTTTCTTGCACGCACACATCCGTAACAAGAGTTAGATGAGTTAGATGCACGTCCGCCTATGGACACGCGTATGTAAAGTTTTTGATATTCGTATGTATGAAACTAGATAACAACATGTGGATGAGATTATAAAACTTTAAAGCAGTTTAGTATGGAGATTATAAGTATGTACCTATGTATGTATCTCTATATATAAATGTTTATCCTTGTGTCATATATCTAATGCTATGTGTTTATGTGAGATGTTTTCTCAGGATTAATTCAGAGACACACGCACGCACGCAAGGACACTTAAACAGACGTGTGGCAACAAAATTAATATATTCTATTAAACCTGAAATTGAAAGTAAATACGAAATTAAACATATAGAGAATGCAGCTATTACAGGAAGCATACCTTGCGTATTGTCTTCCGCCGTGGATACGCTTGCCCCCATTTCTTCGCATAAACCCTAAAACAGAGCAATGCTTAACCCTAAATGTCTAATTATATATTTAAATTGTCACCGTACAGGTTAAGTGTACAGCCCGTACATATTAGGATATATGTATTCTGTACGTACATACAGACGTCAGATGTATATTTTAATAGATTAACTATTAAATATATTCATATAGAAAGCCTTGCTTAGCTAATATTTATGGTGTTTGATTGTGACTCTTGTTTAGCATAAAATACACAGTATAAAATATCTGTACAGCAGTATGAGTGTGTATGCACTACGTATACATGCACACAAATGCATTTGTACATCTCTCTACACACACACACACAAACATAAATAATATGTAAATAATAACGAGCAGTTGCATCTAACACACAAACCTAATAAAACACAGAAAAATATACAAAATATCTCTCTGATGGCAAAGCTGCCATTTGATAATATTCACCTGTGTATTCTTAAGAAAGATGCATATCCCAAGGTGGGGTCGATTTAAATTTGAATAACCACATACTTTTAAAATCAGCATATTCTTAATCATAACGAGTCCCGATTCCTCGTCTGTCATAATTGTGGGTATATTCCTCGCATTCTGGAAAAATATTCTTAGCATATTCTCTACATTCCTTAAATGGCAAACAGTTTTACTAATCAGGTAAAGATCTTTTCTTCCTGTTTTATTTTACCCCACTATAAGCTTCGTTGAATCCAGGGATTGCATCTCAAGAACAGATCGCAGGAGCTAGGGTCGCTGTTCGTCACACAGGTGCGCATTTTTTGAATTAATCTCTTGAAGAAATCTCGAAATCACTCAGATAGGTGCGTCTTTCCCAAATCCATCGATTTATCTAGTGTAGGCGCTGTGAAAAACAGTGTTTTTTGGTCGCTATCACTGGTAAACAGTGATTTCCATAGAAAATAGGTCAGAAATCTATCGGATTAGTATCAGCAGTATGAAAAGCAGTGATTTCCACAGAAAGTAGGGCTTTTGACAGATACAGGTGCGGTTTACCCAAACTTCATTAGATTAGTTTAGGCGCTTAATCTATCGATCCAGAAATCTATCGGTTTAGTGTAGGCGCTATGGATTTCCGCAGAAAACAGGGCTTTTGGGCGATGACTTAGGATTAGTTTTACGAGGCGCTAATGTGATCGATTTAGTTTCGATTATGATACAGAAGAACAAGGGATTGAATCAAGAAGTCTGTAATAGTGCAACAAGGGAAAATGGAGATTCAATCTCCAACAGGGGGAAGTCGGCTTTGGTCATATCCAAGTTGGGTCGCTCACCTTCGACTTTATCTCGGTCTCCAACAGTGAAAGCCGACATAGATAGCCTTTCCTGCTTGTCGGAGCTTACAATCGGTAGCAGTAATAGTAGTGATGCTGTCGGCAGTAGCAGTAGCGGCAATAGAAACTTCCTGCTGGAAGTTGATCAAACTCCCCGTGGACAAGACATCGTGGGTTTTCATCAGAGAGGCACCCGCTTCGAGCTCCAGGTTCTAGTTCCTCCGGTTGTGCTCATTCTTGTCCCATTTGTATGGTGGTACTTGAAATCCTCAAGTACCACAACAGGTATGTGTGCGTGTGTAAGTGCCTGTGTTGTATACTATACTGATAAAACCGACTTCCATGTACAGGTTATATCTCATCTGGGTCGAGCTCGGCCTTCTCAAGTACAGGCAGTTTTTGGTTGGATTTCCTGGCGGTGCTTCTGTTCTTCGCAGCATTGGGATTCTGTGCTAGGTTTGCTTTGATCCATTTTATATCATCAAAATCACATGCACTCTACGTTCTTCGGACAATTCTCACTCACAGTCGGCTTAACGGGATGCTGCTACGTCCCCTGGGGATATACCTGGATGACCACAGAGATAAGAGATGCTCAAATTCTTCTTCATCTGTTTCATCACCCACGATTACATGGACAATCGGTTCGAAACCGAGGATTGAGAAAAGCAGGCTTTTCGGTGAAGGTGTTCAGAGATATAGCAATGGGGATGTGTACGAAGGGGAGTTTTACCAGGGGAGGTTCTCAGGAAGTGGAGTATACTATTTCTACTTAAGTGGTAAATACGAAGGTGATTGGGTTGATGGGAAATACGACGGCTATGGCGTGGAGACTTGGGCCAGGGGGAGCAGTATAGAGGACAGTATAGACAGGGTCTACGGGATGGATACGGTGTGTACAGGTTCTATACGGGGGATGTTTACTCTGGTGAATGGTCTGCTGGGCAAAGCCATGGATACGGCGTGCAGACTTGTGAAGACGGAAGTAGATATGTTGGTGAGTTTAAGCGTGGAATGAAGCACGGGTTTGGATACTACAGGTTCAGGTACGTAATCTATGTGCACAGACACACGTATTATCAAATGTATTCTACACGATATGTATGCGTGGATAGATCATATGTATGGAGTGGTGTTCTCGTTCCTAAGGTCGCCTGAATTGAGATACCCCACTTTGACATTTTGTTCTCTAGATATGCCGCACTTGGCCATTTGTTTTAGATTAATATTTATACTATTATTCACATTGGTATCTGGTTTGCAGGAACGGGGATACCTATGCTGGCGAATATTTTACGGACAAGATGCATGGTTACGGTGTATATCACTTTGCAAATGGACATCTGTACGAGGGAGCGTGGTACGAAGGAAGGAAGCAAGGACTTGGGCTTTACACGTTCAGAAACGGCGAAACACAAGCTGGTCATTGGAACTATGGTGCACTGGAGGTTCCCAGTACGCTGAACCCGGCTCCAGGTTCCTCTACGGCTGTTAGCCATGCTAAAGTTCTCAACGTTGTGCAGGTAACTGTCTCTCTCTCTCTCTCTCTCTACATTATCATGTCCAGAACTTATCGCCTTATCTTGTCCTTATCTCCTCTACGTGTCCACTTTTACACCATCTTTATTGTGCATTGTCCTGATACTAGTATATACTATTCACGTAGTTTGCAAATATACCTGTAAGTAAGTAGAGGCATATTATTTTATTTATTAATACTTATATTATACCATAGATGTTAAATAATAACGTATATACTATATACAATGCAGTGTATGCAACTTTACGGAGAGACCAGGATGTAAAATCATAGGCATGTTGTATTACAAATTTCTCTCTCTCTCTCTCTCACACGCGCGCGCGCGCGCGCGCGCTCTACTAAAGATATTGTGTAGATACAAATTATATGATATATATATTCGTAGGTACATATCCATGTGTGTGTGCGCTTTATGATAGTATTTTGATTTACATTATGTGATTTTAGGAGGCGAGGCGAGCTGCTAAGAAGGCGCTAGATGTTCCTCGAGTGACGACAGGGTGAACAAGGTTGTTGCAGCGGCAAACAAAGCTGCAAATGCTGCCCGTGTTGCCGCTGTGAAAGCTGTTCAGAGGAAAGACAAAGTTGCTTCGGTCATCCTCAACGTGTGAAAGTAACAGTGTACACATACTGGTTGGTCCTTCTAATATATATAATTTAATACACATTAATGGCATATTTGTGTAGTCAATTCTCACTATGAAATAAGCAATAATAAGATGTATACCTAAGCTAGATGCATGCTATCTACATCACAGTGTATACACAGAGATACGTGTCTATATATCCGTCTTTTATATACATATACATTTATATGACATTTTATAACCTAGCTTTGTATCTTTGATATTATTACAATGTATATAATTTTACATCGTTTAACATTATACAATATTTTTATCCATGGTGGAGATTGAATTGAATCATTTAAAATATTCTTTTGTCCTTAACCAAGGTTATGCATTCCAAATGTAAACTTTAAACTATATAGACATACTAGTACGATTTTATGTATATAGAACGCATTATAGTATACATTTATATTACTCAAATACAATACATTTATATACATAGTTTGATGTATGAATAATTATAGATCATATACACATGTTATCTTTACATTATGCATTGTGCGTACACATAGAGTTCTCGATATATAAAAGAGTATATGCATGTTTATAGCACATTATAGACATATTTATATATATGTTATTTAATATATTATGATATGTAGTTCTTATGTGTGTGTGTGTGTTCAGGTATGTATAGGTGGAGCTTCAAGTAGATGAAATTGTAACGGACAAATTCCGGAATCATTTTCACAGAGTAAGAAGAGAGTTTGAAAGGCTTTCGAGCTATGAAAGCTAAATGTTTTCTTGTTCTTTTTTTTGTTATTTATTTTTTTCTTTTTTCTGGTTATGTCGAAGTGAACATAACCCATGTGTTTCAAAGTTAAAATTTTTGTACACATTGATGTTATGACTTGTGTATTAATTGTGAAATTTAAAATATATATATAGTTATAAAATCTGAAGGTTATATGGGGATATAAATTATAATATAAAAGTAGTTAGTAAATATGTCAAAACATGTGTGTGTGTGTGTGTGTGTGAGAGAGAGAGAGAGAGAGAGAGAGAGAGAAGATTATATGTAGTATGCATACAGTCCGTAGATAACAGCACATGTATGCATTCACACATAAGTACAGACATGTATACATCAGGAAACTATAATACACATTTAAAACTATCTATCTGCAGATGCCGACGTCGGCATGTGCAAAGAACTAAAGCATTCACACCCATTTCTTATTCTTCTTTGTTTGTTTCTTCTTACAGCTTCCATTAGGCGCCCTGAACCTCTGTGCTTTGCCATATGTGAACCTCTTGGGACACGACAGGCACTTATACCTTGGTGAATACGGCTTGCCCAGATTGAAATCGTGAAACACACCGCATCCCCCACATGACTCGCACTCCTGTTTGTCAGGTAGCATCCGCTTCAACTGAAACAGCCACTCTCTATCCGTCCTGTTGATCCTGTTCACAATCTCGTAGTATTCCTCTGGGGACCTCACCTTGTCCGGTATATCCTCCTCAATAACAGCTGCAGCTGCCGGACATCTTTCATCTGGAGCCTCTTCCTCCTCCTTTGGAGCTGGCGTACTCTCCTCTTTCACATCTGCCAAGCAAGTCCGGCTCCTCGTAACTCGAACACTTGCAGCGGGTATATTTTCTGCCTTTCTCTTCTTTGTGACTGGAGCGGCTTTCCTATATTCTATCTCGACCTTTCTATTCAAAGCTGCTTCTAGTTCTTCATCGCTTATCTCAGAATCACAGGATTCCGCAGCGGGATGTTCCGATTCTGCATATATATCCAGAATCTGACTACTGAGTAGATCTTTCATGTTGAATTCAAGGAAGTATCTGGCCCAGTTCGTGTCATTAGACTCTATTGCCTCGCGCACATCCTCTACAGAGTTGATATGCTTAGTCGGAGAGAAGCCGGCGTATGAGCACGGAGCGGGATCCATGTACATCACCTCCATTATGAAACCCTAGGGTTCAAGTTAGTGAGATGTTTCTTTTATATGGAAAAGGATAACCCAATCCGACGGCTTGGAATTTGACACGCTAATGGTAATTCCTAAATCAATATGTCCAAGTTAATAAATAAGATTTACATTTAAAAACTAAAAAACTAAACATTATACTATTTTTGTATGTATGAAGTACAAATTTGAAAACTTGTTTAATACTTCGTATATTTGGAGATGCCCATTACCTATAAGATATATACGTACGTATGCTTAACATGCAGACACACACACACACACACACACACATGTGTGTGTGTGATTTATCTATTTATCTTTAATAATAAATATAGCTATTAATATACAACAATATATAAATAATATTTATAATATAATGAAACGATTTTCTCATATAAAATAATTAACAATGATAATAGAAGTTTATAAATAAGCTAATCACATACTCGAGTATATTTTAAAATATATTTAGTAAAAGGTAAAGATTTGCATTTGATATCACATGTGTGAAATGATGTACGCACGTTTCGACTAATGGTGACCGAATGATTATTTTATGTATGTTAGGTTGAGTTATATGGTTCTTGAATGATGTTTAATTCGAATCCATATTACATATATATATAATATAATTGTATATAAATAAGAATATATATATGTAATCTTAATATTTGCTGACTACAGGCTTAAATTAGTGAGATAATGTAGAATAATTAACTGCAAAATCCTAACGGATAATCTAAACTGATTTTATTGGCGGAGGTTCGACTCCGTCTGACACGCAAGAATCGTGCTTCTTGTTTGTGCTCTGTTTCTCCCGCCTGCTGCGGGGAGGTTCTTGGCGCTAGGGTTTCTAGATCGCTTGGTGTGTCGTGGAGATCCATGCTCCGTGTAGATAGTCCTGTGAAGAATGCGAAGCAGACCAATTTCAGTGTAGAGATTTGGAAGAGGAGCTTCCAGAAATTCGAAAATGAACAGAAAAAAGAGGAAGAAGACAGTCGATCTGAGGATTCTTCAGAGCAGAAAATGGGGCTTCTTGAGATCCGACTGCAACATAGGGAGGCACAAGTACTCAATTTGGAGAAGAAGCTGCTTGAGAAAGATGGAGAATTGGACGCATTGAACAGGGAGTGTAATGGGTTTCGCAAGCTTGTCTCGGATCTGGAGAGGAGGGAGAAAGAATGCATGGCAGAAACCCAGGAGGCATGCTTGCTCCTTCAAGAATCTCATGCTGCCCTGAATACTGCTAATGCGGGCTTGAGAATGGAGAAAGAAAGGTATATAATCACGTATGTGTTATATGTGTGTGTGTGTGTGTAAGACGTCCCCCTCCCTTTTATGTTTGTATAATGTTGTAATATGCAGTGCTGATATACAGGTGCAAAGCCATGGAGATGTCTCTCAAAAAGAAGATCGGGGAGTTGAGGAGCTGTAAAAATGATCGTGATGCATCTCATCTGGAAGCGGAGAATCTAAGAGTAAGACATAAATTGTTAGGCGTGCGTGTGTATCTGTGCGCGCGTGTGTACATATTCATGTATTTTGGTGATAACCTTACCAGAAGAAACTTGAGCTTGAGGAGAAGAAACTTCAGGAAGCAGATGTAAAGATAAAGAAGCTAGAATCCTCTGTTGAGGATCTACAGGTACGTGCATCTTTCACTGGTGCTTTAGGTGCTCCTCACTAGACAGCTTACAATACATGTTTCGCACACACAGAGCCACGTGTGTACATGTATATAGATCATGGGTTTTATAATATTTATATGCGGTCACACTACAGAGAAAAGCTGATCTTGGAGAAGACAATGCGACAAGACTGTTAGAGGCAAATGCAAAGATAGGGGAGCTGGAATGTACAGTAGAGAAGCTGCAGGTAAATGTTTCAATCATGGATATAAATCACACATGCATGTATAGTATATACAGACAATCTTATATATACACACATATATGTATTCTTCGCAGGAGAAACTCGAGCTAGGAGAGCAAGGAGAAAATGCGAAAATAAAAGAGCTAGAGACGACCCTTGCAAAGGTACTGGAATTTGTTCAAGAGAGAGATAAGCTGCTAGATGCATCAGAGTGGACCGTTCAGCATTTGGGACTTCACGAAATATCCAAAGTCAAGGTGCGTGTGCGCGCGCGTGTGTAGTATTCATTCAGACAATATACATGTATACACATACACATATACATACTAAGTGTTTTATATTTTAGCAAGGTTTATCAGAAGTGGAGAGGAAACTCAAGTCTAAGGAGGATGAGCTTGCTGATATGGAGTCTTTCACTGAATGTTTGAAGAGGCAGCTGAGGAAGGTGGAAGCGGAATATGCGATGGTACAGGGGAATCTGGAGGCATTTTCCGTGAAGTACGATGGACTCAAAGCGGACTATGACGGTGCTCTGCTACGTATAACCGAGAGTGCAGCCCGAGTACAACAAGAAAGAGGAAGGTGTAACGAGCTTAAGGTGGCCAATGACAAGCTTAATGAAGCGCTTATGGAGATTCAAATGAGTAATAAGAGTGTCGTGGAGCAGATGAGCCTGCTCCATCAGAGCCTTCTACAGGAAAACAGGCAGTTTATGGAGGATGAGAACGTTGAGCAGCTTCAGGTTATACCTCACACGGACAACAGTCTTGTTGTCAGGTAAGTTATTTTATATTGAAACATGAAGCGCAATCTGTGTGTGTGCGTGTGCGTGAATATATACGTACAGTGTGCATGTATGTATCTGTGTGCGTCTGTCTGTCTGTAGATGCCATGAGTTGCTATTCCTTGCACTTTCACTAGTGTGAAATAAAAGATTGCCCACGCATACACACACACACATCATTCATTTACAACTGTAATGTGTAAATGTTGGTACTCACACGCAGAGAGAGAGAGAGAGAGAGAGAGAGAGAGAGAGAGAGAGAGAGAGAGAGAGAGAGAGAGAGAGAGAGAGAGAGAGAGAGAGGGAGGGAGAGAGAGAGTGCGAGGGGAGGAGGGAGGGAGGGAGGGTGAGGTATTTAAGCTATATTACATATGAAGGCTCTATAGTCCTTGTAGTCATTGTTTGGTGTGGTGTGGAATATATGGAGCAGAAACTTCATATATATATTATAATGCTCGCTTATTTGCAGACAAAACAAACGGATTAGAAACTGTGAAGAGAAAGAGAACATTCCAAATGCAGTGTGTGAAAAGCGGCAACGAAGTGACTCAGTGCAAACTCGGAGTTATATTTAAAAAATCAATCGTACTTTTATACCCGGTTATATAAGTTTGTAATTGTGTACGTTGGAATATTATAAAACCATTATTCTAGTATATTCATCTGAAGTATCCAGCATATTTATATTTTGGAGAATATGCCCAAGGGGTACAACGGCTAAATGCGGCGAAGTTAAAGAGAATGGTGCTTGTTTGAAATTGCACTCACGCGGGAAGATTTAGGGCAGAAGAACAGGAGCGCGATTGGAGCAGCGGCTTGCTGCGCCTTCGGTCTTCAGGTAAGACGCATTTCCGGAAGCATTTTTACGAATTTTCTCGCTAGGGTCACGATTTGCGGCAACAATCCCTCTTTTCTTGCAAAATCATTGTTTTCTTCAGAGGCGGGTTGCTGTGCCTGGCAAGCCGCATTTCCGGAAGCATTTATGTGCCCGATCTTGCTTACTAGGTTTTAAATCCTGCATCTGCCATACAAAGTCCCTCTTTTTCTTCCAAAATTCATGTTTTTCCAACAGCGGCTTTGCTGCGCCTTCGATCTTCAGCAAAGCTGCATTTGAAGCATCGCTTGGTAGGGTTTAGGGTTCTAACAGATCTGCGATTGCATATAGGTTAGCTGCAGAATGTCTTGAATCCAGCCGAGCGGCAGCAGGAAAGGAGAGTGGCTGGCCGATCTTCAGGTAATCCACATCTTCAGTAGTATTTCTATTAGATCGCCATAGCCAGGGTTTAAACACCGGCTACAAATTTGAAATATTAATATGATAGATATTAATAACTGTTATGTCAATATTATTAAGGGTGTTCTAAGGAACAAACAATTAAAAACACATGTATGACTAGTCACTTGTCTTCCGATTTCGTCTTCTCATTTCATCCCGTTTTGCAGGTAGATAGTGAGGTGTAAATCGCATACACCATGGAACTTTTGCTTGAGAGCAAGGATGCGGAGATTTTCGCTCTCAACAAGCAGCTTCAGCACTTTCGCGAGCGGAATGGGCTGTTAGACTCCACGATACGCGGGATGCAAGAGAAAATGCATGGGCTCGAGTCCGGTATGGGTCGGAAAAACGCAGAAGTGTTGGGATTAGAAGGGAAACTTGCGGAGAAGTACGAGGAGCTAGAAGTACTAGAGAGGAAGAACAAATTGATGAAGGAACAGATTGATGGGCTTAATGAAGCAGTCAAAGAACTGGAGAGAAAGAAGTCCGTGTGGACGCAAAAGGAGGAGACTTCTTCGAGACAGATAGAGCAGCTCTCTCACTTGCTAGAGGAGAAATCCAAAGCGCTGACTTCTGCACTTGCAGATGCGACAAAGAGCAAAGATTTATGCCGGGCTTCGGAAGGCTCTCTCGCACAGAGGGCAGAAGAGCTCGGCCGCTGCCGAGCCACGTGTGAGACGTTAACAACGTGTTTGAGCGCTTGCCAGAACGAACTCAAGGATTTACAAGAAGAAAGAGAGAAACAGGCGAAAAGCACGCAGGAGAAGCTGGCTGCGTCCGATTTTCAGCTGAAAGAGCTCGCTAAGAGGCTTCAAGCCAAGGTGGAAGAGATGGAAGTCATGAAGAAGGTATATCGTGTGTGTATTCCAGAGGTACACACACATATCTATATGCATATGTGTTCGTGCACTCTTGTATAAACAGATTTTAGTTTGATACATTCTCGTTAAGCAGCAATATAACTTTAGACCAGTACAAGGTTAACATTAGCTAATTATGTGTAGTCTTGGACTTAGGCACTTGACAGCAAGGAGGCAGAGCTGGAATGCATCAATGAGGACGCTCGGGAGCTTCGTGAGAAGAATGAGGCAATAGATTCTACAGTTGGAAGCGTCCGGGGGACTTTGATTGCACAAAGTGTTCGGCTGACGCAGAGGGAAACAGAAGTTTCCGCACTCGAGGCAAAGGTGGCAGCTCTAGAAGGTAAGCTGGGCATGAAAGACGAGGAGATGGAAGCTGTATTTAAAAGGAGCAAGACATTGCAAGAGCAGAACGAGCTTCTGAAGCAGACAGTGCACGAGTTTGAGAGGAAGAAAGCTGAATGGGTCAAGAACGAGGATAAGTATACGCGTCAGAATCAGGAACTCGCTGCTTTACTCGAGGAGAGATCCACAGAACTGGACACTACAGTCAGAGAGGCGGCCAGACAGAAGGAGAGGTGCAAAGAGTTGGTGAAGTCCCTGAATGAGAAGATTGAAGAGCTGAAGAGCTGCAAAAGTACGTGTGATAGTCTTCAAACGTCACTGAGTTCCGTGAGGACGAGTTCAAAGCACTAGAGGTTGAGACTGGTGAGCAGATACAGGCTCTTCGTGAGAAGCTCTCGGTGTCCGATCTCCGTCTCAAGGATTTGACCGACCGGCTAAAGGGGAAGACTGACGAGGTGAAGTCTCTCATAGAGGAGCTTGATAACAGAGATGCTCGTCTTGCTTGTGTTTCTGAGGAGGCACGTGAACTTCGCGAGAATAATGATGCGCTTGAGTGCACGTTGCAAAGCTTACAGGTAACAAACTTATAATGTACACGCACACGCACACACGGACACGCACTGCTTAACACCAAATTGGTACTGCAGAATTCTTTGGATTCACGCTTAACACACAACGCGGCAGAGCTCCAGGACGTTTCGGAGAAGCTAGCTGAGCTGCAAAGGAGCCTTGTCAAAGGAGGAAGAGCTCCAGACAGTACATGAGGGGAGGGAAGACATCAAGGATCGTCTTGAGAGGCAGAAGCAGGCTCGCAATGAGCTTGAAAAACAGAAACAAGAGTGGACTGAAAAGGAACGGGATCTTCAGGAACAGGTATTGCAGCTCGCGTCTTTAGTTGAGGATCAAACTGCCGCTCTGGAGTCCTCCAAGGTGGAACTAAATGAACAGGTCACGAAATGCGGTGAGCTGGAGAGATCACTAAACGAGAAGGTTGAGCAGATAAAACGCTCGAAGAACGACCAGAAAGCATTGGAAACGACTTGATCGACTGTCAGAACGAGCTGAAAACTCTGAGGGAGAAAATGGGATCGGAGACTCGACTCGTCAAAGAGAAGCTCTCGGTTTCCGAGTTTCAGCTTAAGGAGGTCGTTAACCGGCTCAATGGGAAGAACATAGAGATGGAACAGGTGACGAAGACTCTACAGGAAAGAGAACACAACTGTCTTTCGTCACTGATGAAGCCTGTGGTCTACGTGAGACTGTTTCTAGCCTTAAGTCCACGTGGAAATGTACAAGTTAAGTGTAGAGGCTCTAGAGACGCGGTTAAAGGAGAAGGATTCCGATTTGCTGTGTATGGCCAAGAAAGTGACGGTTACAGAAGAATTGGTCGGCGAAAGAGAGCAAGGTCTGGAGAGGCTTACGAAGGAGAATACGACATTGCAGGAACAGGTTGATGGACTTAAACAGGTGGTTGTGGAACTCGAGGATAAGAAGAAAGAATGGTTAAGGAAGGAAGAGGAACACAACAGGGAATTACAGGAGCTTAGGGTTACCGTTGAGAAGTGTGCTAACCTCGAGTCTGTGATTGTTGAGTTGAAGGTTGAGGTGGAAAGACGGGAAGCTTTGGAGTTGTCATTGAAGACTCTGGAAGATTCTCTTAAAGAGAAGATGGACGAGCTGGGTTGCTGCATGAACGCTCGGGATGTGCTCCAGGAGAGTGTATATTCTCTCTGTGAAGAGCTCAGGTGTTTAAGACTGGAGAGAGAACAACAAGTGATGGAGTTGCGTGAGATGCTGGCAACATATGAATATCAGACAAAAGAAGGTGAGAAGGCGATGAACTTGAAGTCGGCGGAAATGGAAACGGTGGTCAAGGAATTGGGAAGTAAGGAGTGCGAGCTAGCTTCTGCAAAAGACGAACTTCAGCAGCTCCGTGAGAAGAACAGTTCGCTAGACTTTGCAATGCAGAGCCTGCAATTGAAGATGGCAAGCCTTTCCGAGGAACTCAAGAAGAGCGAGACCAAAGGTGTGAAGCTCTTCAGCGACTTGGCAGCTGCAGAAGCCAGCTTGTCGGCCAGCAGGGATCTCGTCTCTAATCTGGAGCTCAAGGTATGTCTGATAATATGCATGTACTATGTGTCGGTATTTTTACACACATACATGCGTTTGTGTGGTCCTAGAACAGCCATCTCTCTCTCTCTCTCCTGTGTGTCCAACACCACAACTACACATCTTTCTACTAGTGTTCTTTAATTTAGACGTGCATATTTTACAAAGCTGCATCAGAGACGATTATAGTAATCATGGTTACGCACAGGTGGAGCTGGGAAACCAGATAAGTGCTAAGATGGAAGCAGCAAATGCGAAGATAAAGGAGCTGGAGTCTGTACTCGTGGAGCTCATGGCATTCGCACAGGATAAAGACGAGAGACTAGATGCATCCGAGTGGGCTGTGCAACAGTTAGGCATTTTCGAAGTGTCTAAGGCCAAAGCCAACCTTGCACAGGCGGAGAGAGAGCGTGTACAGATGAAACACAGGTATGTAGCCCCAATTTATTGGTCCAGTAGTTTGATGCTTTATTAGCATAGTAACATTTACGTACATACAGGCGTGTATATGGACTTTCTACACACACGCACGCAAACGCATGCCATATATTCAGATGCATGTTATACATGTTTTATAAGTAGAATACTTTGCATCTGCTTATCAACAAGGGACTCAATACAGGTGTGCTGAACTTGAGAACGAGCTAAAGGCGAAGGAGGAGGAAATTGTGGACTTGGAATCATGTGTGCGGCAGCTAAAAGACGAGGAAGTTGAAAGCCATGAAGCGGAGCATGCAGAGCCTGGCAACGAAATATGAAGGACTCAAAGCCGAGCATGAGCAGCTAGAGACGAGCATTGCAGAGTATCGCTCTCAGGTAACACACACATGCGATCTTACTGACTTATTTGCATTCAAATAGATAGACATTCCACACCCACATCTATGCGTGATATATACGTATGAATCGTGTGTCATGGTGCAGGCTGTTTATCAAGCAGAGGAGATCTATAAGCTGGAGAGATGGTGGATAAGTTGAAGAGAGACTTGTTAATGTCCCGACAGGAGGCAGAGGCAGCTACAAATAAGCTCAAGGAGGTGCAATCGGAGCTGCAGGTCACGCAAGTTAGCGGTAGGTGCCTCATGCAGCAGATGCTCCTGCTCCATGAAAACCTTCTTGAGGAAGGCAAGGCTTTGCTCGATTTTGGGAAAGACGATGCCGATGCTAAGATGCTCTCTCCTACCAGGTGTGTTTGTGTATACATATATACACGTGCATGTGTGTATAAGAGAAATGTGAACTGCATATGTACAATCTAGGATATAGATATACATATACATGTATTTATATAAGATCCATATCATAGGCAATCTAATGTATATAATAAAAGAAACCGTTAGTCATTATAATACTTTTGTTTGTCTATGCAGAAGGCACTCTCTTTCAAATAGAGAAACAGTAGAAGACCACTGCCTGTCGGGGTATGCAAGATAGTATTCTTACTTTTATGAACCATATCGGCATACCCTATATATATGCTTCTTTTTTTTTCATTGTATTCATTTTTCGTTGCTTTCTAATGTGTGTGAAGTTACTAATTATACATTGTTTTACAGGAAAAACTCGGTTTGGGATAGCGGATTGCCAGATCGCCCAACCAGGTAGGTACCCCCTTCAGGAGTGTAATATCTATGTACAATTAACACGCACGCCATAGTTATGTGTTGTTATTATACCCATGCAATTTTATTGTGCATAGCAGGAAGCATACGAGCAAGAACATGGACTTTACGGAAACAAAGGAGAACTTGCCAACGACTAAGATGAAGAGTTTTTCATCTGCCGAGGATGCAACATGTGCTGAGAGATGTCCCTTACAAGTTTTGCACGTATAGACCAGAAAGGTGCGCGTCGATATAATAAATGTGTATCTCCTATGCGTTTGCACGTCCCTGCGTGTGTGTGTGCGTGCGTGGCATTTGCATGCGTGTTAGCTAGGATATTTCTAGTTAATTAGGATACAAAGAGTAGGCGGAAAGGGATTTACCCTAAAGTATGAGCTGTTTGAAGCTATGGAGGAATCCAATAGACGTGCTAATAGACATAGACGACACACTCGTCCATGCAGTGCCAGGTGGCCCAATGAGATTTGGCGAAACTAATTATGAATTAGCACACGGAGCACTAGAATTTGTGATAGCTCTAGACAGGACACCTGGAATAAGGATTGGTTTCTACAGTTGCGGAGTGGACGTACGCAACCATTTCTTGATCCAAATATACTCTGGTTAATAAACAACTCTGGCAAACACAAGATGAAGAGTGCCAAGGTATTCACCGTCGTAGACAGATTCTACGGGAAGAAGACGCTCAAGGGGTTAAGAAAGGGATTAAATTTAAACAGGACCGTCTTAGTAGATGACTTAGGGATGCATATAGAGCGAGACGAGGAGAAAAATCTACTCAAACTCTATACTGTGAAGAAACTCAAAGACGAACACCCGGCTAGAGTTTACAAAGCCCGAGTCGACAACAACCTCGTTAGAGCTCTCGGTTAATCTTAACCGCGATTGAGGTCTCCGAACAGAGCGTGTGAAGGCCTCTCAACAGTCTTCAGTGGGATGGAGACTCGTATCTTCATGAATCTACTAACTCGGAGGATGTGTATATCAAGGGTCTCAAAGCCATGCAGAGTGTCAACCCTGTGTTTGAGTTGCGTGTTGATCAGAGTACACGTGTTCTTCCTTGGTCTCCACATGCAGATGATGACGAGCTGTTTCCCAAGGAACGACATCTGATCATTAAGCATGTCTTTTGACGTCTCTAGTTCACACACTGTTTATCATCTACCGTATCTCTCTCTAAGATCTAATTAGACGCATGGGAAGTTACCAAGTGTCAACGGATAAATCAATACACATTCACACACACACACAAACAAACAAACAGAAACAAATATATCTACGCTCGTACTAGAAATGCAAGTTTACTTTATGTAATACGCGAAGAAAAACATACAAATTATATACATACTAAAACCTCAAAAATTAACCACAGCAAGATCTGGAACTCGTGCAGCACCTAACTCCATCATAGAAATGCACCACCCCATCTTCCACATGTCTTCCCGCTCCTTTCCTGCTTGAACACCACCCTGTGTATAGTTCCTCTATGCCACCAGTGGTGAGTGTATCACTCAAGTCCAGGAACTTTAACATCAAAGCAGAAGAAATCCCACTAATCGCCTCTTTTAAGTATGTCGCTTTTTCATTGTCCACAACCTTAAAACAAAGATACGCATCACACACACACACACACACACACACACATTATAGTAGTAAATAATATAGTATTACTAATGGATTAGACTCACCTCTTCTTCATCCTCACTGTCCGCAACAGTAACTTCATTGTACACTTCGTCCCCCGTAGTGCAGTTCCTCGCCAGATTCAACTCCATCAGCGAATCGTTTCCTGAAAATTTTACATTTGGTAAGTAAACACACCGTCTCTCTCTCTCTCTCTCTCTCTCTATATATATATATATATAGTCTGGTCCAGAGTTAAGGGTTTCATACTATCATGCCTCCTAGACATGTACAAATGTGTCTGTATATATGAATACAAGAGAGTACAAACCCACGCGTACAAAGTTACCTTGCAAGGATTTCAAGATGGCAATCACTCCGTTCCATGAAATACTGCAGTCGCTTACATCCAGCTTTTGTAAGTTGGATTTGCGAATCTCTCTTGCCAACATGTCGACTACCTGGAATAGAGAAAAATAACAGATAGCTTACGTATCGATCCCATAGCAACACACACACACAAGCAAAAAATTATATACAAATACGCAAACCTTCTCTGTGTGTGTGTGTGCGTGTATGTGTGAGATTGTACCTGTGAATCCAGGGAATTTCCAGCAAGGCTTACAACCAACAGCGTTGAGATGTCCATAACGTTCCTATAGAAACTTAAGCCAACCTCGGGCAATATTTTACAGCCGGTAAAA
This sequence comes from Selaginella tamariscina, assembly GCA_003024785.1. Classification (NCBI taxonomy): domain Eukaryota; kingdom Viridiplantae; phylum Streptophyta; class Lycopodiopsida; order Selaginellales; family Selaginellaceae; genus Selaginella; species Selaginella tamariscina. The sequence goes on from PUQB01000042.1 coordinate 851,126, forward strand.
TCAACTCTAGTTAATTCTGGCTGTTTTTCACCAACGGCACCACCTATATCTCTCCAATGCCGCTGCAAACGTACAATATGTTATCTTGTACAATACAATATATGCATTACAACATATATAATATAATTATCATGTATACCAGTTATTAATATATGGATACGTTGCTGTTTTCTACTCACTGGTTTTAGATGGTTGTTCTGCTTCATAACGAGTACTTCCAACGTACTTGAGTTCTTAATCAAGTGAACCACACCGTCAGCACTTATGGCGTTAACTTGGACGTCCGAGATATCCAAATCTTTGAAACTGTATTTTAAGCAATATATAAATAAGACACACACACACACACACACACAGTACCTGTGTGTATACATATGTTTACCTTGAAAGTAATGCAAGTTTATGCAACAAATTCTTCAGAGCTTTGCCATCAATGTGTTTATTCTTCGCTATAGACAGCCTCCGTAAACGAGATTCAACTTGTAAGCCATCTCTTACGCTTTCACAAGTCGCAGTTGTAAGGCCGCATTCCTCCAGCTCCAATGTTTGCAACCCTGTTGAAGCACTATATAAATAAAAGCGTGCGTGCGTTGCGTGCGTGTGTGTGTGGCTTACGTGGGGCATGCTCCAAAACAAATGCTAAATCGTGTGCAATACGGTCAGTGAGTGTGTTTCTCGACAGAACAAGGACCTCAAGACGGGATAACGTAACGATACACTGGGACATCTGCATAAAACAAGATTGAACTGTATCGGTATTATATAATATTTATTATATATATATATATATATATATATGAATGAATGAATGCAGCTATAATGTTATATATTGCAAACAAAATATTATCATGGTATACCTCAAAAAGGGCATTTGCACCAAGTTTGTTATCGTGCCAATCCAATTCCAATCCCATATTCTTATTCTTAGTTTTATTCAGCATGGCTTGGACAGCCTTTACAGTTAACACTCCTGCATAGTGAGATCTATGTGAATGTACGTGTATGTATGCATATGCACATGTATGATAGTGCAGTATAATGGTTTTCAGCTTACATATGCCATCAGACCAACACACGTGTACATATTGTTTACACATGATGCAATTTATAGAATAAGTACATGCACAACACACGCACGCACGCAGACTATCTTACCTAAACTGTTGTGCGCAAGTTTCACGCTAAAAAACGTTTCCACCCCGTCCAAGGCAAGAAGTAAAGGCACCACAGAAGCATCATCAAGGCCACAGTCACACACATCCAGCTCTCCGTCTTTCATCTGCACGGTTAATCATATAACTGCGCATATGGCAATACAAATACATATAAATCTGTACTCATAGAAATGTATACATACTGACATAAAACAAAATGCACACAATACACAGATAATACCTCTTTCAGTTTGTTTAGAACTTCAGGTTTTGGACAAAAATTGCTCTTTTGACACAGCAACTTGTAGCGCTCGGGAAACGGCACATGTATCCATCCTATAAATAAAATGCAAGAAATAATCACATCAAAGTATTCTGTGTGTGCGCGTAAGTTCATGTGATAAACATCTATGGGACGATTCTAGTATACTAAAAACCAAAGAAATAAAATGTATTTACGAGAATATATATATATATATACCAAATCATGTATATCAATGAAATGCATTAACCCTAAAGGTCTTATCCTCCAAATACATGTAAAAATTAGTGAAATAATTAAACTATCAATTGCGATTAAGGGAAGGGGAGCATGTATATACCAAATAACAATTTTATTATAGAAAATGTACCAGGAATTGTGACTGAAATCTCATCACGTGTAGCTTTAACTAGTTCCTCGAAGACGTTACCAGCAGCTAATGCAACACCTTTAACCTTCAGTTCGGTTAAAACTGGATGGGGACCTATAAAAAAGTGTTGACTCTAATAATGTGTGTGTGTGTGTGTGTGTGTGTGAGAGAGAGAGAGAGAGAGAGAGAGTGAGTGTTTGTACACGAGAAATTTTATAACCTTGGTGTATAAATAGACACAGAGATACTCTTATGTATGCTACATTGGCTACCTTCTGGTTTTGTGTGTTTATACTGCCATAGCAATTCGTCAAGAAACCAGTCAACTGTAACCATATGGGGTTGTTTCATTTTCACATGAACAACCTGGCCATTTATGCTGACAGCTACATCCTGCATATATTGTACATTAAATTCTGATATAAGCATCTTTACCATGTGTTTATAAATATATAAATTTTATAGCACATAGGTTCATACAGACAATATTACCTGTGGACTGTTGCATGCAACGTCTACGTCCATTTGCACGGTCTCATCATAATCAGCGCCTCGATGAGTCGTCTTTGAGATTGATGTTGAGCTTTCATTTAGCTTGATAGGTGTTTGTGAGTTCAGTCTCTTTGTACATGGCTTTAGTAATAACCCAGTATTAAAAAGTATACTAAAATGACTTCCTATTATCATATACTGTGTGTTTACAAAATAAAAGAACAATAATATAGTGTTATACATTTAGAACTACATTAATACATCAGATTAATGTATGAAACTTGGAAAGAGCTTGATATGACTATCTACTAGTAAGCTTTTACAGATAATAATTCATTGACCTTGGTATTCAAAATTGTGTGTGTATGTGTGTGCGTGTGTAAAATGCTAAATGCACGTTTACCTCTGGAGTGTTTCCTGATACAGATGGCCTAGGAACAACTTCAGGAGAGCCAGGGGTAACCGGCAATTTTCCAGTCGAATATCCAAAAGATCTGCTGTCTGAACATTGAACTTCCTCTTCATCGTCAGATAATACTATGTGTTGTCTCTTTCTGCTACCTGGCATATCCATAGTCATATGTATAAAAGATGTTATCTAGCAGTGTTTATACATACATACATATATATGTGTATATGTATATGCAGATATAAATACAAATAAACGCGAGCGACCGCACACACGATGTACCTCTGTCACTAGAAGCTAGAGGGCGTGCTTCAAGAGTATCCATGTCGACTTCTTGCCCTTCACTCTCTGTCTCCGAGCAATGTTCCTCGTCGCCTTCAACAGCGTGGATCTCCTTGAGAGTTTTCAATTCGGATTCTACCTCCCTATCAACAATATCATATCACTTGATTCTGACATATATATATATATATATATTATATATATATATATATATATATATATAATATATATATATATATATATAAGTATGCGTGCGTGCGTGTGTGTGTTTGCTGCACTTCAGAAATAAATCAGCATACATGCAGAGAAAGAGAGAGAGAGAGAGATCCCTGGTGTATGTACGCATGCGTGTCATCCATGTATGTAGCTCTATAGAGATAAATGATTACCTCGCTCGATCCAAATCCTCTGTTCGTACAATATATGCATACAGCATGTTTTCCAGAGCTGCCTTTTGTTGGGTCAACATCTTGGTTTGGCCCCGTGACGCTGCTATCCTGAATAAATACCAGCAGAGATATATGCATGTACATGTAAGACGTAAAAGCAGACACACGTACTTGTAAGCTTCTTCGTAAGCCTTAAGGGCAGCTCTCCATTCGCCATTCGCATCCAGTGCATTACCATAGTTTATCTTAGCAATTGCTTGCCCCTACGAAAGAAAACCGCCATTTTCAAAAATCATAGCGATTGGTATTACTCCACTAGTACATTTAATACGAAAGGTTGTAGGCATACAGACACACACACATTTTAACTAGCTTACTTCGAGATGATTAGCCCGTTTGCAGGTGTCGAAGCTTTTCAAGTACCATTCCTTGGATTCCTCATACTTGCAGAGTTGGTAGTCAGCCTGCCCTATGTTAAGATACGCATCACTGGTATTTCCTGCATCATTCAGTCGTTCCGCTACAGCTTTCTGTTTCATTGACAACCCAAAATACTGTAAAATAATCACAACCAACATAAATTCAGCTTACGTTTTTACCGATATATTACATATACATAAGCATATCAAATATACGAATATACAATGGAATATTTACAGCAGTCTTTAGCAACTTAATACTCTATAGGTACAGACATGAACACACATACGCACGGAAATAACCATGTACAGTATTATTAAACTGTCATTATGACACTGGCTTAAGATATAAAGTTTGTATTTTGATTTATTCTTCAATACATATACAGATGTATTATATTGTGTGTGTGTGTGTGTTACTAATAGTCTTTATAGATTAGAGCTTCTATGTTAATATATATGTGCACATTGACACAGATACACCACACCACTCATCTTTGCTATATAACACTTCCGACTTGAAATATGACGTGCTATTTATTATATACTTAGACTTATATACTCACATTCTTCCAGTCGCTCAAGGCTTCAGCTTGACTTAGAAGCTCAACAAGAAGCTTGTATACTCGCTTAAACGAATTATGCTCGGAATCAGTTCCTATCTTGCTCTCCGCCTCACGCTCCAACTTACTTAATCTCTGTTCTCCAGCATCAAACTCGCTCTTCTTCTTCTGGGCTAATTTCACTACGCGAATATTCGACTTAACGTCAGAAACCAGCACATCCTCGTCTTCAAGGGACTCGGCAAGTTTAAGTGCTCGACTAAATATGTGCAAAGCGTCTCCAAAATTAAGCCGTTTGAAGGAAAGCTGTCCCAGATTAATAAGTCCTAGAATTTAGTATTAGTATAAACAAAATCTATAATATAATTATTGATACAGGTATATGAAAATCGACATAGATATTTGACATATCTATTATATAAAAATTATCGACACAAGATTATGTAAACTATATATCCTACCTTTAGCCTCTCCTTGCGTGTGTTTGTTAACAGCGCAAATTTTAATATCGGTGTTCATGTGTTTCTGCTTGTTAATAACAAGTATTAAGACGCCTATTACATGTATGTATATACATAAACATATTTATATAAAATATAAACTGAAGAACTAGGCTACCTGAGCCTCGTTCAGTCTCTCCGCTCACAGTAAAGCCGACCAAGGTTATGATGAATCCTGGAACGAGAGTCGTCGTTCTCTGGAATCTCCTCATCGTTGCAGAGATTCAAACCATGATAAAAGTACATCTTTGCCTGCGAATATATCTACGTAAATATGGTCCTGTATATACAATGTATGTATATGCATATATGACTTCCTACATATGATTTACAGAACTGCTTGTGATCCTTGTGTGTGTGCGTGTAAACCTGGTGGTAATCCTCGAAAACCATCTTCATGAGTCCCAAATTGTTGTATGCGTCCACAAGTTCCTTAATGAAAGACGATGAGTCCCTAGAAGATTTCTCAACTATAACCTTGGCTAACTCCATGGATATTGTGAAAAACTCCTCACACTTTTGCTTGAAAAGCAACATCCTGGATGCCTCCAAGTCTTCTTCACGGCTCTCGTACAAGTCAAGATACGTTCTACCAAGTTGTGTGCTCGCTCTTTGTTGCTCTATCACTTCGTCAGCTTGCTTTGCTAATAAATAATGTTGTTCCTGTAATAATGTAACAAAAAAGATTTCTCAGGGTTTCAGAAAATATATTCTAGTTTAAAGAATGAGAGCCAGATGCTTGCTTATGCTGTCCAGTGCAGTATAATTGGAACATAAACATATGCAATACTTATAAAGTATATCATATTATGTGAAGAAACACAAAAAGAGCTAATCGTATAGGATATTTTATACTATCTGAATGGTGTACCTCTGAATGAGAACCAATATCTGGTATACAGAACCACCACTTTCTATAGTCACAAAGTTAGAGAGAGGGAGAGGGAGAAAGAGAGAGCACGTCTAAGAACAAACCAACATCATGACAGAATGCTATGACATACAGCTCATATGAATGTGTGTGTGTGTGTGTGTGTGTGTGTGTGTGTGTGTGTACTTGTACTTCAGATTACCTGGTACACAAGAGCGTCCTGGTACTTTTGCATCCTATAGTAAATTTCCCCCATGGATTGGCAAGTCGGCATCAAGCTAGAAGGGGACATGACGGCGGAACCCCTTCGACCGGATGCAATATCGTAGTCGATACGGAACCATGTTAGGGCTTCTACGTATTCCCCTTGATCCTTGTAGAAATGCCCTATCTGGTTCGCCCATCGCGATTCTTCCTCTGTGTCTCCATTTGCATGTGCCTCCTTGTAGCTCGCTATCAACGATCGGACAGCTGAACATTGACTTCTTTGTTGTTGCGTTCTTCCCATGGTCTCTGTCAATAGAAATGCCCCAAAATCATCAAGTATACACAAAAAATCGCATTTTTTTGGCAAATATCAGCTGAAATGATCAAATTTCTGGTATTTCAGGAGATTTCGGAAGACCGATTTTCCACAGATAAGGGAGAAAAACAGATTTCTAGGATATCGCAGCTAAAATCCATTTGAGAGCGGCTAGATCTACAAAATGCAAACCGGCATACCTCGATGCGCCAAGCGCCCCACCGCCTCTGCCACAAACCCTAAGCCCTAAATGCCATAGGCGGGAGTTTTAAAAGAAAGAAGGTTAGGTCTTTGTAGAATATTCTTGAGGCGGGAATTTTGAAAAAATAATAAATACAAAAAGTAAGATTCATAAGAATATCAAATCACGCAGAAAAATGTATATAATAAGCTTTTAATCAACGTCATCCGGAAAACATGCATATTATACGTTATATAGTAGCATAAAATCTTCACTCTCTATATAAGCATGACACACAGTAGTTATCATACATTCAATCTTCGGTCATATATGGCTCACTTGCATATTCTGGTCTTCCTCTTCTTCTCCTTCGGAGCTGTTATTTCAGAGGTTTAATAATAATTATAAATATTTTCTAATGAAATGAATTATCATATTTGATATATAATTAATTTTTAAAATAAAAAGAGATTTAAATTCTGTAAGTTTTGCTTATATAATTCTTTTGTTGTTTTAATTCATTTATTGGGAAAAGCTCGATTTTCTTCATGATTTCCACAAGCAGCGGGATAACACTGTAGAGTTCTTTCAACACATCATCCGTACAAACGAGACATATGAAGTCAGCGAGGTCCCTGTGTATGAAGGCCGTACACCCGGCTCTTTTGGATATGCCGTGGTTTTCGATCACAAGCTGACACGCGGCAGTGATTACTTCTCCCCTGAGATCGGACGGCTCCGTGGTCTTGCAGTCGTTTCTTCGGTAGATGGATCACAGGTATATATGTACTTACATTCAGTCTCGAAGGTGTTTGTCACACACGCACGCACGCACGCACGCACGCACGCACCTTGGTTAATGCAGGCACATGAGACGTTCACAATCGGTTTTACTGGGCGAGTGGGAGAGATAAGCTGTGTGGGCTCATTTGATTTTCGTCAACCCGTATCTAGGGTTCCTGTTATAGGCGGGAGCGGTGAATTTTACAGGTTTAACGGGGTATATACTTCCCAAGTTGTTCAAACAGAGGGATTTAACCTCATTGCTCATGTCCAACTTAACCTTCGTTCAAATGATTAATTAAATGTAATAAAATACTACTATATCGTACACATGCACTGATTTTTTGTAATTATATGAAATATATAGACCTTTACAAATAATTAAATAGGTTTATTATATTAGTATCCACAACACTACACTACAAGCCTTGACCTTGGTTAATAATTTATATCATTAACAGAAACCAAATCATTCTTTAGCAGAATTAAATGTCACTCTTTCATTATAAATAATTGTATTATCTTGTTTTTCTAATTCAACACGAATCAAATTGTACATCGTTGGGTTTGCTGTTTCGAGTGTAAGATAAAAAATAATTTGGAAGGGCATTTGATTTGAACATGTGAGTATAGAATATATGTAAATCTTTTTGATGAAGGCAAATGTTCAAGTAACATATTAACATATCCATTTTATCAATTTCTTTATATGGGTCGAATGTGATAAGGTGTATAACTATTGTGATCTAGCTAAGCATCACTTTTTGAAAAGTATTATCAATTAACATAATTTGAAAGTTGTTTTTTTTAAGCATTTTGTAAATACCTTTGGACCATGTACTTTTTCATTTTGTTTGTCCTTATTTTTCTTAAATAAGAGTTAAAAATGATTTGCAAATGCATTCTCATAATATCGCTAGTCTCAAATGAAATCCTTGTTAAATCACTTTGTATGTGTCTACATTATAAACGTAAAGCTTTTGAAAGAGCACTCTATGTTATGGCATTATGCAAGATCAAATGCTCACAATCATGTTCATTTCTTTAAGCTTGTTAAAGAGTTTTATCAATCCAAGGTAGAGAACAATATTTTCATGAAGGTTATCACCATAAGGTACCATAATCCCTTGTTTGATCTCTTTGTGTCTTTCTTATGTTTTTGTTAATGAAGGAGCACGCCGTTGAGATTTAGGAAGACAAGCTGGCAATGAGTGACTTGCAACAAAGAAATTTTACTAAATTGATGATATGTACATTACACTTGGAAGACTATTAAGAACATATATAAATGATGGTTCATCTCATTGCTCTAATGTTTAATGTGGCACATCAACTAGTTAAGCAATAATTGTCTCGTCATTGACTATCTTTACAATTTCCATTGTCAAGTGTCAAGCTTGCACACTCTCAATAATATCCTCTGTGTCTCCATGTTCTATTGTGTTTGTTAGTATGACCACCTTAATGCTAGTTGTCATACCTAGTTGAACCTTAGGCATGGACTCCTCTTCTTCTCACATAGGCCATGTACATTTGTTTATAACGAAGTTAGTATTGTTCATCTTTCTTTTCCTTCTTACTCTAATTTATTCTAGCATTATTATCGTTATTATAGGTTTAATTTGAAAAAGTTCTTTATTTCCATTGTTCATAACTTCATTTGACGATAAGGATTTTCTCCTTCACAACCTTTCCTTCCATGCTTATTACAGACCTTTCTACTCATATTCTCTTCACAGTAGGATGTCCTATGCTCCTAATATTTTATCTTTAACAAGTTCTAACAATGTAATGGCAAAATCCCTCCATGGTTCACAATTGTTGAACATGAAAAATGCACCTTTTCCTATTCAACCGTTTCCTTCCCTCAACTGACAAGAAACACTTTGCACTTTCCTTTCACCAACTCTCTATGTATCTCAATATATGTATATAACAAATTACTTCTTTACTGTGCCACTATAATTGGTCTCTGAAGTCAAGGACAAGAACAGATTTTGGCTATTACCTTGTTAGATCTACTCATATTCTCTACACACAAGATCTTATAATATGCACCTTCATTTTTAACATGAATACAAGAGACAAAGCGTGAAGACCCCTTTCTCCCTTGCCTTAATTATCCTTAACTATTCTTCCTCTCGCCGTGTCATCCTTCTTCTTTTCGAGACTTCCTTCTCTTTTTCCTTTATCCTTTTCCTCTCGGTAATGTTTACCTTCTTCCTTCATAGCATTTCCTCCCATGTTATTTACGAACCTTCCTGCCCTCTATAGCAAGATGTCCTATGCTGCTAATTACAGACCTTCCTACCCTCTATAGCAAGATGTCCTATGCTGCTAATTATGGACCTTTTTGCCCTCTATAGCAAGATGTCCTATGCTGCTAATTACGGACCTTCTTGCCCTCTATATCAAGATGTCCTATGCTACTAACTTTTACCTTTAACATATATCTATAACATGCGCATCCTTCCATGCAAATGCTATGCAACACTTGAAGGTCATATCTGCTTCAACACCACCTTCTGAATGCGACTGTTGCTGTTGGTCTCCCTCCTCAAACAGAAACTCACATACTTGCATGTTCTGCGATCCACTACCATGATATGCACCTCTACCATACATGCATGCATGTGCTTTCAATGATTGCTAAAAGGGTGGCAGATTGAATTAACACCGTCCGAACTTTGATACTCTTGCCATGAGTTCATCCTTACTTAAAATTCTTGAAGATGGACCATCGATTATACCCTCCATTATTGGTATAAATGTCTAAGATGGAATATACTAAATGAATTCAATTCTAAACCATTTTGCTCATCAACCAACTGTTCAACCACTAAAGTCTTGCCTTTATCTTGTGATACCTCCTTTGGGGCATAGACCTCTTCTTGCGGAACCATCACCAAGGATTGCACCATGGTTAATGGCTCACTCAATTGCAATAGCTCAAGAATGAATTACCACTTTGTTTCCATCTCTTGTTGCTCACCATCCCCATTCATCCTAGCCGTCAACTCCTCTGGAGATTGATTATCTTGTTGAGACTTCGGCTTTGATTTCACAACTCTTTCATATTTTTCTTTATTCCTTATTCTTGTTCCACTTTCTTGGGCTCATCCTCCTCACCTTGATTCTCCACATGTTCCTCCTTTGGTGTAGTGACTTTCTGTTGGTCATCGTCATCCCCAAGATCAACCACCGTCATCTTCTCTTTAGAGGTTCATTTGTCGCCAAAGACTTTAGCTTCACTTCTCTTCATTGCTAATCTCGTTGTCCTCTTTGTCGCCTCCTTTGTCTTGGGCTCGAGCTCCTTGCACTTAGCTTTTGGCTCCTTCTGTTTGGCTTATTGCTTCAAGAACTGCTCTCTCTTGCTTCATTCGAGCTAATATTTTTGGCATGGCCAGATCTTCATGCTGTTGCACATAGTTAGCAATCACTTATACCCAAGTGAACACCATCATAGATGATTACTCACCACACTTCTCTAATTCATGCATCAGACATAAGTGCTCTCTCAGCTACAGTTAAAAGTCCATAGCGTTGAGTTTGGATTGCCTCACATTCCATAGGAATGGACCTTTGACATGAACTAGGGCAAGAGTTACCATTTGTGACATTGGTGGTAATGCTAATGTTATTGCATAAGTATATTTAGACCTTGGTTGGGATACCTGGAATTGCTCTAAATGTCACTCAAAATAATCAATTATTGCATTGAATTGGCTTCAGTGAGGGATTTCAGCTTCTTGTGGAATGTTAACAGGAGGTCCTTTAACATCTCTGTGTAACCCTTATAAAAAATGATCCATCAAGGCTTCCTCATCCCATGGTATATCACGAGCCAATGAATCTTGTTCACTGTTATGTAAACATTGTCGATGTCAACAAAACAATTCTTGAATTTCTGAACAAATTCCTCAAAATTGTCCAACATGGTTTGATCTATTAAATAGGGTTCATTTGAACAACCAAACGAACTTGGTTCATGAACCCATGGAATTGGAACCTTGTACCATCGAACTTATGTGGTAGATTGACCTTGGGCTCGCACCTGCATGTAGGTATACTTAAGCTTAATGGTCTACCTTAAAGTTGCACAACTCCTCTTAAATTTTGCCCTTGTCTGTTTTGCCACTCGTTGATGTGGGTGAGTTGAACTTTCTCATTCACCAACCTCTCCTCTTGCCTCGTCAACTTTTGTCCCTCTCTATCTTGCCACTCATTAATGTTAGTGAGTTGAACTAACCTTTAGTTCTCCGCTAACAATTGTTAATTATCTTGCTCTAGATTATTAAATCTAATGTGCAGCAATCCAATTCAAAGAGCATACCATTGTAATCTTATTGAATTATTACAGGCATTGGCGCAGTAGAACAAGAACTTAATTGGATTTTTTGGAATTCCAGTTTAAATTGTCATGAATCGGAATATTAAATTTTATTTTTGAATTCTCTTTATTAATCTTATTAAACTTATTCTTGAATTCTCTTAATTTGCTCCTCATTTTACATAACTTATAACGAACTCATGAGTTCCTAAATTAAACCCAAAAAAAAGAAGTATTAACCATATTATGAAACACCTCCATTAATTAAGAAGTTTATATATTATGCTTATTTAGCTTGTAATTTGCTAACACGTGCATATAAACTTTGCTCTTTATGACCTTTTTACTTAAAAAAATCATAATTTGTGTATTTTAATATCCACTCCAAACTAATAAACAAAGATTAAACTCTCATTTTTATTTAATGTCCACACAGGACTAATAAGCAATTTGCTACATATTCAGAATGAAACTATTGCAGAGCAATCTATCGTACTTAAGATGAACCTTCTCACGTAATTATAACACGTGCATATATAACTTTACATATAAAAGATATATGTCCTGTGTAACGTGGAACAGAAATGTTATGTCCAAAGTCTGGTTTGCAAGTGTTAAGTACGAAGTATTGTTTGGTATAATGTATATAAATTAAATTTTAATTTTAAATTAATAAATATTCTTATTTTATTTATGTGTGTATATAAATCAAGATTTGACTTTATAACAATATATATATCCTTGTCTAGTTAACTCGAGTGATGTTGCATACTCTTTCGACCACTGCCAGAGACGTAAGAGCAAGAGATATTTCTGCGCCGGTCCAGAGACGTAAGAGCAAGAGATATTTCTGTGCGCTGGGCCAGAGACGTAAGACCAAGAGATATTTTCGTGCGCGGTCCCTACAAGAAGTGATATACAACATATTTTCAAGTATAAATCCGGATTCGACTGGTTTGTCTCATTTGATAGTATAAAGTCTAGTTTGCATGGAAAATAAGTGTTATGTATAAAGTCATTTTTTGTCTCGTTTACATAAATCTATAATGTATATAATTTAGAATTTTATTGAAGGTGCTAATATTGATATAACTGTATCAGTATACAGTTGCAATACTAATTTGATATTAATTGATTAGTTTATTAATGAGTAATAAACAAGTGTTCTATCCCACTTGGTCTAGCTTGCTGACAGCCAATCTTTTTTTAACACTAAACTTTAATTTCATGCTACATAATATGGATATTGTGCCTGTGTGTGCTTGACATCGCTCCAGTTGTAAAACTTAAAGCTAATCAATCACGACACTCTTGCCATGCACCTCTATGCAAAGCATCGATCTAATGAACTTCCCCAGTACAAAATCGCTGTCATCCATACAGCAAAACAGATTGTCCCAACAACGACTGCAACCAAGGTCACTTCCGCTTTACTGTCATCTTCTTCACCAACTGTTCCACCTGGTTTGACTATACCAACCGGGCATTCACCCAGTGGAATACCACACAACCCAGGATTTCCTTGGTAGGAGCTCACTTGAAAGGTGATAAGCTGCCCGTTCTGCGGAATGAGCCCAGATAAGTTGTTATGTGACACGTTGAAGTCTACCAAGGACGAGAGCTGCGAAAACCTGTCCGGTATTTGTCCACTTAATGAATTTTCTGAAAGATCCAACGAGCTAATAACCGAGGCGAGGTTCGAAGGAATTGGGCCGTCAAGTTGATTGTGTGCTAGGTTTAGCTGAAAGAGCGTTTTCATCTTCCCAAACTCTTCGGGAATTTTCCCAGACAGCATGTTGTGGGAGAAATCTATGAGCGCAGGACTCTCAATCTGGGAGCCATCTAATTTGTGATGTAACTATATAGACCCGGCCCTGGCACACCATCGGCAATGTTTTGACCTCATCCATGTCGATTCCTATGAGAATAAATAGCTCATCCATTCCTTTACCTTGACACGCGTGGTAAAGGTTCGTTACGGTGGCTCGTTTCATCCACTTAAAGAAAGAAATCGAACTGAATTAATCCGCGGTTTGTACGACCAATGTACGGAGGAATGCTCCCTGTGAGTTGGTTCATGTTGAGATCCAACCACGTTAAACTGCTACAGTTTGCAAATTCTCGTGGGATTTCGCCAGTGAGTGAGTTGTTACTTGCCACGAGTGCGAGAAGATTTTGAAGCTGGCCCAAGGACGGAGGGATTTCTCCCGTCAAGTTGTTGCTACTGAGGATGATGTACACAATATTGTGTAATTTTGAGAGTTCATGAGGAATGGTACCTTGTAGATTGTTGTAGTTGAGAATCAATGTGTACAAGCTGCTGCAGTCACCCATAGACGAAGGAAGATACCCTTCAATCTTGTTTGACCAGACATGCATGTGTTGCAGCTTTGGGAGACTCTTGCAGAAGTTAACTGGAATTGTCCCTGTTAAAGAGTTGACACTTAAATCCAAGATCTGTAATCTACTGCAAGACATAACTGAGTCAAGTATTGAACCACTTAGCACATTGTTTGCTACTATGAGATGTTCCAATGCCGAAGTTTTAGAACATATACTGCCATTTCCATTGATCTTATTGAATTTATTAGAACTTAAATTCAATCTCTTTAAACTTTGAAGCATTGGGACTTCACCGGAGAGTTTGTTATGACTCCCATCTAAAACCTCAAGAGAATTAAACTTATCTCTATCAAGAATCATCTGCCCGGAGAAAGCATTGTATGAAATGTTTAAGAACTTCAGAGTCCTACAACGAGCTGAGGAAGAGTCATTTATGAGAATACCACTGAACTTGTTGCTTGACAAGTCTAACACTTCCAATGTGCAATTCTTAAATATGTTGGAAATGGAACCTGTGAACGTATTATTTGATATTGTTAAACTGCGGAGATGAGACAGTTCTTGTAGCAAAGCGGTGGGGAACTCTCCAGATAATTGAAGAGATTGTAAGCTCAACGCAGTTACTCGACCGCCTGAAGAGCAAGATACACCAAACCATTGGCAGACACTCTTGTTGAAGTTCCAGTTGTCCAATGAAGACAGTGGATCGTTAATTGAAGCTTTGAACTTTATCAATGAGGCACTCTCATGTTGTATTCGATCGGGCATTATTTAACCTTGTGAAAAGAAGAAAAACAAGCAACTGAAGCATCATAAAACGTACACTACTCGACATTCTCAATTTTTAGATTTTTTAAGATACCCAAGAATATCTCTATGTTACCTCACTCAGAACACCTCTTTAATCACTTATCCCTTGCTTATCATAATTAAGCTTATCATCTTCTAAATCGTGGGAAGACTTTTATGTCATATATGGATGTTTAAACTTTGTGTAGTAATGGTTATAATCAATACTACTTGCACTGAGTCATGCTAGTCAAAACTTAAATATGTATGCATGCTAGTTTAAAGTGTTTAGAATATAATGTTCTTTACACGTATGTCGGTACGTAGACATACGCTTGTATACAATTTTTGCCGCGACTTTTTGGCTCCTAAAAGTCTGGACAAGAACTGAGAACTGAGAAGTTCATCGAAATTGGACTTTTCAAAAGGCGGGTCTAGTCAATATTTGACTAATGATTTTTATTTTATTTTTCTTAATTGTCAAGGAAATATAAACTATAATTAAGTAGTTAACTAAGCTAATTAATGAGGATAAAGCTCAACCTAAAGTTTTCAAGATTGTCTTTGTGGATTAATATTTATTTTAATTATTAAGGATATTGACTCTTGTTAATTTGTATAATTCTATATATAATTTATCCAAATAAATTGTATTCATTTGACTAGCCCATAGAGACTACATGAAAAGAAAAAACTTTAGATTGAATATTATGCACGTTGTAACTAAAATGGGCATGATATATGAAAATAGGAATATAAAATAAATTTAATTAATATTTAAGTTTTAATTATTAATTTTTTATTTAATTAATATATAATTAAGCCTAAATATTAATTAATTAACAAATTAATCCTTCAATAGTAAGAATATTCCTAAATATTATTATATTTCATATTATTCTTGTTGTAAAAATAGTTTACAATAATTAAAAAATACTATCAAACATAATTACAAATGAAATCATTTCCTTATCAACATGTTAATTTATTTATAAATACTTTCCTTAACCATACACAGAAATCTCCTCATTTTGTCTAAATCATCACTCTCCGGATTAATGAATCATTTTGGTCAATATTTATGTTGTTCTACCACCTTAAGAGTTGCCATCCTTGTTAATACATAAGTGTGATAAGAACAGGTCTGCATAAAGGCTTATCTAAAAATGACGTTCCTTAAGAATAATATTGTAAAGTGCCCGGTTGCTATCCTTCATTTTATAAAATTAAAATCACGAAAAGAAAAGCGTCAGGAAATGTTTGATATGGTGGATATTGCTCACAAAAGTTTTCGAGATTCTTCTTTTGAGGCACGTATCCAAGTAGTTCACTAGCTCATCCATGGTATTGTATAGAAAAAAGTGATTGGATGGATACAAGCAATGTTTTGGTTGAGCATAGCCTTCTGAGGAGAGTCGTCTACCACTAAGATATGTGTGTTCTTCATTATCCTTAACTGATTGATCTCCCCATGAAGCCCAATTAATCTTTCATTCTTGAAGAAGTATGGCTTGCTTTCCTTTCTTATATTGTGAAATTCGAGAGGTTTATAACATATTGCTAGTCAAAAATCCAATCTTTACGAATCACCTTCTGCAACACTACAATGTTTCTTAAGCAAATTCAACAGCGGTGTCAAGTTGTGAATCTGCATGCATGACACACCCATCTCCTTAAGCTTTTGAAAGAGACGGGAAAAATGATATCATATCGAAATTTACCATGACAAGGAATGAAATCTCCTTGTTTGATTTTTTTTTTCTATCCTGGGCCTTTGTCGATGAAGCAAAACACCATTGACATCCAACAACACAATATGGCCATGGTAACAGGGGTAGCGTTGCCTCTTGAATGCTTTGCAACTCACTTGTTTGTCCCTTTCACATTTATCTGTTGACACTATTGTTGCCTATCCCTTTATCATTTATTGTACATCATCCTTACAAGATTCAGATATTGCAGGCGCTGAAGAAAGTGATTTGGAACTGAAGCAATAGAAATGGTGATGAAAAAACTGAAGTGGTCCCCATGGTAACGATGTTTTGAGCTGCATTATTATCCATTTCCTGCATGAACTCTGTCATTCTGACATGTGGCACAAGAAATTTTTGCCAAACCCCTCTCTTACCTCATGCAATGCTGAAAATCCATGTTCTCAACTGTTTCATTACATCTGCAAAATGATAGTTAGCTGGCCTTATAATTATCAAGGTATATTATTTACCTTGTTAATGTGTGACCCATGTTTGAACTAAAAGCTTCATTAATCCTTGAGAATTTATTTTCTGTACAAATATAAACGAAATATACAAAAATGCCTTATGTTACACTCATTTACAACTATTCGTCACTCTAACAATTCTTCTTCGCTATTACCTTCTGAGTGAGGCGAAGAAGGTTAGCCGCTTGGAGATGTTCATGATCTTCGTATCTTCTGTTGATGTTTCCATGGGTAATGGAGTATGTGAATGTTCTGTACTCCTCGAGATAACTTCCGGTCTAATATCTGATTGAAGATCTCCTCAGACTCCGACATTGAACCAGATTCTCTTCAGAGCTATGCACTTCTCGGGAGGGAACTTTCCCAAATACTCCTTATGGTTTGTTGGGGTAGTCAGTTGAGAACCTCTCTATCCACTTGTTCAGGTCCTCAACCATGGTCTTATCCTTTTCAACGGCAAACACACATGTATCCGAAGGTAACACTCCTTCAAGACGGACCCCCTAGTGCAGTAGTCAAAAACCCATGCATCACTGTGAGGACCCCTGATCAAGTTGACGATGCTCCGTGCGCTTGACTTGTAATGTTTGGATAACGTACATTGCCGAATACGTCCCTCTCAGCTATCGGTGTATCAGATGGAGGTTCAGGCCGTTGGAGTGCAAACAGATGCCTGGCCAGTCATTTGGAAGTTTGAAATTGTTTGGCGCATTCCTAACAACCAAGTGAACAACCGTATCAATGCACTTGGGATCAGCATCATTCATATAAAATCCTGTCCAACGATGTCTATTCTTCTTGGGAAGGCGAAGGCAAAAGTATCGGTGACAAGAAGAAATAAATACCTGAAAACGTAGGTATCAATAAGAGTGCAAAGCATGAATTCAATAATAAATACCTTCTTGTACATGCTTGCACGGCTAAGTTTCTCCACCAAATCCTCTAGTGCCCTATCTGTCGAAGGATTTTTTGACACCCGATCCATCACGAACAATTGAAACGGTTTCCTACAAGCAGTGATGTTACCCATAAAGTCTCTGAATCCAAAACAAACATCTGTAAGGCTTGTCGTGATTCATAGCATCCTCCTTTATAAGGTTCAACTCATTCTCCGCTGCTGAAGGAACTACCATAAGAGAAACAATGTTCTCCTTTTAGCATTGGCATGCAATAGATTCTTGCCTAGATCTTCCGATTGGTTCACCCATTAGATACAAGCATATTATTATTATCACATGCAAATATTTGCTGACCTCTTCGTATGTTGAGCCGAGGTCCAACCCAGTTTGTGACAGTGTATTCCCAACCACTCCTTAAAGTGCTGACGTCTTCAACTCCATTGTCTTGACATGAAAAGGAGAGGTGGGGCTGCTATTGTTAATCTGTAGTTTGCCATCAATCACCAAATCAGTTAAGACATCCATCTCATCCATCGTTGTTTCATTTAAAAGCTTTAACCATGTGAGCTTGAAATCATTGTCTACATCTTTGTAGATTGAAAGAGTTAAACTTGGCGTCTTACTGGGTTTCTTTGCAAACTTCTCTGAGGGCTCCCTTCACTTGTTGCTTCTTCTTCAATGTTCTTTTGCAAATGATTTTCACCACAAGATCTTATCCTCAGGGCAAGAAATCAACATCATCAAAAGGATTTTCTTTCATGGACAAAATCAACTGCTGCAATTTCTTCAGCTCTTTACAAAAAAAAGAGACATATTAATATACTGGCAAGATAAATCCCGCCTAAGACAATTTACTTACCCGGTATTTCGAACATTATTCTCTCCATGTAGTAGCTCTTTCTGGTCGCCCAAGATTTTCCCACATGGATCGTGTGTGTTTGAACTTCTCCCATATTTTGTTGTTGTAGTGGTTGGTGTCGGCAGTGTCCCATTCCGTTGATAATTTATGGTACTGCTCGATTGTGAGATTCGGCTTAGCTAAAAACGCCGATTTTTTGTCAGCTTCTCATGGGTATGCTGGAAAGTTTTGTTGCCATCATTCCTTTATTGTGTTCATCGAGAAGTCGTTGGGCTACCGTTATTGTGTGCTGGCCACTAATAATGTAGTACTTGATTGATTTTTATTCTCCGTTTGAATCTTCGTGATTTGTTCTGGTGTTGTGACCCACACTTTCTCAGTGCCTTTCTTTCTTTCATAGTATGGGCACAAAACAGCATTATGTGGAACGGTGTAAGAATTGTTGTCCTTCATCTTCTCCATGAGCTCAGCTACACGTTCTTGGTTGAGTGGCCTTGTAATTGAAGTTTGGGTTGACGCTGCAATACTTAACCCTACACTCATAAATCCTATCATCCAACATCATTTCCTTGTGGCTTATTGCAGCATGGGATGCCACAGGTGCAGTTGATAAAACGACAGATTTTTCTTTTGCGATCGAATCAACATGTGTGATCCCTGACTGTAGCTGTTCTAATGTTCTCGGCACACTCTTCTAGCTCTTAAAGTTCCTAACAAATTGAACATGATCTGTAAAGAACCTAGGACTAAGTCACCCTCTCAATCTCCCCAATGATGTCGTTGTGTTCTTCTTCAATAAGAAGAGGGATGATTGCTCCACTTGTGGATGTTCTGTATTGTGAAGCAATATCTACTGAGAATACACCTACTCGATGAGTATGGAGATCTTCAAAGTAGACATCTAATTGATCCCCTCATAAATGGGCTTTTGTTTAATTGAAGAAGAACTTACGGTCGACATCATTAGTGAAAACGTGAATGTCATTATCCTAAATCGACAAAACCACCCGAGATTCTTGTCGTAACTGGCGACCTTTGGATCTGAGAATGTGACATTGGATGGAACAAGGCATATGTGTTGAGCATCGTCCAATCTAGGTTCGCAACCTACTTTCGGGTGCTTGACTAGTAAATCTAGTTTCCATTATTTTGCTTGTCCACGCGATGTGATAGAGGTTAATTTGACAGCAACTATGGTTGCTCCAATGCGCTTCCCGTTTATTTTGAAATATGGCCAAGTTTATTTTAGAATCCCTACCCATCTCATCTCCTCCTCTTGTCTTCAATGTCACCTCAATTCCACATCTGAATACAAAAATGATTAGTTCTTCAAGCACATATCCAAGTATAACAAATTTTATTTTAATTCTTACCCAGAATTTGACGACGACTTCATACTAATGACTGAATCTCCTTGTTTGATCAAACATTCTTTCTGCACAATATACACTATGAATACAATTCAAATAAAAACGCACACACACTTGTATAAACTCGAATATATAAAATTAATACACTGATAAATTCACATACACCTTTCTTTGTCTTAGAGAGAAGTGGACATGATTAACTGTCCAAAGCTCACCTTTGTGATAGTGCAAAAGACTAATAACATTTGGTTTTAGAACCACCACAAATGTGAGCTTTAAATAATTTCACATAATTTACTGGCTTTTACTCAAAAATATTATGATAAGATGATAGAAGTAAATAAAATGAAATAAGCAACTTATATATACTATACATGTACATTCACATGGAAGGGGGGGCAGGATTAATCTCGCCACACCTTTTATACCTTCTGAAATGGTTAAGCGGGATTAATTTCACCACCCTTCTCGATCCCCTGAATGGGTGTGCGGGATTAATCCCGCCACCCTATTTGGTCTTAAAGAGAACTGGACATGATTGATTTGGCTCACCCATTTAGGAGAAAAAGAAGGGTGGCAGGATTAATCTCGCCCATCATGGAAGGGATGGCAGGATTAATCCCGCCACCCTTCTTGGTCCTCTGAAAGGATGTGCGGGATTAACCTCGCCACCCTTCTCGTCTCAAAGAGAACTGTGCAGGATTGATTAGCCCACCCATTTAGAGGACCAAGAAGGGTGGTGGGATTAATCTCACTCACCATGGAAGGGATGATGGATTAATTTCGCCACCCTTTTCAGTTTCATGAACTGTGTGTGGTAACTCTTTCTCCGTTTTAAACAAAAGTGGTCGGGATTGATTTGGCTCACCAATTCAGGAGACAGAGAAGGGTGGCCGGATTAATCCCGCCACCCTTCCATGCCTGGTCGGCGAGGTTAATCCCGCCCATGACACTTTCATTTGAATAATGGCGTTGGGCGGGATTAATCCTGCCCCACACTCATTGAGACATAAAGGGTGGCAGGATTAATCCCACCACCCCTTCCATGCCCGGTGAATGGAATTAATCCTCCCACCACCTTCACGCCTCCTCGAACGGTCGGCGGGATTAATCCCACCGACCATGCATGGAAAGGTTCCGGGATTAATCCCGCCACCCTCCGCATAGGCATGGGTGGTGGGATTAATCCCGCTGCTCATGACCTGTGGGAAGGCCTACATGAAGGGCGGTGGGATTAATCCCGCTGCTCATGACCTGTGGGAAGGGCCTACATGAAGGCGGTGGGATTAATCCCGCTGCTCATGACCTGCGGAAAGGCCTACATGAAGGGCGGTGGGATTAATCCCACCACTCATGACTTACATGAAGGGCTGCATGAAGGGCGGTGGATTAATCCCGCCACCCATGAGGCTAACCAAAGAGCAATGGGATTAATCTCGCGCCCATGAGGCTAACCAAAGAGCAGCGGATTAATCCCGCGGCCCTTTGGTTAATCCTATGCACACAAATATATATATGTATATGTATATGTATATACAGGAATGTGCGAAAGATGAACAAACACATATATTATGGATATGTATATCATGTGTGTGCATGTGTGTACTAAATAAATTAAATTATACAGATACACACACATAAATATATGTATATATGTATATATGTATATACAGGAGTGTGTGTGTGCCAGAGATATATAAATCAATAAAATTATACAGACACACACACACACATATATATGTGTGTGTATATATATATATATATATATATATATATATATATATATATATGAGTGTGCATGCATGTGCGAGAGATACATAAATAAATTAAATTATATAGATAAACACACACACACACATATATATATTATGTAAATACAAATATATGTATATGTGTATGTATATACAGGAGTGTGCATGTGTGTGCGAGAGATAGATAAATAAATTTTATTATTAAGATACACATAAATGTATATATAAATACAGATAAATAAATATACACATGAGTGTGCATGTGAAAAAAGAGATTTCACCTGTGTGAATGCGCCTTCAAACCTTATTGCACTGCCGCGCCTTTTTGCACCGCCACGCCTTCTGAAAGAGAGATCTATTGATTTATGGCACAACCACTTTATTCCACCACCACCGCCTTTCTTCTTGAAACCCTAAGAATACCTCAACCCTAAAAGGAATAAAATATATATTAACCCTAATTGAATATTCTTTTTAAGAATATAACTAAACCCTAAAAAGAATAAATATATATTGACCCTAAATGAATATTCTTTCATATTTATCATAATTTTAAATTTGTGTGCGTGTGTGGGTGTATCACATACACTCCAAAAATATAAATCATGCAAGGGTTTAACATATGTGTGTCTATGAGAGTGTTAAATTTTCACGTGTAACAATACATATATACACATAATATTATACACATAGATATACATACATAGTACATAATATTGTCACGTCAGTACATATGTATGGTGTGTATGTATGAGAGAGACAGACTACATATTATGGATCATGCATGGTGTGTATATATGAGAGAAGAGAGACAATACATAATATGGATCATGCATGGTGTGTATGTTTGAAAAAAGAGAGACTGCATATTATGGATCATGCATGGTGTGTATGTATGAGAGAAGAGAGAAAGTGTTAACAAATTAATTTCGTACACATTGCATATTAGTACACATATATACATACACACGTGTATATACACAAACATATATATATATATTACATGTGTAAATTCAATGTGTTACATACACACAGACTGAGGACATATGAATCATACATGCGTTGAACATGATGTCAAGTATTTTATTATTAAATTTTAATATTGTATAAAAGTTTTTATTATATATAAATACACAAGAAACACACATAAAGAATTGTTAATATTCAAGTAGATAAACATAAAATCACAAATCATTTTACTGATTTGTCAATTAATTAAAAAAACTTCATTTTTAAAAATGCAAATTATAATTTGCTCATATTTTAAATTTGTATGTATATATTTGAATTTTACTCAATTTTAACTTAAAATGACATAATGATATTAAAAAACATTTGAAAGCAATCATAACACATAATATTATATATTAGTATAAAATCTTTATACTAATATAAACTAAATCCATGCACATTTTTCTAATTATTTAATATAAATCTACTCTAAACACTAAATATATGTAAGTCCCAATGTAGAGTGTGTGTAAACTCTAAATCGTAATACAAAGCTAGATGCTTTTTATATTGTGATCCACTCATCGGCTTGTGCATGTGTGTGCATATGTGTCTTTGTAAGTGCTTCTAATGCGTGTGCACGTGTGTATATAAATTTTTTATTATGTTATATATGTGTGCAAAAGAAACATTGAATTAAAGTGAAAATGATATTAATATACACACTATCAACATATTTTAAATTATACATAATAATATATATTTTATCTAATGTATAGTAATATATAGTTTTCATAATATATATTAATTTAATATTTGATAATAAGCTTTAACATTGGAATATTCTTGAAATAATAAGAAATTAATTGAGAAATCCCATTAATATATACAAATGTAAAATAATTACTAAAATAATTAACTAAATTAATTATGATAATCATGTTTAATATTAAATATTCTTGGAATAATAAGAATATCCATTAATATAAAGAAATGTAGATTAATTACTCAAGTAATTAAGAAAATGATATTAATATACACACTATGAACATATTTTGAAATATACATAATAATATATCATTTTATTTAATATATAGTCATATATAATTTTAATAATATATATTAATTTAATATTGATAATAAGGTTTAACACAGAAATATTCTTGAAATAATATGAAATTAATTGAAAAAATCCCATTAATATATACAAATGTAGAATAATTACTGAAATAATTAAGAATAGATATTAATTTAATTATGATAATCAAGTTTAATATTGGAATATTCTTGGAATAATAAGAAAATAATAAAGAATATCTCATTAATATAAAAAAATATAAATTAATTACTCGAGTAATTAAGAAATAATATTAATAAACACACTATGAATATATTTTAAATGATACATAATAATATATCAATTTATTGTATAAGTATATATATATAATATATACTTAATAATATATACTGAAATATTAAGAATGTAGAATAATTATTAAAATTTCATAATATTAAACAGCTTGAATCACATTAAATGCCATTGGAATTGAAGATATATGTCAGAGTGTTGGTTATTTGTGTTAACTCATCTTAAATTTTATTTTATTTATTTTTAAAATTTTTGAATTTCTGACATAAGTATTGTCGGTCTGACATGTAAATTTAAAAATGCATTTAATTTCCCATTCAAATTCATATTTGGTTCTTTTTCTGGTAAGGGTTTCTTCATTTTTGTAATTTTTATTTTTCAGATCTTCTTTTTTCTTTATAGTGATCACCTCATGAGACATTAAATTGGGTGCTATTGTTTATAAGAAAGCATGGTGCCTTCAGTGCTGTTTACAAGTAAGTATTATAAACAAATTTAAAAATACTTATAAAGATTCACTTTCTTATAAAATTAGAATTTAGGGGTTTAGGAATTCATTAAGATTACATTATATTCCGTTAGGGATTTATCCAGTTTAAACATTCTTTTAGTAAGTTGACTTCATTGATGGTCTTTTAGTAAATCTCCATGTCTTGAGTTGTTTGCAATTTGTTAACAATTGTCTCGTGATCGCATGAACCTCTAGAACAAGGTCACTGACTCTTGAGACACCTGAGTTGGCTTGACATGCACAACTAGGCTAGGTGTTCACGGCTGCATTGGGCACTACACTCTCTTGTATTCCCTGAATTGTTGTCATCTTAACTGCCATGACATTCTCAATTGCTTGCACAATAAGTCATTAAATGTCTATCCTTCATCATATATCATGTGTTCACCAGGTGATTGAAGAGGTTTGCAATTAGTTGTGTCATGTCCTGCATCTTGTTTCCATCTACTCCACAAAGTTGAGTAAGGATTTGCACAAATTGCACTTGTATATTGTTGAACAGGAAAAATGCACCTTTTCCTATTCAACCGTTTCCTTCCCTCGACCGACAGGAAACACTTTACACTTTCTTTCACCAACTCTCCATGTGTATATAACAAATTACTTCCTTAGTGTGCGACTATGACTAGTTTTTGAAGTCAAAGGCAGAATGAATTTTGGCTATTGCCTTGTTAGATCCATTGGAAGTACTCATATTCTCTACACAAGAGATCTTATAATATGCACCTTCATTTCTAACATGAATACAAGAGACAAAGCGTGGAGACCCCTTTCTTCCTTGCCTTAATTACCCTTTACTACTCTTCTTTTCGCCATGTCATCCTTCTTCCTTTCGAGACTTCCTTCTCTTTTTCCTTTATCCTTTCCTCTCGGTAAGGTTTATGTTCCTTCTTTCCTTCATAGCTTTTCTTCCCATGTTATCTATGGACCTTCCTACCTTATTCTTTTCCATAGCAAGTGTCCTATGCTGCTAACTTTTTACCTTTAACATTGTCCCCTCCTTATTTGTTGTTGTGTCCTCACGACAACACGTCCTAAGCATCCT
This sequence comes from Selaginella tamariscina, assembly GCA_003024785.1. Classification (NCBI taxonomy): domain Eukaryota; kingdom Viridiplantae; phylum Streptophyta; class Lycopodiopsida; order Selaginellales; family Selaginellaceae; genus Selaginella; species Selaginella tamariscina. Next base: position 876,762 of record PUQB01000042.1, read on the forward strand.
CCTGATACTCAACCTCCTCCCTGTCTTTGTACTTCTGGAATTCAGCCTTCTCCTTATCTAGTTCCTGCTGTATTATCACTAGCTTATATCACGTGATTCTCATGATTTTGGTGTCCAAGTTAATATGCTCTAACAAGGGCAATTTAATTCAAACACCTGAAGACAAATTTCAAAAGCCTATGTCTCCTTCCTAAGCTGTTCATTCTCCTCTTGTAGGCACTAGAATTTGTCAACCACCACTATCAAGATTGTTATAGTCTGCTGGCTCTCGTCTCGAGCTCGCACAAGCCTATGAAAAAAAGTCATTGGTTCCTATGTAGCCTGCATAGGCTTAATCTCCACCACTGGGCTAGGTGTTTGCAACTTCCTTGAACATTGCATTCTGGTGGTGGTTCCTCTTCTCACGTTGTGACTTTTGGATGTTTGTCTTCCTCATCCTCGAGTTCAACCACCATCTTTTGTTCGGAGTTATCCCGAGCTTCGGACTTCGGCTTTACACTTTTTCCTGCAGACCTCATAGTTCTCTTCACCCCCAACATGGATCTTTCCACTTTCGACCTCTCTTTTTTGGGAGTCCTCTCCACTTGCTTCTCCTCCTCTCCCTGTGAATCATTACCTAATTCTTTCCCTTTAGGTTCATGCTCCTTTCTTTTCATTTCCTGCTCCTTCCTTTTCCCTTGGCATTTTTGGAGCAACTCCGATTCCTTATGCACCTGCTTCATTCGTGCCACTATCTCAGGGACTGTCGGCTCCCATGCTGCCATACATAGTCCGCAATCACTTGCACCCAAGTGAATGCCATCATAGATGATGGCTCTCCACGCTTCTCCAATTCATGCATTGTTCCTCGCTGTTCTCTTAACCTCTTCAGCATGTATCTCACCACTCCAACATGCCTCTTCTCCCTTAATCCCTCATACAGACATATCAGGATTAGATGCCATTATATGAGATGTGCGGAACTCGATTCACTGTCAATTGCGTCTCCTCAAACAAGATCCAAAAGCTTCAATCCCACCTTACTAACGTACTACTTCCCCTCTTTCAGGTACTCTGTAAGATGGGCCTTCTCAGCCTTAACCTCTCCTTCCAACGGAGGAAGACGAAAGACCTTCTCAATCAACCTTTCTATGAAGAAGAGTTTCCTCTCTTTAGTGTAAGCAACGAACCCTACCTCTGGCTCATCTACCTTCTTCATTAGCATAACTAACGCAAAACACTCCTCATCGTGTGGCTCACCGTCTCTTAATATCTCGACATAAGCCAAGAGATTGAACCCTCTCCATCTATGTGGAGAATTCCCACCTGGTATGAACCAACTGAACCTGTCCCAATCTTTCTCCTTCGGGGGATTAACAAGCTCCCGACCAATTGTGGGTAGGTAAGGACCCTTTCTTCCCAGACATCTCTCTCTCATTGCCCACTGTGAAAAACCCTAGATCTATTGCATCGTTTTTGGTGGGGAATATACTCCTTAAAGAAATAAAATACTATTTACTTCAACGTTCTCTTGTATCTTTATTTCCTTAACTTATTTTACATTTACCATTCCTTTTATCTCTTCTCCATCCATTATCTACAATCCACAATTCCTTCTACCTTTACAGATTTAACCTGAAAAGGACCTATTTAGTTCAAGTTAAAGCTTTTGACTCATCTCATCGACCTTTCCTTTATACTAAAGGACAAGGTCCTCTTCTTGAATTTCCTTTCCTTGTCTCTTCCTATTGAGCCAAGCCTTTCTTCTTATTTGAACCGTTTGTATTATCTATAAGGCATACATCTTAGCTCATCCAACCTCTTTAGCTCTATTAAACGACTTGCTAGAGTTCCTTCTCTCCTATGTTATTTATTGAACTGCGATTTTCAAGGATGACACAATATACTCCATAGGGTTATGGCCTCTAGTCCATATGTAAGTTTAAAAAGTGTCATACCTATAATAACTTATAAGATCTCCTATAGGCCCAAAGAACTTCTGGTAACCTTTTGTCCCAATCCTTTCTGTTTTCATGAACCACCTTCCTTAAGACATTCTTAAGGACTATGTTTGTGGACTCAAACCTATTCCATTACCATGTGAGTAATATGGTGTGGACTTCTTATGTTTTATCACAAACTCCTTCATAAGCATATTTATTGTTTCATTAACGAAATGCTTTCCTCTATCACTCACAATTTTCTTAGGAATACCATAACACACTATTATAGTATTATATATAACCTGTGCTGTATTATACGCATCAACCTTTCTCATAGGCTCTACTTTTACCCATTATGTCATATAATCCATTAACACTAGCACATACTATTCTTTTTTTGAACTCACAGGATAATGGGTCCTATAAAAGTCCATTCCTCATTTCTAGAAACGTTTAAGTGAAAGGACTAAATTATAAGGTTGCGTTTGCTTCTTTGCACGTTGGCATTTATGACATGCCTTACAATACCTACTTACATCTCTCCTATTTGTACACCACCATAACCTTGCTTGAAGGATTTTTCTTATTGTTATCTTTGTAAAATGGCCTCATGTTTAAGCCCGAATGAGCCTCTTTAAGGATCTTTGAGACCTCTAAAGGGTCTATGCATCTCCTTAACACTCCATCCATCCCCAACCTATATAACCTTCCTCCCACCAGAGAAACGCGTCGTGTCCTCATGACAAATAATTTCCTTTCATATGTTGTACCATATATACAAGGTATTGTTCCTATGGATAGTACTGTGTTTATATGATCTAACCCACCTTAATAAAACATCTACCCAAAATAGATTAGCATCAAGAAAGTCATCCATATTATGGATAGGAACTTCTCCTGTCTTAATCGACTTAAATAGTCAGCTTATTCATGCTGCCTTCCTGGTTTATAAATGATTTAAAATCATATTTGTAAAGTAGGAACCATCTGACTTACCTTCCTGTAAGTACAAGTTTATTAAGTAAATATAATAAAGCCTTATGATCCACAAAAATTTTAACCGTATTAGCCAAAAGGTAGTGTCTAAATTTATGGATGGCGTATATTATCCCCAATGCTTCCTTCTTTATGGTAGTGTAATTGACCTTTGCAAGTGTTAACCTGTGACTAGCATAATAAATAGAACGATCCTTTTCAATCCTCTTGCGTTTGTGTAAGAATGGCTCCTATAGCAATGTTAGGAGCATCTACTTGTACATGGAATTCTCGATCCCACTTAGGACTAACCAATATTGGGGCTTTAATAAGAGCCTTTCTAAGCTGGTCAAATGTCTCCTGGCATTCTAGTCTCCATTCATATAGTACATTAGCTTTGAGTAAATCAGTTAAAGGTTTTGCTATTCTGGCATAGTACTTTATAAACTGCATGTGATAGCCTATTTTGCCTAAAAACCTTCTTAACTCTTTTATATATTGTGGTGGTTATAATCCCATGATAACTTTAACCTTGTCCTGGTTCACCAAAATACCTTCCTTGCAAACCACATGTCCTAAAAGGACTCCTAATTTAACAAAGAAATTACATTTTTTTGGGTTCAAGGTAACTGAATTTTGTCTATATTTCTGAAAACATTTTTCCAAACAATGTAAATGTTCCTCTTTTGTGCTATAAACGCTAAAATCGTCTATAAAGACTTTCATAAAGTCTAAGAGATATTTCTTAAAGGTATCTGTTATAATCTTTTGAAATTTAAAGGGTGCATTACATAAGTCAAAGGGCATAATTCTATATGCATAAGCACCCCATGGACTTATAAAAGCTGCTTTATGTTGGTCTTCTGGAGTTACCATAACCTAGTTATATTCTAAAAAACCATCCATAAAGGAATACATTTCATGTCATCAAGCATTTCCTTTGTGAAAGGAATAGAAAAAGTGTCCTTAGTTATAACATCATTCAAACTTATTGTCATACTCTTAGCTTTTCATTCTTTTTAGGAATAATCACAAGTCCTTGTATAGGATATATAAATCCTACTGTTAACAATTTATCAATTTCCTTTTTGACCAACTTAACATAATTTGGATTCATCCTATATGCACTTTGCTTAACCGATTGGCATCTCAGCAGCAATTGAATAGTATGAATACATAACTCTGGGGGTATTCCTTTTTCCTAATAGGACTATGCAAATACATCTTTGTACATTGCTAACAATTTTAATCCTTTTGCTTTAAAATTAACATCTAGTCCTGAAGTTATAGTCAATATCTTAGGTTCCTTCTTTGTACCTATATTGACTTGTTCTAAAGGATCATTAGTATAAATATAAGTATAGTCTGCAGGTTGTTCATATAAATTGATTTTGTAAGGAATGGATTTATAAAACTTTTCCTGTAGCCCCAACTTATCCTCTTCCTGTTCCTTTTGGGAGATAATCTTTCTTTCCCTCACAATTGCATATAGGTCAATCTCCGCAAGGGCTTTCAAATCAAGATATGTCCTTAAAATCTCCTCTTATTCATAATCATCAAGACCTTGCATGCAATCATAACCTTTCAGTGCAATTGATCTTCTTTGCCAAACATTCATAAAATCCATGTTTGAAATAATCTTCTTGTGTACTTCCTCTTCCACCTTCCTCCCTTCTTTTCAAGGAGTTCATAGGAGATACTTCTCCTTGTACTCTCGATATGATATGAATTGGCACTCCTTCCCTTCCTCTCACAGTCTCCTAGACCAACCGTTTGATATTGTCTCTAATTCTTTGGATCAACCTCAAATTTTTGTATTTTTTTTGCTATATTTTCTACTATCTTTTCAAGGATATTCTGACGTATACTTTCACTAGATTCAGGTTGTTGTTGGGTAGCCACTCTATTGGTCTACCTTTGATTCCTCTGATTAACTAATGCTTGATCGGGACAATGATTTCTTAAGGTTCCATTCATTCCTTATCGTTTACAGATTCGGCTCTACACCTTCTGAGCCATTTTCCTTACTACAATTCTAATCAATTGATCATATTAATATCTCTTTCCAATGAGTTTTAACAATGCAATGGCGAAATCCCTCCGTGGTTGTCAATTGTTAAACAAGAAAAATGCACCTTTTCCTATTCAATTGTTTCCTTCCCTCAACAATAGGAAACACTTTACACTTTTTTTCACCAACTCTCCATGTATCTTAATATATGTATATAACAAATTACTTCCTTACTATGCCACTATGACTGATCTCTGAAGTCAAAGACAAGAATGGATTTTGGCTATTGCTTGTTAGATCCATTGGAAGTACTTATATTCTCTACACAAGATCTTATAATATGCACCTTCATTTTTAACATGAATACAAGAGACAAAGCATGGAGACCCCTTTGTCCCTTGCCCTAAGTACCCTTAACTACTCTTCCTCTCGCCGCATCATCCTTCTTCCTTTCAAGACTTCCTTCTCTTTTTTCTTTATCCTTTTCCTCTTGGTAAGGTTTACCTTCCTTCCTTCCTTCCTTCATAGCTTTTCCTCACATGCTATATTATGGACCTTCCTGCCCTTATCCTCTCCATAACAAGATGTCCTATGCTGCTAACTTTTTACCTTTAACATATATCTATAACATGCACATCCTTCCATGCAAATGCTTTGCAATGCTTGAAGTCATATCTACTTCACCACCACCTTCTGAATGTGACTGTTGCTGTTGGTCTCCCTCCTCAGCATGTTTTGCGATCCACTACCATGATATGCACCTCTACCATACATGCATGCATGTGCTTGCAATGATTGCTAAAAGGGTGGCAGATTGAATTAATGCCGTCTGAACATTGATACTCTTGCCATGAGTTCATCCTTGCTTAAAATTCCTAAAGATGGACCATCGGTTATACCCTTCATTATTGGTATAAATGTCTGAGATGGAATATACTAAAATGAGTTCAATTCTAAACCATTCTACTCCTCAACCTATTCAACCACTAAAGTCTTGCCCTTATCTTGTGATACCTCCTTCGGGGCATAGACCTCTTCTTGCGGAACCCTCACCAAGGATTGCACCGTGGGTAATGGCTCACTCAACTGCAATAGCTCAAGAATGAATTACCACTTTGTTTCCATCTCTTGTTGCTCACCATCCTCGTTCATCCTAGCCGTTAGTTGCTCTGGAGATTGATTATCTTGTTGAGACTTCGGCTTTGATTTCACAACTCTTTCATGTTTTGCCTTATTCTTATGTTCTTGTTCCACTTTCTTTGGTTCATCCTCCTCACCTTGATTCTCCACATGTTCCTCCTCTGGTGTAGTGACTTTCTGTTGGTCGTCAACGTCATCCCCAAGATCAACCACCGTCGTCTTCTCTTTAGAGGTCTCATTTATTGCGAAAGACTTTAGCTTCACTTCCCTTCATTGCTGATCTCGTTGTCCTCTTTGTCGCCCAGCTCCTTCGTCTTGGGCTCGAGCTCCTTGCACTTAGCTTCTGGCTCCTTCCGTTGGCTTGTCACTTCATGAATTACTCTCTCTTGCTTCATCCAAGCCAATATTTTTGGCATGGCCAACTCTTCATGATGTTGCACATAGTTAGCAATCACTTATACCCAAGTGAACGCCATCATGGATGATTTCTCACCACACTTCTCTAATTCATGCATCGGACATAAGTGCTCTCTCAGCTATAATTAAAGGTCCATAGTGTCAAGTCTTGATTGCCTCACATTCCATAGGAATGGGACCTTCGACATGGATTGGGGCAGGAGTTACCATTTGTGACATTGGTGGTAATGCTAATGTTGTTGCATAAGTATATTCAAACCTTGGTTGGGATACATGGAACTGCTCTGAATGTCACTCAAAATAACCAATTATCGCATTGGATGGCATGACTAATGGCTTCAATGAGGGATTTCGGCTTCTTGTGGAATGTCAGCAAGAGGTCCTTAACATCTTTGTGTAACCCTTGTCAAAAACGATCCATTAAGGCTTCCTCATCTCATGGTACATCACATGCCAAGAGATGGAACTCAGACGCATAAATTGATGTAGGACGATTACCTTACGTGAGCCAATAAATCTTGTTCACTGTTATGCAAACATTGTCGATGTCAACAAAGCAGTTCTTGAACTCTTAAACAAATTCCTCAAAGTTGTCCAACATGGTTTGACTTATTGAATAAGGTTCATTTGGATAACCAAACGGACTTGGTTCATGAACCCACGAAACTAGAACCTTGTACCATCGAACTTATGTGGTAGATTACCTTGGGCTTGCACCCACATGTGGTAGCACTTGAGCTTACTAGTCTACCTTGAAGTTGTTGCACTTTTTGTGACAACTTCTCTTCTTGCCTTGTGAAATTTTGCCCTCTCTGTCTTGCCACTCGTTGATGTTTGTGAGTTAACTTTCTCATTCACCAGCCTCTCCTCTTGCCTAGTCAACTTTTGTCCCTTTTTATCTTCCACTTCTTAATGTTAACCAACCTTTTGTTCTCCGCTACCAACTGTTAATTATCTAGATTATTAAATCTAATGTGCAAGCAATCTAATTCAAAGAGCATACCATTATAATCTTATTGAATTATTATGGCCATTGGCCTAGTAAAACAAGAATTTAATTGGTTCTAGTTTAAATTGTTAGGTCAAAGCCAAAAATGGAATATGAATCGGAATATTAAATGAATATTAATCTTATCAAACTTATTAAATGAATATTATGAATCTTATTAAATTTATTCTTGAATTCTCTTAATTTGCTCCTCATTTTACATAACTTAGTTCTTTATAACGAACTCATGAGTTCTAAATTAAACCGAAAAAAAAGTATTAACCATATTATCAAACACCTCCATTAATTAAGAAGTTTATATATTATGCTTATTTAGCTTGTTATTTGCTAACACATGCATATAAACTTTGCTCTTTATGACCTTTTTACCTAAAAAAATCATAATTTCTGTATTTTAACTCCAAGCTAATAAACAAAGATTAAACTCTCATTTTTATTTAATGTACTAATAAGCGATTTGCTATATTCAGAATAAAACTCTTGCAGAGCAATCTATCGTACTTAAGATGAACCTTCTAACGTAATTATAACACGTGCATATATAACTTTACATATAAAAGATATATGTCCTGTGTAACGTGGAACAGAAATGTTATGTCCAAAGTCTGGTTTGCAAGTGTTAAGTACGAAGTATTGTTTGGTATAATGTATATAAATTAAATTTTAATTTTAAATTAATAAATATTCTTATTTTATTTATGTGTGTATATAAATCAAGATTTGACTTTATAACAATATATATATCCTTGTCTAGTTAACTCGAGTGATGTTGCATACTCTTTCGACCACTGCCAGAGAAAGAGCAAGAGATATTTCTGTGCGCTGGGCCAGAGACGTAAGACCAAGAGATATTTTCGTGCGCGGTCCCTACAAGAAGTGATATACAACATATTTTCAAGTATAAATCCGGATTCGACTGGTTTGTCTCATTTGATAGTATAACGTCTAGTTTGCATGGAAAATAAGTGTTATGTATAAAGTCATTTTTTGTCTCGTTTACATAAATCTATAATGTATATAATTTAGAATTTTATTGAAGGTGCTAATATTGATATAACTGTATCAGTATACAGTTGCAATACTAATTTGATATTAATTGATTAGTTTATTAATGAGTAATAAACAAGTGTTCTATCCCGCTTGGTCTAGCTTGCTGACAGCCAATCTTTTTTTAACACTAAACTTTAATTTCATGCTACATAATATGGATATTGTGCCTGTGTGTGCTTGACATCGCTCCAGTTGTAAAACTTAAAGCTAATCAATCACGACACTCTTGCCATGCACCTCTATGCAAAGCATCGATCTAATGAACTTCCCCAGTACAAAATCGCTGTCATCCATACAGCAAAACAGATTGTCCCAACAACGACTGCAACCAAGGTCACTTCCGCTTTACTGTCATCTTCTTTACCAACTGTTCCACCTGGTTTGAGTATACCAACCGGGCATTCACCCAGTGGAATACCACACAACCCAGGATTTCCTTGGTAGGAGCTCACTTGAAAGGTGATAAGCTGCCCGGAATGAGCCCAGATAAGTTGTTATGTGACACGTTGAAGTCTACCAAGGACGAGAGCTGCGAAAACCTGTCCGGTATTTGTCCACTTAATGAATTTTCTGAAAGATCCAACGAGCTAATAACCGAGGGAGGTTCGAAGGAATTGGGCCGTCAAGTTGATTGTGTGCTAGGTTTAGCTGAAAGAGCGTTTTCATCTTCCCAAACTCTTCGGGAATTTTCCCAGACAGCATGTTGTGGGAAAATCTATGAGCGCAGGACTCTCATTATCTGGGAGCCAGCTAATTTGTGATGTAACTATATAGACCCGGCCCTGGCACACCATCGGCAATGTTTTGACCTCATCCATGTCGATTCCTATGAGAATAAATAGCTCATCCATTCCTTTACCTTGACACGCGTGGTAAAGGTTCGTTACGGTGGCTCGTTTCATCCACTTAAAGAAATCGAACTGAATTAATCCGCGGTTTGTACGACCAATGTACGGAGGAATGCTCCCTGTGAGTTGGTTCATGTTGAGATCCAACCACGTTAAACTGCTACAGTTTGCAAATTCTCGTGGGATTTCGCCAGTGAGTGAGTTGTTACTTGCCACGAGTGCGAGAAGATTTTGAAGCTGGCCCAAGGACGGAGGGATTTCTCCCGTCAAGTTGTTGCTACTGAGGATGATGTACACAATATTGTGTAATTTTGAGAGTTCATGAGGAATGGTACCTTGTAGATTGTTGTAGTTGAGAATCAATGTGTACAAGCTGCTGCAGTCACCCATAGACGAAGGAAGATACCCTTCAATCTTGTTTGACCAGACATGCATGTGTTGCAGCTTTGGGAGACTCTTGCAGAAGTTAACTGGAATTGTCCCTGTTAAAGAGTTGACACTTAAATCCAAGATCTGTAATCTACTGCAAGACATAACTGAGTCAAGTATTGAACCACTTAGCACATTGTTTGCTACTATGAGATGTTCCAATGCCGAAGTTTTAGAACATATACTGCCATTTCCATTGATCTTATTGAATTTATTAGAACTTAAATTCAATCTCTTTAAACTTTGAAGCATTGGGACTTCACCGGAGAGTTTGTTATGACTCCCATCTAAAACCTCAAGAGAATTAAACTTATCTCTATCAAGAATCATCTGCCCGGAGAAAGCATTGTATGAAATGTTTAAGAACTTCAGAGTCCTACAACGAGCTGAGGAAGAGTCATTTATGAGAATACCACTGAACTTGTTGCTTGACAAGTCTAACACTTCCAATGTGCAATTCTTAAATATGTTGGAAATGGAACCTGTGAACGTATTATTTGATATTGTTAAACTGCGGAGGTGAGACAGTTCTTGTAGCAAAGCGGTGGGGAACTCTCCAGATAATTGAAGAGATTGTAAGCTCAACGCAGTTACTCGACCGCCTGAAGAGCAAGATACACCAAACCATTGGCAGACACTCTTGTTGAAGTTCCAGTTGTCCAATGAAGACAGTGGATCGTTAATTGAAGCTTTGAACTTTATCAATGAGCACTCTCATGTCTGTATTCGATCGGGCATTATTTAACCTTGTGAAAAGAAGAAAAACAAGCAACTGAAGCATCATAAAACGTACACTACTCGACATTCTCAATTTTTAGATTTTTTAACATACCCAAGAATATCTCTATGTTACCTCACTCACTCTTTATCCTTGTATCTACATTATCCCTTGCTTATCATAATTAAGCTTATCATCTTCTAAATCGTGGGAAGACTTTTATGGCATATATGGATGTTTAAACTTTGTGTAGTAATGGTTATAATCAATACTACTTGCACTGAGTCATGCTAGTCAAAACTTAAATATGTATGCATGCTAGTTTAAAGTGTTTAGAATATAATGTTCTTTACACGTATGTCGGTACGTAGACATACGCTTGTATACATTTTTGCCGCGACTTTTTGGCTCCTAAAAGTCTGGACAAGAACTGAGAACTGAGAAGTTCATCGAAATTGGACTTTTCAAAAGGCGGGTCTAGTCATATTTGACTAATGATTTTTATTTTATTTTTCTAGGAAATATAAACTATAATTAAGTAGTTAACTAAGCTAATTAATGAGGATAAAGCTCAACCTAAAGTTTTCAAGATTGTCTTTGTGGATTAATATTTACTTTTAATTATTAAGGATATTGACTCTTGTTAATTTGTATAATTCTATATATCAATTTATCCAAATAAATTGTATTCATTTGACTAGCCCATAGAGACTAGATGAAAAGAAAAAACTTTAGATTGAATATTATGCACATTGTAACTAAAATGGGCATGATATATGAAAATAGGAATATAAAATAAATTGTTAATTAATACTTAAGTTTTAATTATTAATTTTTTATTTAATTAATATATAATTAAGCCTAAATATTAATTAATTAACAAATTAATCCTTCAATAGTAAGAATATTCCTAAAATATTTAGAATATTCATATTATTCTTTGTTGTAAAATAGTTTACAATAATTAAAAAATACTATCAAACATAATTAGAAATGAAATCATTTTTTTACAGCATGTTAATTTATTTATAAATACTTTCTCCTTAACCATACACAGAAATCTCCCATTTTGTCTAAGTCATCACTCTTCAGATTAATTGAATCATTTTAATCAATATCTTTATGTTGTTGCTACCACCTTAAGAGTTGCCATCCTTATTAATACATAAGCTCTGATAAGAACAGGACTGCATAAAGACTTATTTAAAACATGACGTTCCTTAAGAATAATATTGTGGAGTGCTCGATTGCTCTCTTTCATTTTATAAAATTTAAAATCACGAGAAAAGAAAAGCATCAGGAATGTTAAAAGTTTTTGAGATTCTTCTTTTTAAAGCACGTATTTAAGTAGTTCACTAGCTCATCCATAGTATTGATATTAGAAAAAGTGATTAGATGGATACAAGCAATGTTTTGGTTGAGCATAGCCTTCTGAGGAGAGTTATCTACCACTAAGATATGTGCGTTCTTCATTATCCTTAACTGATTAATCTCCCCATGAAGCCCAATAAATCTTTCATTCTTGAAGAAGTATGACTTGCTTTCCTTTCTTATATCGTAAAATACGAGAGGTTTAATATATTTACTGGTCAAAAATCCAATCTTTACGAATCACCTCTACAACACTACAATGTTTCTTAAGCAAATTCAATAACGATGTCAAGTTGTGAATCTGCATGCATGACCATATCTTCCTTAAACTTTTGAAAAGAAACGTGTGAAAAATGATATTATATTGAAATTTACCATGACAAGGAATGAAATCTCCTTGTTTAATTTCTTTTTTTCTATCCTGGGCCTTTGTCGATGAAGCAAAACCATTGACATCCAACAACACAATATGACCATGGGTAACAAGAGGTAGCATTGCCTCTCGAATGCATTGCAACTCACTTGTTTGGTCCCTTTCACATTTATCTGTTGACACTATATTGTTGCCTATCCCTTTATCATTTACTTGTACATCATCCTTACAAGATTCAGATATTGTAGGCGTAAGAAAGTGATTTTGGAACTGAAGGCAATAGAAATGGTGATGAAAAAACTAAAGTGGTCCCCATGGTAAGGATGTTTTGAGCTGCATTATTATCCATTTCCTGCATGAACTTTGTCATTCTGACATGTGGCACAAGAAATTTTTGCCAAACCCTCTCTTACCTCATGCCAATGTGAAAATCCATGTTCTCAACTGTTTCATTACATCAGCAAAATGATAGTTAGCTGGCCTTATAATTATTAAGGTATATTATTTACCTTGTTAATGTGTGACCCATGTTTGAACTAAAAGCTTCTTTAATCTTAGAATTTATTTTCTGTACAAATATAAACGAAATATACAAAAATGCCTTATGTTACACTCATTTACAAGTATTCGTCACTCTAACAATTTTTCTTCGCTTTACCTTTTGAGTGAGGCGAAGAAGGTTTTAGCCGCTTGGAAGATCATTCAACATCTTCCATATCTTCTGTTGATGTTTCCATGGTCAATGGAGTATGTGAATGTTCTATACTTCCTCAAGATAACTTCCAGTCTAATATCTGATTGAAGATCATCCTCAGACTCCGATATTGAACCAGATTCCTCTTCAGAGCTATTGCACTTCTCGGGAGGGAACTTTCCCAAATACTCATGTATGAATTTGTTGGGGTAGTCAGTTGAGAACCTCTCTATCCACTTGTTCATGTCTTCAACCATGGTCTTATCCTTTTCAACAGCAAACACACATGTATCTCGAAGGTAACTCCAAGACGAATCCCCTAGTGTAGTAGTCAAAAACCCATGCATCACTGTGAGAACCCCTGATCAAGTTGACGATGCTCCGTGCAGCCTGACTTGTAATATTTTGATAACGTACATTGTCGAATACGTCCCTCTCAACTATCGGTGTATCAGATGAATTCAGGCTCGTTGGAGTGCAAACAGATGCCTGGCTAGTCATTTGGAAATTTGAAATTGTTTAGTGCATTCCTAACAACCAAGTGAACAACCGTATCAATACACTTGGATCAGCATCATTCATATAAAATCCTGTCCAACGATGTCTATTCTTCTTGTGAAGACAAAGGCAAAAGTATCGGTGACATGAAGAAATAAATACCTGAAAACATAGGTATCAATTAAGAGTGCAAATATGAATTCAATAATAAATACCTTCTCAGTACATGCTTGCACGGCTAAGTTTCTCCACCAAATCTTCTAGTGCCCTATCTGTTGAAGGATTTTTTGACAACCACCAATCCATCACGAACAATTGAAACGGTTTCCTGCAAGCAGCAATGTTACTCCATAAAGTCTTTGAATCCGACAACAAACATCTATAAGGCTTGTCGTGATTCATAGCATCCTCCTTTATAAGGTTCAACTCAGTTCTCCGTTGCTGAAGAACTACCATAAGAGAAACAATGTTCTCATTTTAGCATTGGCATGCAATAGATTCTTGCCCAGATCTTCCAATTGGTTCACCCATTAGACAAGCATATTATCGTTTATCATGCAAATATTTGCTGACCTCTTCGTATGTCAACCTAGTTTGTGACAGTGTATTCCCAACCACTCCTTAAAGTGCGACCGTCTTCAACTCCATTGTCTTGACATGAAAAGGAGAGGTGGGGCTGCTATTGTTAATCTGTAATTTGCCATCAATCACCAAATCAGTTAAGACATCCATCTCATTCATCGTTGTTTCATTTAAAAGCTTTAACCATGTGAGCTTGAAATCATTGTCTACATCTTTTGTAGATTGAACAGAGTTAAACTTCAGCGTCTTATTGGGTTTCTTTGCAAACTTCTCTGAGGGCTCCCCTTCACTTGTTTGCTTCTTCTTCAATGTTTCTTTTGCAAACGATTTCATAATCCCCACCCAAGATCTTATCCTTAGGGCAAGAAATCAACATCATCAAAAGGATGTTTCTTTCCCGCCCACCTGGACAAAATCAACTGCTGTAATTTCTTCAGCTCTTTACAAAAAAAAAGAGACATATTAATATACTGGCTCCCGCTAAGACAATTTACTTACCCGGTATTTCGAACATTATTCTCTCCATGTAGTAGCTCTTTCTGGTCGCCCAAGATTTTTCCACATGGATCGTGTGTGTTTGAACTTCTCCCATATTTTGTTGTTTAGTGATTGGTGTCGGCAGTGTCCCATTCCGTTGATAATTATGGTACTTGCTCGATTGTGAGATTCGGCTTAGCTAAAAACGCCGATCTTTTTGTCAGCTTCTCACGGGTATGTTTGGAAAGTTTTGTTGCCATCATTCCTTTATTGTGTTCATCGAGAAGTCGTTGGGCTACCGTTATTGTGTGCTGGCCACTAATAATGTAGTACCTGATTGATTTTTATTCTCCGTTGAATCTTCGTGATTTGTTCTGGTGTTGTGACCCACACTTTCAGTGCCTTTCTTTCTTTCATAGTATGGGCACAAAACAGCATTATGTGGAACGGTGTAAGAATTGTTGTCCTTCATCTTCTCCATGAGCTCAGCTACACGTTTGGTTGAGTGGCTTGTAATTGAAGTTTGGGTTGACGCTGCAATACTTAACCCTACACTCATAAATCCATCATCCAACATCATTTCCTTGTGGCTTATTGCAACATGGATGCCACAGGTGCAGTGATAAACGACAATGTTTTTTTTTGCGATCCGAATCAACATGTGTGATCCCCGACTGTAGTTGTTCTAATGTTTCTGGCACACTCTTCTAGCTCTCAAGATTCCTAAACAAATTGAACATGATCTGTAAAGAACCTAGGACCGAGTCACCCTCTCAATCTCCCCAATGATGTCGTTGTGTTCTTCTTCAATAAGAAGAGGGATGATTGCTCCACTTTTGGATGTTCTGTATTGTGAAGCAATATCTACTAAGAATACACCTACTCGATGAATATGGAGATTTCAAAGTAGAGATCTAATTGGATCCCCTCATAAATGGGCTTTTGTTTAATTGAAGAAGAACTCTACGGTCGATATCATTAGTGAAAACGTGAATGTCATTATCCATAAATCGACAAAACCACCCGAGATTCTTGTCGTAACTGGCGATCTTTGGATCTGAGAATGTGACATTGGATGGAACAAGGCATATGTGTCGAGCATCGTCCAATCTAGGTTCGCAACTACTTTCGGGTGCTTGACTAGTAAATCTAGTTTCCATTATTTTGCTTGTCCATGATGTGATAGAGGTTAATTTGACAACAACTATGTTAATCCAATGCGCTTCCCGTTTATTTTGAAATATGGCCAAGTTGATTTTAGAATCCCTCTACCCATCTCATCTCCTCCTCTTGTCTTCAATGTCACCTCAATTCCACATCTGAATACAAAAATGATTAGTTCTTCAAGCACATATCCAAGTATAACAAATTTTATTTTAATTCTTACCCAGAATTTGACGACGACTCCATACTAATGATTGAATCTCCTTGTTTGATCAAATAGTCTTTCTGCACAATATACACTATGAATACAATTCAAATAAAAATGCACACACACTTGTATAAACCCGAATATACAAAATTAATACACTGATAAATTCCATACACCTTTCTTTTGTCTTAGAGAGAAGTGGACGGGATTAACTGTCCAAAGCTCACCTTTATGATAGTGCAAAAGACTGATAAACTTGGTTTTAGGACCACCACAAATGTGAGCTTTAGACAATTTCACATAATTTACTGGCTTTTACTCAAAATATTATGATAAGATGATAGAAGTAAATAAAATGAGATAAGCAACTTATATATACTAATACACATGTACATTACATAGAAGGGATGGCGGATTAATCTCGCCACCCTTTTATGCTTTCTGAAATGGTGAGCGGGATTAATTTCACCACCCTTCTCGGTCCCCTGAATGAGTGTGCGGGATTAATCCCGCACCCTATTTGGTCTTAGATAGAACTGGACAAGATTGATTTGGCTCACCCATTTAGGGGAAAAGAAGGGTGGCAGGATTAATCTCGCCCATCATGGAAGGGATGGCATGATTAATCCCGCCACCCTTCTTGGTCCTCTGAAAGGGTGTGCGGGATTAACCTCACCCCCTTATCGGTCTCAGAGAGAATGCATAGGATTGATTTAGCCCACCCATTTAAAGGACCAAGAAGGGTGGTGGGATTAATCTCACTCACTATGGAAGGGATGATGGAATTAATCTTGCCACCCTTTTCAGTCTCATGAACTGGTGTGCAGTAATCTTCTCCGTCTCAACAAAAGTGGTCGGATTGATTTGGCTCACCAATTCAGGAGACAGAGAAGGGTGGCGGGATTAATTTTGCCACCCTTCCATGCCTGGTCGGCGAGGTTAATCCCACCCATGACACTTTCATTTGAATAATGGCGTTGGGCGAGATTAATCCTGCCCCCACTCATTGAGACATAAAGGTGGCAGGATTAATCCCACCACCCCTTCCATGCCCGGTGAATGGAATTAATCCTCCCACCACCTTCACGCCTCCTGAACGGTCAGCGGGATTAATCCCACCGACCATGCATGGAAAGGTTGGTAGGATTAATCCCGCCGCCCTCCGCATAGGCCATGGGTGGCGGATTAATCCCGCTGCTCATGACCTGTGGGAAGGGCCTACATGAAGGGCGGTGGGATTAATCCCGCTGCTCATGACCTGCGGAAAGGGCCTACATGAAGGGCAGTGGGATTAATCCCACCACTCATGACTTACATGAAGGGCTTGCATGAAGGCGGTGGGATTAATCCCGCCACCCATGAGGCTAACCAAGAGCAGCGAGATTAATTTTGCCGCCATGAGGCTAACCAAAGAGCAGCGGGATTAATCCCGCCGCCCTTTGGTTAATCCCGCACACACAAATATATATATGTATATGTATATACAGAAATGTGCAAGAGATGAACAAACACATATTATGGATATATATCATGTGTGTGCGTGTGTGTGCTAAATAAATTAAATTATACAAATACCACACATAGATATATGTATATATGTATATATATGTATATGTATATGTATATACAGGAGTGTGTGTGTGCCAGAGATATATAAATCGATAAAATTATACAGATACACACACACCACACATATATGTATATATAATAATTATATATATATATATATATATAGTATTTGATGTGCGTGCATGTTGCGAGAGATACATAAATAAATTAAATTATATATAAACACACACACACACACACACAATAATATATATATATGTAAATACAAATATATGTATATGTGTATGTATTACAGGAGTGTGCCATGTGTGTGCGAAAGATAGATAAATAAATTTTTATTATTAAGATACACACACATATAAATGTATATGTAAATATAAATAAATAAATATACACAGGAGTGTGCATGTGAAAAAGGAGAGATTTCACCTATGTGAATGCGCCTTCAAACTTTATTGCACCGCCGCGCCTTTTTGCACCGCCATGAGAGATCTATTAATTTTATGGCACAACCGCTCTATTCCACCACCACCGCCTTTCTTCTTGAAACCCTAAGAATATATACCTCAACCATAAAAGGAATAAAATATATATTAACCCTAATCAAATATTCCTTCTAAGAATATAACAAACCCCTAAAAGAATAAAATATATATTGACCCTAAAACGAATATTCTTTCATATATTATCATAATTTTAAATTTGTGTGCGTGTGTGAGTGTCACATACATCCCAAAAATATAAATCATGCAGGGTTTAACATATGTGTGTCTATGAGAGTGTTAAATTTTCACATGTAGCAATACATATATACACATATAATATTATACACATAGACATACATACATAGTACATAATATTGTCACGTCAATACATATGTATGGTGTGTATGTATGAGAGAAGAGAGACAGACTACATATTATGGATCATGCATAGTGTGTATGAGATAAGAGAGACAGTACATAATATGGATCATGCATGGTGTGTATGTTTGAAAAGAAGAGAGAGACAGTGCATATTATGGATCATGCATGGTGTGTATGTATGAGAGAAGAGAGAGAGTGTTAACAAATTAATTTCGTACACATTGCATATTTAGTACACATATATACATACACACGTGTATATACACAAACATACATATATATTACATGTGTAAATTCAATGTGTTACATACACACAGACTGAGTACATATGAATCATACATGCGTTGAACATGATGTTTTAATAAGAAGCAACATATCTCTCCAGCTTGGTTTAGGGTTTAAACCCAATGCAAGTATTTTATTATTAAATTTTAATATTTATATAAAAAGTTTATTATTTGTATATAATACACAAGAAAACACACATAAAGAATTGTTAATATTCAAGTAGATAAACATAAAATCACAAATCATTCTATTGATTTGTCAATTAATTTAAAAAACTTCATTTTTAAAAATGCAATTATAATTTGCTCATATTTTAAATTTGTATGTATATATTTGAATTTTACTCAATTTTAACTTAAAATGATATAATGATATTAAAAACATTTGAAAGCAATCATAACACATAATAATATATTTTAGTATAAAATCTTTATACTAATATAACTAAATCCATGGACATTTTTCTAATTATTTAATATAAATCTATTCTAAACACTAAATATATATAAGTCCCAATGTGTGTGTAAACTCTAAAATCGTAAATACAAAGCTAGATGCTTTTTATAATCGTGATCCACTCATCGGCTTGTGCATGTGTGTGCATATGTGTCTTTGTAAGTGCTTCTAATGCGTGTGCACGTGTGTATATAAATTTTTTTATTGTGTTTATCAAAAGAAACATTGAATTAAAGTGAAAAATGATATTAATATACACACTATCAACATATTTTAAATTATACATAATAATATATTATTTATCTAATGTATAGTAATATATAGTTTTAAATAATATATATTAATTTAATATTGATAATAAGGTTTAACATTGGAAATTCTTGAAATAATAAGAAATTAATTGAGAAATCCATTAATATATACAAATGTAAAATAATTACTGAATAATTAACTAAATTAATTATGATAATCATGTTTAATATTAGAATATTCTTGGAATAATAAGAAGAAATATCCCATTAATATAAAGAAATGTAGATTAATTACTCGAGTAATTAAGAAAATGATATTAATATACACACTATGAACATATTTTAAATTATACATAATAATATATCATTTTATTTAATATATAGTCATATAATTTTAATAATATATATTAATTTAATATTGATAATAAGGTTTAACACAAATATTCTTGAAATAATAAGAAATTAATTGAGAAAATCCCTTAATATATACAAATGTAGAATAATTACGAAATAATTAAGATAGATACTAATTTAATTATGATAATCAGGTTTAATATTGGAATATTCTTGGAATAATAAGAAAATAATAAAGAATATCTCATTAATAAAAGAAATGTAAATTAATTACTCGAGTAATTAAGAAAATAATATTAATAACACACTATGAATATATTTTAAATGATACATAATAATATATCAATTTATTGTATAAGTATATATATTTATAATAATACTACTTAATAATATATACTGGAATATTAAGAATGTAGAATAATTACTAAAATTTCATAATATTAAACAGCTTGAATCACATTAAATGCCATTGGAATTGAAGAGTATATATGTCAGAGTGTTGATTATTTGTGTTAACTCATCTTAAATTTTATTTTATTTTATTTTTAAAAATTTTGAATTTTTGACATAAGTATTGACGGTCTGACATGTAAATTTGAAAATGCATTTAATTTCCCACTCAAATTCATATTTGGTTCTTTTTCCGGTGAGGGTTTCTTCATTTTTGCAATTTTCATTCTTCAGATCTTCTTTTTTTCTTGATAGTGATCACCTCATGAGAGACATTAAATTAGGTGTTATTGTTTATAAGAAAGCATGGTGCCTTCAGTGCTATTTACAAGTAAGTATTATAAACAAATTTAAAAATACTTATAAAGATTCACTTTCTTACATTCTCTCTTAAAATTAGAATTTAGGGGTTTAGGAATTCATTAGGATTACATTGGATTAATCCGGCCATTTCTTTTTCATCTTTTAAAAGAGGTGGCGGATTAATCCCGCCACCAACTCTTTGAAACATAGAAAGCCATGGCAGGATTAATATGGGCAATGCTTCTCCACCTCTTAAAAATAATCCTCTCTGAAATGATGAAGAGTTAACAAAATTTATTAAAAAGAGTTGTCGACGGGATTAATCCCGCCGACCATTCTAAGAGGTAGATAAGGGGTGGTGGATTAATCTCGCCATCACTTTTCTATTTTAGAGATTTATGGCAGGATTTATCCCACCGATTAGTTTAGGACGAAGAAAAGCATTGGCGAGATTAATCCCGCCACCCCCTCGAGATCTCAGCTTCGGAGAGAGTTGTGGGCGGGATTAATCCTGTCGACTCTTCCTCGGCGGATGGAGTCGGCAGCAGGATTAATCCCATCGGCTCTTCCTCATCGGAAAGAGTGGCAACGGGATTAATCCTGCCGCTCTTTCCCGCCGGAGGGAGTCGGTGGCATGATTAATCCTGCCGACCCTTCCTCGTTGGAGGGAGTCGTGGGTGGGATTAATCCCGCCCACCAGTTGTATTAATCAAGCATGAAATATTATCCCTATACATAATTATATTTATTGCACATGCATATTATTAAGCATCCTTAATTCAGATTTCTTAAAAGTATTGCATAAACAGATATCATAAATAACACAATTATTTATGTGCAGGACAATATATTTAATTATAGAGATAAAGTATGTCTTTTCGGAACAACGAGATAGTTGGCACTGGAATTGTAAAAGTTCGAGATGATAATGCATTATATCATAATATTGCCCAAGGATCTTGTGTGTATGTATGGGTGAACACCATTTACAAGCATGTTGAGGTTCCGGGAATGGAATTTAAAGGGGGTTCTCCTGTATTGTGAAATATGGATGAAGTCAAGACTGACACAGAATATTCAGAGTCACAAACAAATAATAGTACGCGTTCACCAGATGATGACTTGCTTGCTGTGATGGATGAGGTAATTCTCTTTCTTCATGAGATCGAGGTTGGGAGAGGCATTATCACAGTTATAAATCCAGTGGAAGCCATATCAGAAGAGAAACTAGGGGCCAACTTCGTGGGTGTAGTTGTGACAAAGGTTTCACCTAATGGCACATTGCATCCTGGATCCCTCGTAAGGTGGCGAACATCTAAATTAAGACGGCGAGATGGTTCAACATATTCTGAGTTGGATTTCAATAATAACAACCCGGAAGGACAACCCATATTTGAAGAGGTTCCTTGCATTGGTCCTATAATAAGAAAAAGGCGATTCATGGGTTGCAGATCTTCCCCTGCAAGTTTTGACAAGAGGGTCAAGATGGATCCTACATCTTCTGCAAGTGTTTACTAGCATTTTCATGATTGACTACTGCAAGAAGAAGTGTTGTCAGATGGCAGACTGGAATGAAATTACCCAATGTAGACACGTCTTTCATACGCTCACCCAAAAGCAAAGGCATGAGTTCGTATATGCTGCACTAACTGGGTGTATTAATGGAATGGTCTTGGACACAGGTTATCAGAGTACATCCATGGTATTTAATAAGGTGGCCATCTGCTTCAAAGCTTGGTACACTATATACAGGATCCCAAAGACCACATTTTACTGTCGAAGGGATGAGTGGCTAGATGGAGCGCGAACCTCAGTACATGGGAACACTCACCTGGTCAAAACTTGCTCTCACATTATGGCAGTCAAAAGATACTCAAGGCTTTTGTGGAAGCAAATGTAGACAAGATGCCTCACAAATGCCGAACCACAATGTAGGGGTCAGGGAAATCTCAAGGTTTTGCCTTCAATCTACACTCAATTGAAGCTGTGTGAACATGTGAACAAGTGCCTCAGTTTGATGGGGCTTCAAGCAATCTGCACTAGTACCTTCAACAACATATGGAATACTCATTTTAAGGATGTGGAGATTGCTAAACACTCTAGCTTTTCCAAGTGTGACACTTGTACATCATTAAAGGCTGCAAAAGCTTGTGCAAAAACCTTGGTGGAGATCACTATTATTCAAAAGAAGATGGAGGCCCACATGATTGCACAACAAACTTGCCGGTCTTAGTACTATGCACACCGCATGCTTTCTGTGTCATGCCCATCAGAATACCTATGCTTGATCCATGACAAGATGGATCATTCAAAGACCAGCATTCCAAGGCTCGTTGCAACACTAAAGTGCCTTGGAAATGTCATGAAACTTACGATTTCATTGACAAGTGTGCTAACACATGGACACGGTTGTGAATCATATGGACACTTTTCACTTCCACATTGGTCTAGCGACTCCAATTTCATATTAGGTCATTGGCCATGTGTTTCAGAAACCTTGAAGCCCACTCACAAACAAGTCTTATGAGTGATCTCAGAGAGAAGAAACAACACCTTCAACCTTTATATAATGCTCTTATGAACACGTATGCACTTGAGGCTACTTGGGAATATGAGAGGCATTGTCAGCAGCCTGCACAAAAAACAATTAGCCCTATTGAGAGTTCTGGTTTAGTGGAGGGATCTAGCTCAAATAGTGTACATGTGTTCTCAACATCAAATAAGCTTCCTCATTATTTGCTTTTACAGATGGATAATTGTGCGGGCGAGAACAAAAATAGGTAAATCATTTTAGTTAAGGGTTTCTCAAGCTCATACTTACTTTTATTTCTAGATATGTACTAGCATACTTGTCAATGCTTGTTGCCAAAGGTGTGTTTGAGACAATCACGTTGAGTTTCCTTATGGTTGGTCACACTCATGAAGATATTGATGCGTTCTTCAGCAACTCTACAAAAAGGACAAGTGCACTTACCTTATCGCATATGATGGATCTTTTATATACTCCTTGAGAAACTTTTAAGTCTGGCACCTTAATCACAAGCAAAGCACAACTGTTTTTTGGAGATGCAATTTTTAAAAAGAGGGGAGCGATTCTTTAGTTAGTCACCTTGTGCTGCTACAATCTTTTTCTCCATAAGAGATGGTATACCTACTATGCAGTACAAGTTACGGCCATCAGAGCAGGAGTGGTTATCAAAAGAAGGCTTAATGCTCTTCAAAAGTGGAGAGGATGGAAAGCCACTTCTCCTATAAGGACAACCAGACCCTATTCTATTGAGTGCCCAGCTCAAGGAACAAGAGGTTATTATTGATGGCATTAAAAAATATGTGACATGGGTTCAAAAATCGA
The DNA here is from genome assembly GCA_003024785.1 of Selaginella tamariscina. Classification (NCBI taxonomy): domain Eukaryota; kingdom Viridiplantae; phylum Streptophyta; class Lycopodiopsida; order Selaginellales; family Selaginellaceae; genus Selaginella; species Selaginella tamariscina. The sequence goes on from PUQB01000042.1 coordinate 900,537, forward strand.
TGCCAAAGAATTATGATAAGGCAATTGGTTACTCAGAATTATATAAGCATGTGGTCGACTATTAGGAGACTATGGTTTGAGAGTTAAAAGGGCCTACTATCACAATACAAATTGCAACACCCTTAATAAGGTGGCGAGAGGAGATCATCAATGAGCATAGACGAGATAGAAGCCAGTAATGATGTGGAAGTGCAAACCTCACACTTTGTTAGACAAAGAAACCAAAAACCTAAAGCATACTTTGATTGTTGTAAGGATCTTCAAAAACTAATGATGGTCCTCATTACTTCAGATGTGTCATATAATTAGCCTATTTGGATAGGTTAAATTATCAAACACACCTAACGATTGTCAAAATTGGTTTTAAACCGTGGTTTCACTATTCATGAATAGTAAAACCAAAATTTAGGGTTATATATATATATATATATATATATATATATATATATATATATATATAAATACATATAATTAATAAATTAATACTATATATTCATAATATTAAAGAATATAAGATTTAATTTATGTATTTTATAAATTGAAGATCATCAAAAATCATTGTATATATTGAGTTAAATTTTTTTGATTTAAGCCATCATGGTTTTTTTAGTGGTCTAAATCATGATCTAAATCAATTTTGTCAATTTATAAACACACCTGAAGTAATCACAAAAAATAATATGGTTAAGGTTGCATCGTCCAAACCACTAAAAAGGCGACATGAGAAGGAGAACGAAAAATATAATGGATGCCTAAAGAAAACATAATCTCCCAATTAAAAAGACCTAGCATGTTTTATAAATGTTAAATTCATTCGATATGGGTGGATGTCAAGAAGCATTGATAAAGTCACGATTAACAAAACTGCAAAAGAATGTATATTTTCTGAAGCTTAAAGCAATTACAAAATTACAAAATATTGTATATGTAATATTCATAATTATAATAAACTCTTTAATAATAGTACCAAATTGTTTACTTAACTATATAAATTTATAAAAAGATATGGAAGATAATTTATAAAAAGATATGGAAGATTGACTGTATTATTATAGGATTTTGTATATTATATATATATATATTATTACTAGTACAAATTTTTAATTAATGTTAATTTAAATATTAATAATACATCAATATTTATATAATGTACCTCTTATGCTCTTCCTTAATTTTTATATTAGGCCCATACAATCTTAAATATAATATATTATATAATTTAATACCTTCTACTTTATAATGTTATTAATTTTGGTTCATGAATGCTATAATTTATTAAAGGGTCAATTACAAAATACAATATTCTAAAAATATTTTGTCTTCAAACATATATTTTAAAGAATATTCTTTTAATATTAGAAAATGCTAATTAAATAACTAAAATTGCTAATTATTAAAAATGAAACTATAGACATGCCCATTTTAATTACAACATGCATTATTGGTTACATTCAAACCATCTTAAATACTAGTTAACCACTTAATCATAGTGATATCATTATAGCATCTTAATTCTACTTTGCTTTTTAACATGTTTTCACTTTGCATGAAAAATTGCATCAATTTTGTTATAATTACAAATAAAAGAGGAACAATACAATCAATATGAATTTAATATGTTTATTTATACGACGTTTGGTGAATATGCAACACTTCAAATATTTATACTATTATTACTATACATGCTCACCTTTGTTGAGCTTGACCAATTTACCTTCCAATGCATTTTTTAAATTATAAGTTATATAAAGTTTTAATTTAAGATTTCCTTGTACATAATATTAAGCATAAATTTTTGATGGTCTTTTAGTAAATCTCCATGTCTTGAGTTGTTTGCAATTTGTTAACAATTGTCTCGTGATCACATGAACCTCTAGAACAAGGTCACTGACTCTTGAGACACCTGAGTTGGCTTGACATGCACAACTAGGCTAGGTGTTCACGGCTGCATTGGGCACTACACTCCCTTGTTGACTATTCCCTGAATTGTTGTCATCTTAGCTGCCATGACATTCTCAATTGCTTGCACAATAAGTCATTAAATGTTTGTCCTTCATCATATATCATGTGTTCACCAGGTGATTGAAGAGGTTTGCAATTAATTGTGTCATGTCCTGCATCTTGTTTCCATCTACTCCACAAAGTTGAGTAAGGAATTGCACAAATTGCACTTGTATATTGTTGAATAGGAAAAATGCACCTTTTCCTATTCAACCGTTTCCTTCCCTCGATCGACAAGAAACACTTTACACTTTCTTTCACCAACTCTCCATGTGTATATAACAAATTACTTCCTTAGTGTGCGACTATGACTGGTTTCTGAAGTCAAAGGCAGAATGAATTTTGGCTATTGCCTTGTTAGATCCATTGGAAGTACTCATATTCTCTACACAAGAGATCTTATAATATGCACCTTCATTTCTAACATGAATACAAGAGACAAAGCGTGGAGACCCCTTTCTTCCTTGTCTTAACTACCCTTTATTACTCTTCTTCTCGCCATGTCATCCTTCTTCCTTTCGAAACTTCATTCTCTTTTTCCTTTATCCTTTTCCTCTTGGTAAGGTTTATGTTCCTTCTTTCCTTCATAGCTTTTCTTTCCATGTTATCTATGGACCTTCCTGCCCTTATTCTCTCCATAGCAAGATGTCCTATGTTGCTAACTTTTTACCTTTAACATTGTCCCCTCCTTATTTGTTGTTGTGTCCTCACAACAACACGTCCTAAGCATCCTCTTGATACTCAACCTCCTCCCTGTCTTTGTACTTCTAGAATTCAGCCTTCTCCTTATCTAGTTCTTGCTGTATTATCACCACCTAAAGACAAATTTCAAAAGCCTATGTCTCCTTCCTAAGCTGTTCGTTCTCCTCTTCTGGCGCTAGAATTTGTCAACCACCACTATCAAGATGGTTATAGTCTGCTGGCTCTCATCTCGAGCTCGCACAAGCCTATGAAAAAAAGTCATTGGTTCTTATGTAGCCTGCGTAGGCTTAATCTCCACCACTGGGCTAGGTGTTTGCAGCTTCCCCGAACATTGCATTCTGGTGGTGGTTCCTCTTCTCACATTGTGACTTTTGGATGTTCGTCTTCCTCATCCTTGAGTTCAACCACCATCTTTTGTTCGGAGTTATCCCAAGCTCCGGACTTCGGCTTTACACTTTTTCCTGCAGACCTCATAGTTCTCTTCACCCCCAACATGGATCTTTCCACTTTCGGCCTCTTCTTTTTGGGAGTCCTCTCCACCTGCTTCTCCTCCCTCCCTGCGAATCATTACCTGATTCTTTCCCTTTAGGTTCATGCTCCTTTCTTTTCATTTCCTGCTCCTTCCTTTTCCCTTGCCATTTTTGGAGCAACTCCGATTCCTTATGCACCTGCTTCATTCATGCCACTATCTCAGGGACTGTCGGCTCCCCATGTTGCCGTACATAGTCCGCAATCACTTGCACCCAAGTGAATGCCATCATAGATGATGGCTCTCCACGCTTCTCCAATTCATGCATTGTTCTCGCTGTTCTCTTAACCTCTTCAGCATGTATCTCACCACTCCAACATGCCTCTTCTCCCTTAATCCCTCATACAAGACATATCGGGATTAGATGCCATTATATGAGATGTGCGGAACTCGAAGGTGTTCACAATAAAATTCACTGTCAATTGTGTCTCCTCAACAAGATCCAAAAGCTTCAATCCCACCTTACTAACGTACAACTTCCCCTCTTTTAGGTACTCTATAAGATGGGCCTTCTCAACCTTAACCTCTCCTTCCAACGGAGGAAGACGAAAGACCTTCTCAATCAACCTTTTTGTGAAGAAGAGTTTCCTCTCTTCAGTGTAAGCAACGAACCCTACCTCTTGCTCATCTACCTTCTTCATTAGCATAACTAACGCAAAACACTCCTCATCATGTGGCTCACCATCTCTTAATATCTCGGCATAAGCCAAGAGATTGAACCCTCTCCATCTATGTGGAGAATTCCCACCTGGTATGAACCAACTGAACCTGTCCCAATCTTTCTCCTTTAGGGGGATTAACAAGCTCCTGGCAATTGTGGGTAGGTAAGGACCCTTTCTTCCCAGACCTCTCTCTCTCATTGCCCACTATGAAAAACCCTAGATCTATTGCATCGTTTTTGGTGGAGAATATACTCCTTAAATAAATAAAAAATACTATTTACTTCAACGTTCTCTTGTATCTTATTTTCCTTAACTTATTTACATTTACCATTCCTTTTATCTCTTCTCCATCCATTGTCTACAACTCCACAATTCCTTCTACCTTTACAGATTTAACCCGAAAAAGACCTATTCAGTTCAAGTTAAGCTTTGACTCATCTCATCAACCTTTCCTTTATACCAAAGGACAAGGTCCTCTTCTTGAATTTCCTTTCCTCGTCTCTTCCTATTGAGCCAAGCCTTTCTTCTTATTTGAACCGCTTGTATTATCTATAAGGCATACATTCTTAGCTCATCCAACCTCTTTAGCTCTATTAAACGACTTGCTAGAGATTCCTTCTCTCCTATGTTATATTGAACTGCGATTCTCAAGGATGACACAATATACTCCATAGGGGTTATGGCCTCTAGTCCATATGCAAGTTTAAAAAGTGTCATACTTATAATAACTTTATAAGATCTTTTATAGGCCCAAAGAACTTCTGGTAACCTTTGTCCCAATCCGTTCTGTTTTCATGAACCACCTTCCTTAAGACATTCTTAAGAACTTTGTTTGTGGACTCAACCTATCCATTACCATGTGAGTAATATGGTGTGGACTTCTTATGTTTTATCACAAACTCCTTCATAAGCATATTTATTGTTTCATTAACGAAATGCTTTTCTCTATCACTCATAATTTCCTTAGGAATACCATAACACACTATTATAGTATTATATATAACCTGTGCTGTATTATACGCATCAACCTTTCTCATAGGCTCTACTTTTACCCATTATGTCATATAATCCATTAATACTAGCACATACTAGTTCTTTTTTGAACTCACAGGATTAATGGGTCCTATAAAGTCCATTTCCCATTTCTAGAAACGTTTAAGTGAAAGGACTAAATTATAAGGTTGTGTTTGCTTCTTTGCACGTTGGCATTTATGACATGCCTTACAATACCTACTTACATCTCTCCATATTGTAGACCACCATAACCTTGCTTGAAGGATTTTTCTTACTGCTATTTTCTTTGTAAAATGGCCTCATGTTAAGCATGAATGAGCCTCTTTAAGGATCTCTGAGACCTCTAAAGGGTCTACGCATCTCCTTAACACTCCATCCATCCCAACCTATATAACCTTCCTCCCACCAGAGAAATGCGTCATGTCCTCATGACAAATAATTTCCTTTCATATGTTGTACCATATATAGAAGGTATTGTTCCTATGGATAGGTACTGTGTTATATGATCTAACCACCTTAATAAAACATCTACCCAAAATAGATTAGCATCAAGAAAGTCATCCATATTATGGATAGGAACTTCTCCTGTCTTAATCCGACTTAAATAGTCAGCTTATTCATGCTGCCTTCCTGGTTTATAAATGATTTCAAAATCATATTTGTAAAAGTAGGAACCATCTGACTTACCTTCCTGTAAGTACAAGTTTATTAAGTAAATATAATAAAGCCTTATGATCCACAAAAATTTTAACCATATTAGCCAAAAGGTAGTGTCTAAATTTATGGATGGCGTATATTATCCCCAATGCTTCCTTCTTTATGGTAGTGTAATTGACCTTTGCAAGTGTTAACCTGTGACTAGCATAATAAATAGAACGATCCTTTTCAATCCTCTTGCGTTTGTGTAAGAATGGCTCCTATAGCAATGTTAGGAGCATCTACTTGTACATGGAATTCTCGATCCCACTTAGGACTAACCAATATTGGGGCTTTAATAAGAGCCTTTCTAAGCTGGTCAAATGTCTCCTGGCATTCTAGTCTCCATTCATATAGTACATTAGCTTTGAGTAAATCAGTTAAAGGTTTTGCTATTCTGGCATAGTACTTTATAAACTGCATGTGATAGCCTATTTTGCCTAAAAACCTTCTTAACTCTTTTATATATTGTGGTGGTTATAATCCCATGATAACTTTAACCTTGTCCTGGTTCACCAAAATACCTTCCTTGCAAACCACATGTCCTAAAAGGACTCTAATTTAACAAAGAAATTACATTTTTTTGGGTTCAAGGTAACTGAATTTTGTCTATATTTCTGAAAACATTTTTCCAAACAATGTAAATGTTCCTCTTTTGTGCTATAAACGCTAAAATCGTCTATAAAGACTTTCATAAAGTCTAAGAGATATTTCTTAAAGGTATCTGTTATAATCTTTTGAAATTTAAAGGGTGCATTACATAAGTCAAAGGGCATAATTCTATATGCATAAGCACCCCATGGACTTATAAAAGCTGCTTTATGTTGGTCTTCTGGAGTTACCATAACCTAGTTATATTCTAAAAAACCATCCATAAAGGAATACATTTCATGTCATCAAGCATTTCCTTTGTGAAAGGAATAGAAAAAGTGTCCTTAGTTATAACATCATTCAACTTATTGTCATACTCTTAGCTTTTCATTCTTTTTAGGAATAATCACAAGTCCTTGTATAGGATATAATAAATCCTACTGTTAACAATTTATCAATTTCCTTTTTGACCAACTTAACATAATTTGGATTCGTCCTATATGCACTTTGCTTAACCGATTGGCATCTCAGCAGCAATTGAATAGTATGAATACATAACTCTGGGGGTATTCCTTTTTCCTAATAGGACTATGCAAATACATCTTTGTACATTGCTAACAATTTTAATCCTTTTGCTTTAAAATTAACATTTAGTCCTGAAGTTATAGTCAATATCTTAGGTTCCTTCTTTGTACCTATATTGACTTGTTCTAAAGGATCATTAGTATAAATATAAGTATAGTCTGCAGGTTGTTCATATAAATTGATTTTGTAAGGAATGGATTTATAAAACTTTTCCTGTAGCCCCAACTTATCCTCTTCCTGTTCCTTTTGGGAGATAATCTTTCTTTCCCTCACAATTGCATATAGGTCAATCTCCGCAAGGGCTTTCAAATCAAGATATGTCCTTAAAATCTCCTCTTATTCATAATCATCAAGACCTTGCATGCAATCATAACCTTTCAGTGCAATTGATCTATCCTTCTTGCCAAACATTCATGAAAAAAGTGCCATGTTTGAAATAATCCTTTCTTCTTGTGTACTTCCTCTTCCACCTTCCTCCCTTCTTTCAAGGAGTTCATAGGAGATACTTCTCCTTGTACTCTCAATATGATATGAATTGGCACTCCTTCCCTTCCTCTCACAGTCTCCTAGACCAACCGTTTGATATTGTCTCTAATTCTTTGGATCAACCTCAAATTTTTGTATTTTTTTGCTATATTTTCTACTATCTTTTCAAGGATATTCTGACGTATACTTTCACTAATTCAGGTTGTTGTTGGGTAGCCACTCTATTGGTCTACCTTTGATTCCTCTGATTAACTAATGCTTGATCGGGACAATGATTTCTTCAAGGTTCCATTCATTCCTTATCGTTTACAGATTCGGCTCTACACCTTCTGAGCCATTTTCCTTACTACAATTCTAATCAATTGATCATATTAATATCTCTTTCCAATGAGTTTTAACAATGCAATGGCGAAATCCCTCCGTGGTTGTCAATTGTTAAACAAGAAAAATGCACCTTTTCCTATTCAATTGTTTCCTTCCCTCAACAATAGGAAACACTTTACACTTTTTTTTCACCAACTCTCCATGTATCTTAATATATGTATATAACAATTTACTTCCTTACTATGCCACTATGACTGATCTCTGAAGTCAAAGACAAGAATGGATTTTGGCTATTGCTTTGTTAGATCCATTGGAAGTACTTATATTCTCTACACAAGATCTTATAATATGCACCTTCATTTTTAACATGAATACAAGAGACAAAGCATGGAGACCCCTTTGTCCCTTGCCCTAAGTACCCTTAACTACTCTTCCTCTCGCCGCATCATCCTTCTTCCTTTCAAGACTTCCTTCTCTTTTTTCTTTATCCTTTCCTCTTGGTAAGGTTTACCTTCCTTCCTTCCTTCCTTCATAGCTTTTCCTCACATGCTATTTATGGACCTTCCTGCCCTTATCCTCTCCATAACAAGATGTCCTATGCTGCTAACTTTTTACCTTTAACATATATTTATAACATGCACATCCTTCCATGCAAATGCTTTGCAATGCTTGAAGGTCATATCTACTTCAACACCACCTTCTGAATGTGACTGTTGCTGTTGGTCTCCCTCCTCAGCATGTTTTGCGATCCACTACCATGATATGCACCTCTACCATACATGCATGCATGTGCTTGCAATGATTGCTAAAAGGGTGGCAGATTGAATTAATGCCGTCTGAACTTTGATACTCTTGCCATGAGTTCATCCTTGCTCAAAATTCCTAAAGATGGACCATCGGTTATACCCTTCATTATTGGTATAAATGTCTGAGATGGAATATACTAAAATGAGTTCAATTCTAAACCATTCTACTCCTCAACCTATTCAACCACTAAAGTCTTGCCCTTATCTTGTGATACCTCCTTCGGGGCATAGACCTCTTCTTGTGGAACCCTCACCAAGGATTGCACCGTGGGTAATGGCTCACTCAACTGCAATAGCTCAAGAATGAATTACCACTTTGTTTCCATCTCTTGTTGCTCACCATCCTCGTTCATCCTAGCCGTTAGTTGCTCTGGAGATTGATTATCTTGTTGAGACTTCGGCTTTGATTTCACAACTCTTTCATGTTTTGCCTTATTCTTATGTTCTTGTTCCACTTTCTTTGGTTCATCCTCCTCACCTTGATTCTCCACATGTTCCTCCTCTGGTGTAGTGACTTTCTGTTGGTCGTCAACGTCATCCCCAAGATCAACCACCGTCGTCTTCTCTTTAGAGGTCTCATTTATTGCGAAAGACTTTAGCTTCACTTCCCTTCATTGCTGATCTCGTTGTCCTCTTGTCGCCCAGCTCCTTCGTCTTGGGCTCGAGCTCCTTGCACTTAGCTTCTGGCTCCTTCCGTTTGGCTTGTCACTTCATGAACTACTCTCTCTTGCTTCATCCGAGCCAATATTTTTGGCATGGCCAACTCTTCATGATGTTGCACATAGTTAGCAATCACTTATACCCAAGTGAACGCCATCATGGATGATTTCTCACCACACTTCTCTAATTCATGCATCGGACATAAGTGCTCTCTCAGCTATAAGTTAAAGGTCCATAGTGTCAAGTCTTGATTGCCTCACATTCCATAGGAATGGGACCTTCGACATGGATTGGGGCAGGAGTTACCATTTGTGACATTGGTGGTAATGCTAATGTTGTTGCATAAGTAATATCAAACCTTGGTTGGGATACATGGAACTGCTCTGAATGTCACTCAAAATAACCAATTATCGCATTGGATGGCATGACTAATGGCTTCAATGAGGGATTTCGGCTTCTTGTGGAATGTCAGCAAGAGGTCCTTAACGTCTTTGTGTAACCCTTGTCAAAAACAATCCATCAAGGCTTCCTCATCCCATGGTACATCACATGCCAAGAGATGGAACTCAGACGCATAAATTGATGTAGGACGATTACCTTACGTGAGCCAATAAATCTTGTTCACTGTGTGCAAACATTGTCGATGTCAACAAAGCAGTTCTTGAACTCTTAAACAAATTCCTCAAAGTTGTCCAACATGGTTTGACCTATTGAATAAGGTTCATTTGGATAACCAAACGGACTTGGTTCATGAACCCACGAAACTAGAACCTTGTACCATCGAACTTATGTGGTAGATTTACCTTGGGCTTGCACCCACATGTGGTAGCACTTGAGCTTACTAGTCTACCTTGAAGTTGTTGCACTTTTTGTGACAACTTCTCTTCTTGCCTTGTGAAATTTTGCCCCTCTCTGTCTTGCCACTCGTTGATGTTTGTGAGTTAACTTTCTCATTCACCAGCCTCTCCTCTTGCCTAGTCAACTTTTGTCCCTTTTTATCTTCCACTTCTTAATGTTAACCAACCTTTTGTTCTCCCGCTACCAACTGTTAATTATCTAGATTATTAAATCTAATGTGCAAGCAATCTAATTCAAAGAGCATACCATTATAATCTTATTGAATTATTATGGCCATTGGCCTAGTAAAACAAGAATTTAATTGGTTCTAGTTTAAATGTTAGGTCAAAGCCAAAAATGGAATATGAATCGGAATATTAAATGAATATTAATCTTATCAAACTTATTAAATGAATATTATGAATCTTATTAAATTTATTCTTGAATTCTCTTAATTTGCTCCTCATTTTACATAACTTAGTTCTTTATGACGAACTCATGAGTTCTAAATTAAACCGAAAAAAAGTATTAACCATATTATCAAACACCTCCATTAATTAAGAAGTTTCTATATTATGCTTATTTAGCTTGTTATTTGCTAACACATGCATATAAACTTTGCTCTTTATGACCTTTTTACCTAAAAAAATCATAATTCTGTATTTTAACTCCAAACTAATAAACAAAGATTAAACTCTCATTTTTATTTAATGTACTAATAAGCGATTTGCTATATTCAGAATAAAACTCTTGCAGAGCAATCTATCGTACTTAAGATGAACCTTCTAACGTAATTATAACACGTGCATATATAACTTTACATATAAAAGATATATGTCCTGTGTAACGTGGAACAGAAATGAAATGTTATGTCCAAAGTCTGGTTTGCAAGTGTTAAGTACGAAGTATTGTTTGGTATAATGTATATAAATTAAATTTTAATTTTAAATTAATAAATATTCTTATTTTATTTATGTGTGTATATAAATCAAGATTTGACTTTATAACAATATATATATCCTTGTCTAGTTAACTCGAGTGATGTTGCATACTCTTTCGACCACTGCCAGAGACGTAAGAGCAAGAGATATTTCTGCGCCGGTCCAGAGACGTAAGAGCAAGAGATATTTCTGTGCGCTGGGCCAGAGACTAAGACCAAGAGATATTTTCGTGCGCGGTCCTTACAAGAAGTGATATACAACATATTTTCAAGTATAAATCCGGATTCGACTGGTTTGTCTCATTTGATAGTATAAAGTCTAGTTTGCATGGAAAATAAGTGTTATGTATAAAGTCATTTTTTGTCTCGTTTACATAAATCTATAATGTATATAATTTGGAATTTTATTGAAGGTGCTAATATTGAAACTGTATAACTGTTCAGTAACAGTTGCAATACTAATTTGATATTAATTGATTAGTTTATTATATGAGTAATAAACAAGTGTCTATCCCGCTTGGTCTAGCTTGCTGACAGCCAATCTTTTTTTAACACTAAACTTTAATTTCATGCTACATAATATGGATATTGTGCGTGTGTGTGCATATATGCATATACATGGGCTCATAAGGTCAGCTACAATACTGGACGTAGTTGACACCGATCCAGTTGTAAAACTTAGCTAATCAATTACGACACTCTTGCCATGCACCTCTATGCAAAGCATCGATCTAATGAACTTCCCCCAGTACAAAATCGCTGTCATCCATACAGCAAAACAGATTGTCCCAACAACGACTGCAACCAAGGTCACTTCCGCTTTACTGTCATCTTCTTCACCAAACTGTTCCACCTGGTTTGACTATACCAACCGGGCATTCACCCAGTGGAATACCACACAACCCAGGATTTCCTTGGTAGGAGCTCACTTGAAAGGTGATAAGCTGCCCGTTCTGCGGAATGGCCCAGATAAGTTGTTATGTGACACGTTGAAGTCTACCAAGGACGAGAGCTGCGAAAACCTGTCCGGTATTTGTCCACTTAATGAATTTTCTGAAAGATCCAACGAGCTAATAACCGAGGCGAGGTTCGAAGGAATTGGGCCGTCAAGTTGATTGTGTGCTAGGTTTAGCTGAAAGAGCGTTTTCATCTTCCCAAACTCTTCGGGAATTTTCCCAGACAGCATGTTGTGGGAGAAATCTATGAGCGCAGGACTCTCATTATCTGGGAGCCAGCTAATTTGTGATGTAACTATATAGATCCGGCCCTGGCACACCATCGGCAATGTTTTGACCTCATCCATGTCGATTCCTATGAGAATAAATAGCTCATCCATTCCTTTACCTTGACACGCGTGGTAAAGGTTGAGTGCGGAGGCTCGTTTCATCCAATTAAGGAAATCGAAATGAATCGATCTGCTTTTGTACGACCAATGTAGGGAGGAATGCTCCCCTGTGAGTTGGTTCATGTTGAGATCCAACCACGTTAAACTGCTACAGTTTGCAAATTCTCGTGGGATTTCTCCAGTGAGTGAGTTGTTACTTGCCACGAGTGCGAGAAGATTTTGAAGCTGGCCCAAGGACGGAGGGATTTCTCCCGTCAAGTTGTTGCTACTGAGGATGATGAACACAATATTGTGTAATTTCGAGAGTTCATGAGGATGGTACCTTGTAGATTGTTGTAGTTGAGAATCAATGTGTACAAGCTGCTGCAGTCACCCATAGACGAAGGAAGATACCCTTCAATCTTGTTTGACCAGACATGCATGTGTTGCAGCTTTGGGAGACTCTTGCAGAAGTTAACTGGAATTGTCCCCGTTAAAGAGTTGACACTTAAATCCAAGATCTGTAATCTACTGCAAGACATAACTGAGTCAAGTATTGAACCACTTAGCACATTGTTTGCTACTATGAGATGTTCCAATGCCGAAGTTTTAGAACATATACTGCCATTTCCATTGATCTTATTGAATTTATTAGAACTTAAATTCAATCTCTTTAAACTTTGAAGCATTGGGACTTCACCGGAGAGTTTGTTATGACTCCCATCTAAAACCTCAAGAGAATTAAACTTATCTCTATCAAGAATCATCTGCCCGGAGAAAGCATTGTATGAAATGTTTAAGAACTTCAGAGTCCTACAACGAGCTGAGGAAGAGTCATTTATGAGAATACCACTGAACTTGTTGCTTGACAAGTCTAATACTTCCAATGTGCAATTCTTAAGCATGTTGGAAATGGAACCTGTAAACTTATTATTTGATATTGTTAAACTGCGGAGATGAGACAGTTCTTGTAGCAAAGTGGTGGGAACTCTCCAGATAATTGAAGAGATTGTAAGCTCAATGCAATTACTCGACCGCGTGAAGAGTAAGATACACCAAACCATTGGCAGACACTCTTGTTGAAGTTCCAGTTGTCCAATGAAGACAGTGGATCATTAATTGAAGCTTTAAACTTTAGCAATGAGGCACTCTCATGTCCTGTATTCGGTCGGGCATTATTTAACCTTGTGAAAAGAAGAAAAACAAGCAACTGAAGCATCATAAAACGCACACTACTCGACATTCTCACAATACGTTTTCTCAATTTCTAGATTTTTTAAGATACCCAAGAATATCTCTATGTTACGAAGCACCTCTTTAATCCTTGTATCTACATTACCCCTTGCTTATCATAATTAAGCTTATCATCTTCTAAATAGTGTGAAGACTTTTATATCATATATGGATGTTTAAACTTTGTGTAATGGTTATAATCAATACTAGTCATGCTAGTCAAACTTAAATTATATATATATATGCATGCTAGTTTGAAGTGTTTAGAATGCAATCTTCTTTACACGTATGTCGGTACGTAGACAGACACTTGTATATGCTGCAGGTATCTATAGTTGTATTCATTTCAAATTAGAACAATTGTTGGCGCGACCTTTGGCTCCTAAAAGTCTGGACAAGAACTGAGAAGTTCGAAGTTGGATAGATATTATATCATAACTTCCTTTCAAAAGGCGGGTCTAGTCAAATAAATACAATATTTACTAGTGATTTTATTTTATTTTTTCTTAATTGTCAAGGACATATAAACTATAATTAATTAATTAAGCTAATTAATGAGATAAAGTTCAATCTAAAGTTTTCAAGATTGTCTTTGTGGATTAATATTTATTTTTAATTATTAAGGATATTGACTCCAGTTATTTTGTATAATTATATATATCAATTTATCCGAATAAATTGTATTCATTTGACTAGCCCACACGAGGAGAATAAAACTTTAGATTGAATATTGGTTACATTCAAACCATCTTAAATACTAGTTAACCACTTAATCATAGTGAATATATATAGCGTCTTAATTCTACTTTGCTTTTTAACATGTTTTCACTTTGCATGAAAATTGCATCAATTTTGTTATAATTACAAATAAAAGAGGAATAATACAATCAATATGGATTTAATATGTTTATTTATATGACGTTTGGTGAATATGCAACACTTCAAATATTTATACTACTATTACTGTACATGCTCACCTTTGTTGAGCTTGACCAATTTACCTTAATATGCATTTTTAATTATAAGTTATATAAAGTTTTAATTTAAAATTTCCTTATACATAATATTAAGCATAAAGTTTTGATGGTCTTTTAGTAAATCTTTATGTCTTGAGTTGTTTACAATTTGTTAACTATCGTCCATGATCACATGAACCTCTTGAACAAGGTCATTGACACTCGAGACACCTGAGTTGGCTTGACATCCACGACTAGGCTAGGTGTTCACGGCTGCATTGGGTATTGCACTCCCTTATTGACTATTCCCTGAATTGCTGTCATCTTAGCTGCAATGACATTCTCAATTGCTTGCACAATAAGTCATTAAATGTTAACTCTGTCCTTCATTGTATATCGTGTGTTCACCAGGTGATTAAAGAGGTTTGCAATTAGTTATGTCACGTCTTGCATCTTGTTTCCATCTACTCCACAAAGTTGAGTAAGGATTTGCACAAATTGCACTTGTATATTGTTGAACAAGAAAAATGCACTTTTTTTTATTCAATCGTTTCCTTCCTCAACCGACAAAAAACACTTTATACTTTCTTTCACCAACTTTTCATGTATCGTAATATATGTATATAACAAATTACTTCCTTAGTGTGCAACTATGATTGGTCTCCGAAGTCAAGGGCAAGAACGGATTTTGGCTATTGCTTTGTTAAATCCATTAGAAATACTCATATTATCTACACAAGAGATCTTATAATATGCACCTTCATTTCTAACATGAATACAAGAGACAAAGCGTGGAGACCCCTTTCTTCCTTGCCTTAACTACCTTTATTACTTCCTCTCGCCACATCCTTCTTCCTTCCAAGACTTCCTTCTCCTTCTCCTTTATCCTTTTCCTCTCGATAAGGTTTACCTTCCTTCCTTCCTTCCTTCATAGCTTTTCTTTCCATGCTATCTATGGACCTTCATGCCCTTATTCTCTCCATAGCAAGATGTCCTATGCTGCTAACTTACACTGTCCCCTCCTTTATTTGTTACTGTGTCCTCACGGCAACACATCCTGAGCATCCTCCTAATACTCAACCTCCTCATGGTCCTTGTACTTCTGGAATTTAGCCCTTCTCCTTCTCTAGTTCCTGCTGTACTGAAGATGAAAAGCCTACATCTCCTTCCTAAGCTGTTTGTTATCCTCTTGTAGGTGCTGAAATTTGTCAACCACCACTGTCAAGATGGTTGTAGTTTGCTAGCTCTCATCTTGAGCTCGCACAAGCCTCTAAAATAAAGTCATTGGTTCATGCGTAGCCTGCGTAGGCTTGATCTCCACCACTGGGCTAGGTGTTCGCAACTTCCCTGGATGTTGCACCCCTTTGTTCACCATGCCATGAATCGCTGCCATCTTTGGTGCCATGACATTCTCCATCGCTTGAACAATCAACCGTTGGATATTAGCTTTGCCCTTGATTGTATACCCAGTGTTGACCAAATGGTTGAAAAGGCTTGCCACCAATTGAGTTTGCATCCTGCATCTCATTCCCCCCTACAGCCATTTGCTCCAAACTTCCTACTGAAGATGTGCAAGGTATGTGCAAAGATATGTGCAAACTGCACCTGAATATCTGTGGCTTGAGTGTCCTTTTGTGCAATGCTCTTCTCCACTTGAAGGACATATCCACCTATGCGCCACCTTCTAGTTGCTGCGGCTGGTGCTGCTCTCTTCCTCCAATAGAAAATCGCTAACATGCACATTCTACAATCCCCACCGCAGTATGCTCTTTTGCTATAAATACCTGCGTGTGCTCGCGGTGAATGCTGGAAGGGTGGTGGATTAAATTGATGGTGTGGGAACTTCAATTTGTGCACTATAGATCCGTCTCTTTGCTTTTTGTTCCAAAAGCGGAATTGTTGGTTATCTCCCCGTTATTGGTGTAACCATTGGGGACAGAATATCCTGAAGTGATTCTAGCACATTCCGCTTCTCCCCAACCGTTTGTTCGTCCTCTGCTACCTTACCCTTGTCACGTGTCTTCTCCTTGTAGGGGTACACAGCCTCTAACAAAACTATCATCAACGTCTCCCTCACGTAATAGCTTTGGGATGATCCTGTTCTGTTGCTACTTGCGATCGAGATTTTGGCTTGAGTCTCTCACCACTCTCATGTCCCGTCTTTGTCCTGAGCTCCTGTTGTACCCCCTCTAACTCGTCCTCCTCTCCCTGTTCTGGTAGTTCCTTTCTCGTGTTGTGACTTTTGGATGTTTGTCTTCCTCATCATCGACTTCAACCACCATCTTTTGTTCGGATATCCTGAGCTTCAGACTTCAGCTTTACACTTTTTCCCGCAGACCTTGTAGTTCTCTTCACCCTCGACATGGGTCTTTCCACTTTCGGCCTCTTCTTCTTGGGAGTCTTTCCACCTGCTTCTCCTCCTCTCCCTATGGATCATTACCTGATTCTTTCCCTTTAGGTTTAGGCTCCTTTCTTTTCATTTCCTGCTCCTTCCTTTTCCCTTGCTGTTTCTAGAGCAACTTATGCACCTGCCTTCATCCATGCCACTATCTCAGGGACTGCCGGCTCCCCATGCCGTACATAGTCCGCAATCACTTGCACCCAAGTGAATGCCATCATAGACGATGGCTCTCCGCGCTTCTTCAATTCCTACATTGTTCCTAGATGTTCTCTTAACCTCTTCAGCAGGTTTTCGCCACTCCAACATGCCTCTTCTCCCTTAATCCCTCATACAAGAACATAACGAGATTAGATGTTGTATATATGAGACGTGCAGAACTTGAAGGCGTTCACAATAAAATTCACTGCCAATTGCATCTCCTCAACAAGATCCGAAAGCTTCAATCCCACCTTACTAACGTACTGTTCCCCTCTTTTAGGTACTCTGTAAGATGGGCCTTCTCAACCTTAACCTCTCCTTTCGACTGAGGAAGACGAAAGACCTTCTTAATCAACTTTTTGTGAAGAAGAGTTTCCTCTCTTCAATGTAAGTAACGAACCCTACCTCTGGCTTATTTACCTTCTCCATTAGCATAACTAACGCAAAACACTCCTCATCGTGTGGCTTGCCGTGGCATAAGCCCAGAGATCAAGCTCTTTCAAAAACCCTCTCCATCTCTGTACCAACCACCTAGTATGAACCAACTGAACATGTTCCCAATCTTTTTTCTTGGGAGGATTAACAAGCTCCTGGCAATTGCGGGTAGGTAAGAACCCTTTCTTCACAGACATCTCTCTCTCGCTGCCCACTATGAGAAACCCTAGATTTATTGCATCATTTTTGGTGCATAATAGAGGAGGAAGAATATACTCCTTAAAGAAATAAAAATACTATTTACTTCAACGTTCTCCTGTATCTTATATTTCCTTAACTTATTTACATTTACCATTCCTTTTATCTCTTCTACATCCATTGTCTGAACTCCACAATTCCTTTTGCCTTTATAAATTTAATTCAAAAGGGCCTATCCAGTTCATTCTTAAAGGACTTTGTTTGTGGACTCAGCCTGTCAATTACCTTGTGATTAATATGGTGTGGACTTCTTATTTTATCATAAAACTCCTTCATAAGCATATTTATCGTTTCATTAATGAAATGCTTTCCTCTAGCGCTCACAATTTTCTTAAGAATACCATAACGCACTAATTATATATAACCTTTATTATATTATACACATCAGCCTTTATCATAGGCTTTGCTTTTACCCATTTTGTCATATAATCCATTAATACTAGCACATACTAGTTCTTTTTGAACTCGCAAGATTAATGGGTCTTATAAAGTCCATTCCCTATTTTTAAAAAGGTTTCAATGGAAGGATTGGATTATAAGTTTGTGTCTGTTTCTTTGGAGGCAATTGTGTACATTGGCATTTATCACATACATTACAATACCTACTTACATCTCTCCATATCGTAAGCCACGATATCCTTACTTGAAGGATTTTTTTTACTGTTATTTCCTTTACAAAATGGCCTCTTGCTAAGCCCGATGAGCCTCTTTAAGGATCTTTAAGACTTCTAAAGGGTCTACGCATCTCCTTAACACTCCATCCATCCCCAACCTATATAACCTTCCTCCCATTAGAGAAAGCGTTGTGTCCTTATGACAAATAATTTCCTTTCATATGTTGTACCATATATAGAAGGTATTTTCATGTGGATAGGTATTTGTGTTATATGATCTAACCACCTTAATGGAACATCTACCTGAAATAGATTAGCATTAGAAAAGTCATCTATATTACAGATAGGAACTTTTTTTGTCTTAATGCGACTTAAATGATCAGCTTGTTCATGTTGCATTCCTGATTTATAAATGATTTTAAAATCATATTCTTGTAGAAGTAGGAACCATTTGACTAACCTTCCTATAAATAAAGTTTATTAAGTAAATATATTAAAAGCCTTATGATCCAAAAAAAATTTTAACCGTTTAAACTTATGGATGGCGTATACCATCCCCAATGCTTCCTTCTTTGTAGTAGTGTAATTTACCTTTGCTAGTGTTAACTTGCGACTAGTATTAAATAAGACAACCTTTTCATCCTCTTGCGTTTGTGTAGGATGGTCCTATAGCAATGTTATAGGCATCTACTTGTACATGGAATTCCTGATCCCACTAAGGACTAACCAATATTGGGGCTTTAATAAGAGCCTTTCTAAGCTGGTCAAATGCCTTCTAGCATTCTGGTGTCCATTCATATAGTACATCAGCTTTGAGTAAATCAGTCAAAGGTTTTGTCATTTTGGCATAGTACTTTATAAACCCCTTGTGATAGCCTATTTTGCATAAAAACCTTCTTAACTCCTTTATATCATGTGGTGGTTGTAATCCCAGGATAACTTTAATCTTGTCCTGGTCCACCAAAATACCTTCCTTGCGAATCACATGTCTTAAAAGGACTCCTGATTTAACAAAGAAATTACACTTTTCTGGGTTTAAGGCAATTGAATTTTGTTTACATTTCTAAAAACATTGTTCTAAACAATGTAAAAGTTCCTCTTTTGTGCTATAAGAGATATTCCCAAAAGGTAAGATATTCCCGAAAGTCTAAGAGATATTCCAAAAGGTATTTATTATAATCCTTGAAATGTAAGGGTGCATTACTAAGCCAAAGGCATAACTTTGTTGAATAAGCACCCCACGGACTTATAAAAGTTCTCTTATGTTGTCTTCTGAAGCTACCATAACCTGGTTATATCTTGAAAAACCATCCATAAAGAAATACATTGCTACATTATCAAGCATTTCCTCTGTGAAAGGAATAGAAAAAGTGTCCTTAATTGTAACATCATTCAACTTATGTAATTTACACATACTTTTAGCTTTCCATTCTTTTTAGAAATATCACAAATGGTGATAGCCACTGTGCTCCTTGTATGGGATATATAAATCCTATTATTAACAATTTATCAATTTCCTCTTTGACCAACTTAGCATAATTTTGATTCATTTATATGCACTTTGCGTAGCTGGTTGGCATCCTAGTAGCAATTGAATAGTATGCATACATAATTATAGGGGTATTTCTTTTAAATCCTGATAGGACCATGCAAATACATCTTTTGATGGTTAAACTCAAGGATGAGGAAGAAGAACATCCAGAAGTCACAACACAAGAGAGGAACCACCACCATAACAGGGAGAGGAGGACGAGTTAGAGGAGGTACAACAGGAGCTCAGGAACAAAGGCAGGACATGAGAGTGGTGAGAGACTCAAGCCAAAATCTCGACCGCAGGTAGCAACAAAACAGGAGATCATCCCAGAGCTGGTATGTGAGGGCAGACGTTGATGATAGTTGTGTACCCCTACAAGGAGAAGACATGTGACAAGGGTAAGGTAGCAGAGGACGAACAAACGGTTGAGCCGGGGAGAAGTGGAATGTGCTAGAATCACTTCAGGATATTCCGTCCCCGATGGTTACACCAATAACGAAGGAGATAACCAACAATTCTGCTTTTGGAACAACGAGCAAAAATAGATCTATGGTGCATGGATCAAAGTTCCCATACCAATCAATTAATCCACCACCCTTCCAGCATTCATTGCGAGCACACGCAGGTATTTATGACAAAAGAGCATATTGCGGCGGTGGCTCGCAAAAATGTGCATGTTAGCGATTTCCAATTGAAGGAAGAGGAGCAGCACCAACCGTAGCAACCGGAAGGTGGCGCACATGTGGATATGTCCTTCAAGTGGAGAAGAGCATTTTGCACAAAAGAACACTCAAGCCACAGATATTTAGGTGCAGTTTGCACATATCCTTGCACATCTTCAGCAGGAAGTTGTGGAGCAAATGGCTATAGGGGGGAATGAGATGCAGGATGCAACTCAGTTGGTGGTAACCTTTTCAACCATTTGGTCAATGCTAGGTATACAATCCTGATATCCAATGGTTGATTGTTCAAGCAGTGGAGAATGTCATGGCACCAAAGATGGCGGCGATTCATGGCATGGTAAACAAAGGGGTGCAATGTCTAGGAAGTTGCAAACACCTAGCCTAGTGGTGGAGATCAAGCCTATATAGGACTAATGACTTTATTTCATAGGCTTGTGCGAGCTCGAGATGAGAGCCAGCAAATTACAACCATCTTGACAGTGATGGTTGACGAATTCCAGCGCCTACAAGAGGATAACAATAGCTTAGGAAGGAGACATAGGCTTTTTGTCTTCAGGTGGCAATGATATAGCAAGAACTAGACAAGGAAAAGGTTAAATTCCAAAAGTACAAGGACCAGGAGGAGGTTGAGTATTAGGAAGATGCTTAAGACATGTTGCCGTGAGGACACATCAACAAATAAGGAGGGGACAGTGTAAGTTAGTAGCATAAGACATCTTACTATGGAGAGAATAAGGGCAGGAAGGTCCATATATAGCATGGAAAGAAAAGCTATGAAGGAAGGACGGAAGGAAGATAAACCTTACCGAGAGGAAAAGGATAAAGGAGAAGGAGAAGGAAGTCTTGGAAGGAAGAAGGATGACGTGGCAAGAGGAAGAGTAGTTAGGGCAAGGGAGAAAGGGATTTCCACGCTTTGTCTCTTGTATTCATGTTAGAATGAAGGTGCATATTATAAGATCTCTTGTGTAGATAATATGAGTATTTCTAATGGATTTAACAAAGCAATAGCCAAAATCCGTTCTTGCCCTTGACTTCGGAGACCAATCATAGTTGCACACTAAGGAAGTAATTTGTTATATACATATATTAAGATTGGAAAGTTGGTGAAAGAAAAGTGTAAAGTGTTTTCTATCGGTTGAAGGAAGGAAACGGTTGAATAGGAAAAGTGCATTTTTCTTGTTCAATAATATACAAGTGCAATTTGTGCACATCCTTACTCAACTTTGTGGAGTAGATGGAAACAAGATGCAAGACGTGACATAACTAATTGCAAACCTTTTCAATCACCTGGTGAACACACGATATCGATGAAAGGACAGAGTTAATATTTAATGACTTATTGTGCAAGCAATTGAGAATGTCATGGCAGCTAAATGACAGCAATTCAGGGAATAGTCAACAAGGGAGTGCAATGCCCAATGCAGCCGTGAACACCTAGCCTAGTCGTTGATGTCAAGCCAACCAGGTGTCTCAAGTGTTAATGACCTTGCTCTAGAGGTTCCATGCGATCATGGGATGATAGTTAACAAATTGTAAACAACTCAAGACATGGAGATTTACTAAAAGACCATCAAACTTTATGCTTAATATTATGTATAAGGAAATTTTAAATTAAAAAGCTTTATATAACTTATAATTCAAAAAATGCATATTAAGGTAAATTCAAGCTCAAAAAGGTGAGCATGTATAGTATAGTAATATAAATATTTGAAGTGTTGCATATTCACAAACGTCATATAAAAAACATATTAAATCCATATTGATTGTATTATTCCTCTTTTATTTGTAATTAAAAAAATTGATGTAATTTTCATTCAAAAGTGAAAACATGTTAAAAAGCAAAGTAGAATTAAGACGCTGTATTGATATTCATTATGATTAAGTGGTTAACTAGTATTTAAGATGGTTTGAATGTAATCAATATTCAATCTAAAGTTTTATTCCTCGTGTAGTCTCTATGGGCTAGTTAAATGAATACAATTTATTCGGATAAATTGATATATATAATTATACAAATTAACTGGAGTCAATATCCTTAATAATTAAAAATAAATATTAATCCACAAAGACAATCTTGAAAACTTTAAGTTGAGAGCTTAATTATAGTTTATATTTCCTTGACAATTAAGAAAAAATAAAATAAAACTCATTAGTCAAATATTGTATTTATTTGACTAGACCCACCTTTTGAAAAGTCCAATTTCGATGAACTTCTCAGTTCTTGTCCAGACTTTTAGGAGCCAAAAAAGTCGCGGCAAAAATTGTATACAAGCGTAATATGTCTACGTACCGACATACGTGTAAAGAACATTGTATTCTAAACACTTTAAACTAGCATGCATATATATTTAAGTTTTGACTAGCATGACTCAGTGCAAGTAGTATTGATATAACCATTACTACACAAAGTTTAAAATCCATATGTGACATAAAAGTCCTTCCCACGATTTAGAAGATGATAAGCTTAATTATGATAAGCAAGGGATAATGTAGATACAAGGATTAAAGAGGTGCTTCGTAACATAGAGATATTCTTGGGTATGTTAAAAATCTAAAAATTGAGAATGTCGAGTAGTGTAACGTTTTATGATGCTTCAGTTGCTTGTTTTTCTTCTTTTCAACAAAGGTTAAATAATGCCCGATCGAATACAGAACATGAGAGTGCTTCATTGATAAAGTTCAAAGCTTCAATTAACGATCCACTGTCTTCATTGGACAACTGGAAACTTCAACAAGAGTGTCTGCCAATGGTTTGGTGTATCTTGTTCTTCAGGCGGTCGAGTAACTGCGTGGTGCTTACAATCTCTTCAATTATCTGGAGAGTTCCCACCACTTTGCTACAAGACTGTCTCAACCTCCGCAGTTTAACAATATCAAATAATACGTTCACAGGTTCCATTTCCAACATGTTTAAGAATTGCACATTGGAAGTGTTAGACTTGTCAAGCAACAAGTTCAGTGGTATTCTCATAAATGACTCTTCCTCAGCTCGTTGTAGGACTCTGAAGTTCTTAAACATTTCATACAATGCTTTCTCCGGGCAGATGATTCTTGATAGAGATAGTTTAATTCTCTTGAGGTTTTTAGATGGGAGTCATAACAAACTCTCCGGTGAAGTCCCAATGCTTCAAAGTTTAAAGAGATTGAATTTAAGTTCTAATAAATTCAATAAGATCAATGGAAATGGCAGTATATGTTCTAAAACTTCGGCATTGGAACATCTCATAGTAGCAACAATGTGCTAAGTGGTTCAATACTTGACTCGGTTATGTCTTGCAGTAGATTAACAAATCTTGGATTTAAGTGTCAAGAGTGGTCGCCATTTTGGAGGCTTGGGGCCCAGGAGGCCTGGGCTCGAATATTCAAGAATATTCTAGAATATTTTGGAATATTCTTTCTGGTCGGCAGTATTGGCCTCAGTCGGCAAAAAAGAATTCTATTAAAACTGTTGTATTTCTTTTTATTTTTTTTATATTAGCTTAATTTATTACTCAATATACATTAGCTAAAGTTTCTTCTTCATCTTAAGTAAAGCTGCAGTTCTCGAACCACCAGTTACGCTTGGACGTGGAGGTGTTTGAGTAGGTAACTCTTCTGGTCTAATGTTCTCTGCAAGCTTGTTTGTTGCCAACCTAGAGAGTTCGAAACTCTTCTCGGTTCCTATAATATTCCTTCCGAGCTCGACGGCAGCTAACAATGATGACCCGGTTCCGGAACCAATATCCCAGACTAGGTCGCCAGGTCTACTGAGACGCTCGATCAAAAGCTGCATGAGTCGAACACTCTTCGGTTGAATCATAATCCTGCACAATCTTCCATTAGGATAAACATAGCAAAGTACTTCCTTACCAAGCCTCCTGATAACGGTCGGCAGTGTCGACGAGGATCGTGTTCGTCAACGCCAGAGGGTTTGGCCTCTTCGACTTCTTCTCAGAGCTTTGCAGCACCAAGAGAACTAACAAGTTATCCTGCCACATAGACCAAGTTAAACTTGAACTTGAATAGCTAGCTTACCTTAATTTTGTCACGGTATCCCCAGCCTCGTGCACGGTAGACGCTGTAAGTCCCTGCAACCTCCAAGTTGATTACTGCAGCCGCCTGAATCACCGCCGAAACAGAAGGAGAACTCGCGAAGACGACCATGAAACCACTCGCTGCCAAGTGCATTCCACTGAACTGCAAGGCCTCCTCAAACTTCACCGGATCTAGCTGCACAATGTCCTTGTTGATGCTAGCACCTCCATATACAAGCTCATTGGGCAAGTCGAGGATGATGAGGTTGAAGCCGTATTCACCTACCACTTCCTGGAACAACGTTTGTGACTCAACCGTATGTAGTCTGTCAACCTGTTCGGAGCTTGGTGTACACCTCTGTCTGGGAAGCACCTGGCTCGAAGAAAGACCTGCTCATCTCCTCCATGTCGCACACAGCTAGGTCGTAGGATCCACGGGATGCAGCCAGGGTCGGGATGAAGGTCATCAGGTCGTCCTTGATGTCCAAACTAGCTACAAGTGGCTGTACCTCATTGATTGTAAAGTCGAATGCCGGCGGAGGTGCTGTAGAAGAGCTTGGTCCCGCTCCCGATCCCTTTGCAGGTGTAGTTGTCTTCCGCACCGTCTTCTTCATCTTGCTCTTCTTGATAGCCTCTACTTCTTCTGGCTCCCAAACAATCGCTGGTAGATCATTGGCGTGCATGTCGAATAGTGTGCTCTCCCAAGCTGGTGGCTGTTGCGACGGACAGTCGAGCCAGAATGGAACATGCTCCCGTTCGAACGGTGTTAGAGCTCCTCTGCTCTTCGACCACATGTGAGGCTCGCTTGTATGATCTGTCCACAGCTTCATCGTATGGGACGGTGTCATTTGCTTCGCCAGTATGAACCTTAACACAAAGTCAGACAGTAGCAATGCTGGATTGAAAGCTTACCTCCATATCATCCGACGCGCAGATTCCTCACGCTCCAGAAACTCATTCGGCTCCATCGAATAAGTGAACCGTATGCAGTCATGGAAGGGCTGAAAGACCAGGCACTTGCTCCGAATTCTCATCTCGTCAAACCAGCTCATGAAGTCGACATCCGTTCCAACTTCTTCACCATCCTCTCGCAACCCCTTAAGGATCTGAATGGCTTCCTCGCGCACAGCCTTCCAATATAAGTCCAAGGTGAACCACTTGATCCACTCTTTGTCCTGCATGCCCGGTAGCCCAAGTGTCTGTTGTTCTGCCTTGGATTCGAGACGGGTGAGCTTGTTAGGTATCGGAGTCGCAGCATGTTTGGAATCTTCGCCTTGACATCGCATACAGCTTCTCAATGCCCATCCAGCGACACTGCTTATGAGAGATGTTTGTCACCTTCTGGAACCACTCCTCCCCCAAGTCTGGGTCTATGATGGAGAGGAACTTGTGCATACGCTTGTCATGCTTCTTGTATACTAGCTGCTTCAGGTTCACCTCAACCTGTGGATTGCCCTTAGCACTGGTGACTGCTCTGTCGAGATCATCGTCGATCTCGTTCTGCACATAGAATAAGTTAAAAATTTCTTTCCTATAAATTAAATCGGAGGTTACCTTGAAAAGGATCTTTGCGCAGATCAGGTTCGGAAGAGGATGCCAAGCCGTCTTTCCTGATGAACTCTCCTTCCACTTCCGCACCTCAAGACGATCAACCTCCGTGAGTGACTCGAGGATTTTCTGAGTTCCTTCTGTACTAGTGCAGACCGCCTTTACAGCGAGGAGAATATGTGGTAGCGTTGTTTCCACAGATGTTGCTGAAGATCTGTTCAACGAAACTGTAAGTCTAAACTCTTAACAAAAAGAAAAGAAAATACTCACATGTTAATCGATTGGAACATCGAAACCAGTTGAAGAATGTCGAGGTTCTCCGTGGAGATGAAACTCGATCGAACGCGAATAGCCCATCGCTGGTTGTCCTCTGCATCCTCTCGGTACAGCTTCTGCAAAGCCTGTAGCCTATGGTTCCCGTCCCAGCAGCTAAACTTCCTGTTTGAGAGCCTTGAAGCCCACTGTTTGTACTCCGG
Source organism: Selaginella tamariscina (assembly GCA_003024785.1). Classification (NCBI taxonomy): domain Eukaryota; kingdom Viridiplantae; phylum Streptophyta; class Lycopodiopsida; order Selaginellales; family Selaginellaceae; genus Selaginella; species Selaginella tamariscina. The sequence continues at coordinate 927,043 of PUQB01000042.1, forward strand.
CTGAGTAAGAGCTTGCTCGAAAGACCGGTGCTGCTCGTACTGAATCGTGTCCTTCGACAGCTCCGATAGCTCCTCAGCAGTGAGTCGATCTCCGATGGACAGAATGAACAAGGCCGTGTTGCGTAGATAACCAGCCTTCTTCAACGATGACACCAGCCTGTCCAAGTCCCCTG